>CM042845.1:6035580-6418535 GCA_023653725.1 Bungarus multicinctus | reverse complement strand
CAATAAAAAGATTCAGGTTATGGGGCTGACTGTTAGCTTTAAATACAGAATAGCACTTAAGGATTTTGAGAGTCATTGATTGAGGAGGTGGGTCTCTTAGGAGAGAGTGGCTATAGGAGAGAGAGAGAGACAGAGGGCCAGAAGGGAGGAGGGAATGTAGGAAGGAAGGAAGAAAGAGAACAAAGAAAAGAAAGAAAAGGAAAGAAAAGCCGAAGGAAAGGAAGGAAGGAAGGAAAAGAAGGAAAGGAAGAGGAAGACAAGAAAGAAAAGAAAAAAGGAAAAAAAGAAAAGAAAGAAAACAAAGAAGAAAGAAAGAAGAGAAAGTAAAAAGAAAAAATAAAGAAAGAAAAGAGAAAGAAAGAAAGAAAAAGAGAAGAAGAGAAAAGAAAGAGGAAAGACAAAGAAAGAAAAAGGAAAGAAAACGAAAAGTAAGACAGACGAAAAAAAAGCACAAGAAAGAAAGAAACGAAGAAGAAATGAAAAGAAGAAAGAAAGATAAGCAAGAGAAAAGAAAGAAAAAGAAAAGAAAGAGGATTCTATTCAGATGAACAAAATTTTAGTGGTTGTATAAGGGCTGGGTGGTCTGTGTGTGTGTAAAATGGCAACATAAAAACAACCAGAACAAAAAAATAATTCAGATGTACTGCGTCCCCTGGTTGCAACAGTGCCATGAACGAAATTGCTCAACGCAACGAGGATAAATAAGAATATAAATTTTTTGGGGGGGGAATACGGAGAATCCAAACTGGTGCAAAATGCCTGGCCCGCGAGGGTGATCATGGGGGCGTCACATAGCGCCCATGTGAGCATCTTTTTTCTTTCCCTGCAGCGAGCGCATTGGTGACGGTGGCTTTAGGTGTTCGCTTAAGTTCTAGTTAGACCTTAGGCGATCCATTTGGGCATTGCCAAGGCGATTCTGCAGGGGACCGCCTCTGCCGTGGATCTCAGCAGACCGGTGCTGCGTTATCACAGGGAGGGCCTGATCCGGGTGCGTCGGCCGCTTATGTGTTCTCGTCTGCGGGCCCCCAGGAGTAGGCCTTCTCTGTGGGGGCCCCTGCCTATGGATACTCTGCCACCCTGAAGCTGAACTAGCCCAACACGGACCTGAGGGCCGGCAGGCGCGCGTTGAAGACCTGGCCCTCTGTGAGCAGGCTGATTGGCCTGGGCTGAGATAGTTTTAATATGTCCTATTTGGTTTTAATGTGGGTTTAATTTTCGTGGGGGCGGGGTGTATTATCTAAAACAGCCACTATTTAATTTCTTTTTTAAACTTGTGTATTGTGTTGTGAGGGGTTTATTCCTGTACACCCACTGAGTCCTAGGGCGGGAAGGGCGGTATATAACTCTTAATAATAAATAAAAAATAATAAATAAAAAAATTCAAACCCAAGGCAGTGGCACCAGTTTGGGGGCAGGCTAGGGGGTTGAAAACGGGCCCTCCCAGAATTTCTGGCAGGCCACGCCCCCCATGGCCCACGCCCACCCAGAAAACAGGGCAGAGAACGGTTCTTGGGATTTTGAAAAAAAAAAATTCCACACTCCAACACCCTAAGTGCTGGAGGATCCAGTTCTCATCCTACCCATTTTGAACGCCATTCCACTCTTTGCTTCCCGGAACATAAGAAGAACCAAGAGATGCTCCGTTTAGGAGTCCGACACTCTGATTAAATGGCGCAAAGGACCTATTCAACACAACACGCAGCGCATTGTGATTCACTACGGATTATGAGAAAAGACTTTTGATACACCTTTGCGTCTCTTACATATTAACACGATAGACATAGCAACTCACCGCTATTCTTATCTCGGAGGAATCTCCGATCGATGAATTTGGCGTTTTACGCAGACAATGCTCGTTGTGCGCCAGGGCCCAACCTTCTGCAAAAATGAAACGATGTAGCAAGCCCGGGGGAAGGAGAAAAATGGGTTGGAGGGTCCCCTATCAGACAAGAGGGGGGACACCCCCAAACAAAGTGTGAGGACCCAAAGGGGCATGGCACAAAAGCAACAAAGTCAAAAAAAATCAAAAAAAGTAGGTAACGTCCCTTAAGACCTAACCCAACTTGGACCAACAATGTCCAGGTATCATCGGTCTGGAGAAAAAACTCTCCAAGAACAGTCTTTTTTTAAAAGGGTAAGATAATTCAGTCGAACCCCAAAGTACGTATAGATAGTAATAAAAACCAACACAAACACAAGCTGCAGCCCAATTAACAGATTGTGCAGGAGAAGGGAAGTCTTGCGAAGGAATTGCAGCTTCAAAGATAATGAACAAACACAGTTGGGAGATGCCAGACCAATAAGTCTGACCACCAAAAGATTTAATTGCCGCTTTGCTTCAGTTCAATGTTGTTGTGTGGCAATGGTCCTTTTTTTTTAAACCCTGTTTTTCCAGCTCAGCAACGAAAAGAAATCAGGGCGACCTTTCATCCCCCGTAAGCCTCGTTGATCACCTTCTTCCGTTCTCCTGAGTGCCTAGGATTGAAGAGGGATGGAACCGGGTCTTACTCTGAAATGCCCCAGATGGACTGTGCCCTTCCCCAGTGTCCTCTCAGCAACTGAGCCACAACTCCAGGTTCATGTAACGCTCGACCTCTCCCTCGGAATCAGATCCAACAGGGGCATGACACAAATCCTTGCCAAAAATCTACCCTTTTCCGGTCGAAATGTAAGCCCTTGTGCTTAAGGTCCGTTTAGGCAAGGTTAATTCGGTGTAAGCTGAGGACTCTGTAGAGTAAAAATACCAATGGGGCAGGAAAAATTTTCTTGATGCTATGACTATCCTTGTTGTCAATGTCCAAGTTATTCTCGACCTTACAAGTTCTTTTAGTGACCATGCGAAGTTAGACACCACTGAAAAAAAATTAGTGACTTATGACCGGTTTTACCCTTACGACCACTGCGGCATCCCCATAGGGCAACTTGAATTAAACTTAGAACATTTGGCAACGGGCTCTGGATGATGGTAGGATAGCTCGTCCCGGTGGGGGGTGTCAAAATAATCCCCTCTTGCGACCTTCTGACAAAGCAAAGGTCAACGGGAAGCTCCGATCACTTAAAAATTGCTGGGGAATAATGAACAACTGCAAGATCGACTTAACCCAGGGGCAGAAAGTATCGATAAAATGGGCACAGCTCTCACTCTACATCTATTTAGCCTTAGCACAGAACTCTGGGATCTAATTTGTGGTCAGAAGTCAAGGGCTATCTCTCGCCTCACTTGGTAGACTTTACCAGTGTAAGTCCGATACAACTGCATAGGCCTTCATATATAGGTCAGGGAGTGGCGAACCTTTTCAGAACTGGAGTGCCCAAACCGGTAACAGGGCGGTGCATGCACGGGTGGGTGCATACCGGATGCGCGGAAAAGAAACGAAGGACCACTTGGCTGTGCGGCATGCTGTTTTTGGGGGCATTTTCGGGGGACTGTTTTCAGGCTTGTTTTTGTAAAAAATGGCTGAAAAAGCCCCCAAAACAGTCCAAAAAACGCCTGGAAAACGGCCTGTTCTTGGGCGGATTTTTTTCAGGCTATTTTCCGTGCCTCAGTGACCACAAAGACAGCTGGCACCCCCGGCCCAGAAACCAGAAGAGACAATCTGAGTGCCACCTGGAACACGTGCCGAGGTTAGCACCTCATGGTATAGATGCTTATAGATGCTGTACTTCCTGTTCGCATTCATAGTTCTAGAATACTCGTCCTATCGGCCCATTTTCTTCTCGTCCTGGCCTTTTTAAAAGAACAGAAGGAATCCCTTCCAGACCAGAGTGAAAAAAAAAATCTTTGAAATGCTCTTTGGATCTCCAGCAAAGGAAGAAACAACGTCTTCAGCCTTGGACAACTGCACAATCAGGCTCCGATTCTTAGGGAGACCGATCCAAGGACTCGATTTACCTTACACATGCCGTAATCTGTTAGCTTGATGTGGCCCTCTGTATCCAGGAGAACATTATCCAGTTTTAAGTCTCTGTAGATGATGCCTCTCTCGTGGAGGAGTTGAGAGCAATGCAGATTTCAGCAGCATAAAACCTGAAGGGAAAACGTAGTTTCACTCCTTTGGCAGCAGTTTTAACAGTTGCTATTCATTCCGTTTATTTGCAAGCTTTCAATGCTACCACATATAACTCGTCTTCTCTGGAGGGCATGCGTACTTCGTAAACACCCTCACCCTCTTCTAGTCCAGCTACACTGCAGATGTTCTTTCAAGGACAGTAGTACCTTGGTACACATTGTTGATTAGTCCTGGGAGGCACGATGAGTACCAAACAAGTTTTCTCATGAGGTATAATGTAGTGAGTTACAAGGCAAGCCGACAGCGACAGGTCCTAGCTTGTGTGTTGAATACCAACCGATGAGTATTGGGGCAAAATTTTCGCATCAAAATGCGTTGAGTACCAAATTTGATGAGTTTCAAAGCAGATGAGCACCAAGGTACCACTGCACAGTGAACCTGACTCATTTCTTTAATGTGAGATAGCAGGTTTGGATCATAGCTAGCTCTCACTTTAAAACACAACCTGGTAATCTCTTGGTATCTACAGGCTAAGAAACTTCTCCAGATGTCCTCACAGCAATAAACTTGGCTTTATTTAAAACAAATAGAGGTCAACATGCCACAGCAAGGAATTGCATCTTAGATAAAAAGTAGCAAGAGGACAAACGACTGCAATCTTCCTCTTGCAATTGAGAGATTAGCAAGAAAAAAAAAACCTAAGGACATTGTAAAATTGTTTGGCTGGCATTCACACACTTTTAGTAAAGCTGGAGAGAGAGAGGGAGGAGGGGAGGGAAGGAGGAAGGACAGAAAGAAAGAAGGAAAGAAGAAAGAAAGAAAGAAAGAAAGAAAGAAGAAAGAAAGAAAGAAAGAAAGAAAGAAAGAAGAAAGAAAGAAAGAAAGAAAGATAAGAAATAAAGAAAGAAAGAAAGAAAGAAAGAAAGAAAGAAAGAAAGAAAGAAAGAAAGAAAGAAGAAAGAAAGAAAGAAAGAAAGAAAGAAAGAAAGATTGATTCACACTACCTTGCATGTTCCTCTGGAAGTTTCCTTTGCCGTTGCATATGAAACATGAGGTCTCCCCCATTCACATATTCTATAACAAGAAACAACCTGAAAATAGAACACACAACTTCTGTTAGTCAGCAGACTGTCTGTAAAGAGGGGGTGGGAGGGAATAGACAAAATATTGTGTCGCTGCTAACATGCTGCAAACATTACCCTTGTTGTGTGTACATCCTAATGAATCTTGTGTGTACTTCATAATGTTTCACTTCTTATCCAAGGAGCTTCTTCAGTTCTGACTGAAGTTTTGACGGACTGGTCCATTCCCCACCATTCAGTCAGAACTGAAGAAGCTTCTTGGACGAGAAGCCAAACCTCTTCAAGGAAAAACCAAGAACGTCCAGTTTTTTTATTTTTTATTTTTTTTATTTTTTTATTTTACAAGATTTATATACCGCCCCCTCTCCCTGCAGTTGCCTCTTGAAAAAGCATTGTCTTTGATTATCTTTTCTCTCCTTCTCAATTTGAATCTTTGTCAATGGTCATTAGAAAGATGGAGATTTCCCCCAAGTTATATTACTTTTGAAAGTATTTAGCAGCACGAAATGTTGTGACATCAGACCCTGCCCCAAAGAGCAAACCCAGTTGAGAAGGATGCTTGCTGAAACTTCAGAAATTCAAAATAAGAATCCAGTAACCAGGTACCTTTTAACTCAGACCAGTCTCAAGGCTGTTTATAAATTAGCTATTTAGGGAAGGGTTTTCTAAGCTTCGGAATCTATACAATGTGAGATAACTAAGGATATTCCTTTTTTTTTAATTAACAAGCAATAGTTCCTTTGAATGTATTGAGTACATGGTTTAAAAAAAAAAAAACCCTGAATTTTTCAGCTAGTGCAGGCAAGGGGGAAAAAATCCATTAGAGAGAGAGAGAGAAAAAAAAGCAGCAGCTCAAATTTACTACGCTCCTAAAAGAGCCAAAATTGTTTCTCCCTCTAGATGATGCTACCCTGATGTAATAGAAGTCCCCATTAATAAATAAACATTCTCACACGGCATGCCAATGCAGCCTCTAAAAGAGAAATAACTAAGAGCCTTTTAATTGTCGGCATTGCTAGCCACTTTGGTGATTTGTTAAATGTGCACAATGGGTCTCTAAAGCCTTTGTTTTGGGATCAACAGATCAATCAAGTTACTGCTAGCGTCCCTTGGGCTAAAAGGAGAAATGCTAAATACAGTTCCAAATTGTCCTCCTTCTCTTTCTAAACAGGTTGGGGCTGTTGATCCATCACTGGCTTCTGGGGACAAAGCAGAACTGGCTTCGTTGAGAGAGAGAGAGAGATAGTCCTTCTGACTACTTCTAGGGTGTCCTTGCTCCTTAATTGGGAAGTCTAGTCGACCTTGACTGATTATCACCAAGAAAAGGAGGGTCAGACAGGGTTAGTGCTGGGAATGGAAGACCACCAAAAACTAACCCTAACCTGAAGGGGACTGTTGACTCATAAAACATTTTGTATATACATTTTATAGTTGACAATAGAAAGAAGGGGGGAGGAGTTTCAAAGAGCAGGCGGCAGTATGGAATCGAAAGTACATTCCGTTCATATTTTCTTCAAAGACTGATTAGATGACTGAAGCTTCTGCCACGCAAAAATCTAACTGGAGAGCATGATTGGTGACTCTTGGCTATGGATGTTTTTCTTTGGATGATACACCCAGAGGGGTGGAGGGAAAAGCAGGATCACGGGTGAGAGTGAATTACATATCTCAGAGTTGCTACACCCAGGTAAATGCCTGACATAGAATGTTAACTTCAAATAAATCTTTTTTAGTTCTGGAAGTGTGGCTCGAGGTTCATAATTTAATTGGAGTAACTGTTGGAATCCTGACAGGGACCTTCTCAACCCTCTCAAACAGGACTAATTTAGTGTGGACTCTTCCCGCCAGAGAAGAACTTATGGGCTCCTTGGTGTGTTTCATTACCCAACTAGGTAACATTATCAGTAATGAGTTACCTAGTTGGGTAATGAAACACCTGCAAGAAGATGACCAAGCTCAGAGAGCACCAAGGACCCCGTAGTTCAACCCTGAGCTACAAAGAGTCTAGAACAGGGGTCTCCAACCTGTGGACTTCAACTCCCAGAATTTCCTCAGCCAGCTTTGCCAAGGTTGGAGACCCCTGGTCTAGAACAGGGGTTGCCAATCTTTTGAACCTCAGGGACCACCAAACTCATAATTTTAAATCCCAGGGACCACTAACCAGTTCTGTGGGCATGGCCTAATTTGTGGGTGTGGCTTGGTGGTCATGTGACTGGCTGGGCATGGCTTGTATGTAAATATTATAAATATTTATATAAATATTGAATTTTTTATTAAAAAAGAGCAACTTTTACTCAAAATCAGGCAAAGCAGGCAGGCAGATTGAGCTGCTGACAGAATCATTCAGTGATTGATCTATCTGCCATCGACTAGCTCAGTCTGTCACATAAAATTTGCTTGCTGTGAGTCTGCACTAAATAATAGAACCTTCAGTCCTAAGGGAGGTTCAGCTGTGCTTAAAAGCAGAGGTGAAGATCTAAAGACTAGCTAGAAAGCAAGAAATCCAACCATTTCCTGCTTCCTAGCTAACCTAAATCTCCCGGCACAGCAGAACAGATGGTCAGAAAAAGGAAAAATAGCAACTTAGCAGACAAGTTTGCCGGGTAAGGAGTGAGTGGGCAGGGAGGGTTCCTGTGGGCCATGTGAGCAGGGCAGCCTTGTGTTTCTGCGCAGACTGGATTAATTGCTTTGGGGGGGTGCTCTGGGGGTGAGATTTCTCTGTAGCCCACCAAAATTTTCTCACGGACCACCAGTGGGCCATGGTTGGCGACCGCTGGTCTAGAAGACACTATGCATGAAGTCCTTCATATAACCCTGCCTCCAAAGTGGCTGAGAGTAGAGGCTCATTCTTGGATCATCTCCAGGACAGAAGGAGAGCCAGAAGCTCTGAAAGATGATACCATGCTAGACATAAGCATTGTTTTCAAGAAGAAGAAAAACATTACCCCATATAAAAGTTCACAGATTCTCTTTGGATCTACCAGCCTTCCTGACCAGGAATAGCTCACGATTCGGTCAGTTCACTAACAAATGAAGCCTTTCCCAACCCTCATGTCATGTCAAAAAACAGAAGCACATGCATTCTTCAGGGTCTCAATACGCGTGTCCATTAAGATCCAGGCAAGGAATATTTCAGGTTTATTTGGGGGATTTTTTTTGTAAAAAAAGGAAGAGGATCTGCTTACTTACCGACTTGTCGTTTGAAAACAAGAATGTAAGCCAACTAGAAAAGGGTTATTGGATGCCTGCTCAAACACATGCTTTTCGGTTTGCACCCAATCAATATCCTGAAAGAGAGTAATTGGAGAATCCAAAGGGATGCTATGAAACAGGCTGCTAACATACACACAAACACTAACACACACACACACACACACACACACACACACACACACACACACAGAGGCCCTCAATTTTTTTTAATAAACATTCATAAAGTCCAGTCATAGATTTCTCATTCCTCTTACAATATTTTTTTAAAAATCTTCCAATATATTATTTTGCTTTTTATTTTGGTCTCGTCAAAATAATAACTGTTTTATGTTGGGTTTTGGCAAAGGCTGGAAGTTTTAATCATATTAATATAGATTTCCCCCACCCCCTTAGAATCCAGGAAGCTCGACAAGATTAGACTTGCGATGTGTTGAAGCAGCTTCTTACCTCATCGTCATGAACTAATTCCTTCTTTACAACTTTCATTGCATAAATTTGATCATTCTTTTTTAACCGCACTAAAAGAACTTTGGCATAGCTTCCTCGTCCAATGACTCTGATCAGATCGAAGTCCTGAAGGCCAAGACCCTGAGAGATCTTGATTCCATCCATTCCGTCAATAACTGGCTTGAGTTCCTACATGAAGAAGTATGGAAGACAGCACATTGTGAAGTTCCAAAAAAAACCCCCACCCTCTTTGCAATCAGAAAGGGAACACAGAATAATGGGGTTGGAAGGGAGCTTGGAGATCCTCTAGTCCAACCCGCTGCTCAAGTAGGAGACTCTATATTATTCTGCACAAATGACTTGCCATCTCTTCTTGATAACCTCCAGTGATGGAACACCCACAACCTCAGGAGTAAACCGTTACATTGATTAATTGTTCTCATTATCAGGAAATTTCTCCTTAGTTCTAGGTTGGATCTCTCTTTAATGACCTTCCACCTGCTACTTCTTCTCCTGCCCTCAAGTGCTTTGGAGAATAAGTTGATTCCTTTTTCTTGGTGGCAGCCTCTCATATAGGAGGAGATCAACCAACAGTTATAGAACAATGTGGGAAACTACCCAAAGAACTGGAAACCGTTCTTGGAATAGAAATTTGTACTGAAGGCAGAAGCAACATGGACAACTCTACCAAAGAAGATTTGGATGGAGGTTTCTTCTCTGGGTCATGGTGTTGAAGATGATGTATGACCTATTGAGTTCTTTGGATACACGTTTACTTTCTAAAGTTTTTGATACTCTCAGAAGCAAAGTAAACTCTAAGACTGATGGAGAACATTTCCACTTGGGAAGCTAAAACTTGTCAAGAAAGAGACACAACTGCCATTGTGCTAGCACAGCCTAACAAATAAGCTGTTATGGGGGTTCTTGATGCTCTCTGAGCTAGACTCTCTTTCTCTCTCCCTCCCTCTCTCTCTCTTTCCAGATGTACTGATGATCTAGCACTGATGATGTTATTTAGTGTGGTGAAACATTTGGAAGAAGCAAACAAGCTCAGAGGGCACCAAGGAGCCCACAGTTCAACCCCGAGCTACAAATATTATCTTCTATAGATCAACAACTGTAACCACACGGCTAAATCTATTGAGGCCTGCAATGGCATCTGTATAATAGAAGTTTGCAAGGAATTCTGTCAGGATAGCTTGAAGGTTTTCAAAGTGATCCAATTATGAAACACTTTTTCCCCCACATTTTCCAGAAATAAACTGATCTTGCAATCCCTTTTGGCGTTGCCCAGTTTTGCAAAGTAGGCTTCTTCAAATTTGGCAAACCCATTTCAAGAACCATATAATATGTGACTGAATGCCTTGCCCACCCCCTATTACTGAAGCCCATTACCCTGCCTTTTTAGATATAACTCCTTTTCAAAAAAAATCAATGGGTCTGGCAAAACGAAGTGTCATGGAATGAGAAGCGCGTAGTGAAAACGGAATTCAATACCAGTTCGATACCAACATCACCCCATCCGATCATGTAATTATGATACCGAGACAATAAGATTCATAATTTTCTAGCTTGATTTACAGGAATGACCTTTAAATAATTGAGTGTTTTAGTATCAGAATTTCAGGATGTCCTCCTTCAAAATCATGCTTGATTGCTATTATTAGTTTTATGGGTCTGGTTTCTTCTCCTATTAATACTACCCAGCTAAAAATAGGCCCTTTTCCATCACAAAATCCACACACCAGAACCCCTGGCCGGGAGAAATCCACTGGCTATTTTTTCTTAGCTTTTAGGTGGCCGTTGAAGACCTGTTTCTTTAAAAGATGTTTTCATCAATGAATGTCCTACTCTGTATATTTTTTTCACAAACATGCTTAAAGTTTATGAGTGTCTGGTTCTATTATCATTCCTAATGGGAAAAAACACATCATCAATGAATCAAACTTATCTGTGACCCATTTCTGATGTGGGGTAACCATTAAATTCTGAAATTAAGCCAGTTTCTGAATTTAGCAACCCAAAATTGCCCAGGATCGCCACGGATGAACATAGAATCATAAGGCTGGAAGGGATATTGGAGGTCTTCTAGTCCAACCCACTGCTCAAGCAGGAGCTCTTATACCATCCTGGTCAAAGGGTTGTCCAGTCTATTTTTGAAAACTTCAAGTGATGAACCCCCAACTTCAAGAGGCAAGCTATTCCATTCCTTAATTGTTCCCATTCTGAAAAAAATGCTCCTTACTTCTAGGTTGGATCTCTCTTTAACAAGCTTCCACCCATTACCTCTTTTCCTTACAACAATTAATAATATTAATAGAGAAAAAGATGGTATTTGTCTCGTAAAATAGGGATTCTCCTCACTAGATGAATTTTGTAAGTAGCTACGTGAGGAGTAGGGCTGCTTGGCGAATGAAAGTCCAAACTTGTAACTTCCATTTTCTTTTTGAATTTTGCAAACTGTTTAACAGTTTAGCTCTTTCTTTTTGTTTGATCTCACGAGAGAGCAGTTCAAAGAGTTTTGGGAAAGCACTAGGAAGCACACTCCTGCTCTGGGATTGATATCTATTTACTGGAGAATTAGTGGAGCTTAAAAATAAGGGCTCCTTGGTGCTCTCTGAGCTGGCTTGTTTTCTTGCAGATGTTTCATTACCCAAACTAGGTAACATCACCAATGCTATAGCATTATCATAGCACCTATGATGTTACCTACCTGTTTGTAGCTTTAAGGAAAAACATACTGTAATGTATTATGCTGTGTTCTGGTTGGTTAATTATGCTTTAAGTTGCCATAAGACGGAGCTATAGATCTTGGTTTAATTCTTTCTCTTTTTCACTGATGATCTCTCTTGATACTGACTGACTATGGACCGATACTGACTAACCATATTTATTTTGATATTCTGTTGATATCGGAAGATTATCTGTTGTATTATGATTTGATATTTGTCTGCTGTAAAAGACTTGAAACCGGTAAGAAGACTTTATAACTGGATATTTCTAGACTGATAAAAACTTGTATGACATGGACGGTTTATTGGACAAAGGCTATCTCTTTCTTCAAGTAAACATTAATATAACTTGTTCAACTCTGTGTGACTGTATATTTATTCATAACTGTTCTCATAAACCGTTTCTGTGTGCATATCCTTTTTATACAAGGGTTACTCTGCACATATATCCTAACAGAAACAAGTAAGCTCGGACAGCACTAAGGATCTCCTCATTTAAACCCTGAGCTATAAATATTCTCCTTTTATTGGGAGCTTAAACAGACCAGCAAATGGAGCAATCAATTAATTAGGACGTAGGGGAAACTCGAATCGCTAACTGTCAAAAATAGGATTGGAACAATCAATATGAATAGGAGATCTATTAGACATGTTGGTTTTTCCACCCCCCACCCCTCCCATGGCACGTATTTGCAATGCATCAAAACCCGCTTTGTATTTCAACCATGGATTGCCTAAATAATCTTCCCTTAAGACAACTAACGTAGAGGCAGAAAGCAAAATCAATCTGCTTGGCTGCAAAAGTCATCCATCCTTCCAATATTAGAGCTGACGACAAAGACAGGAGGAACGTTAAGATGTCACTTCCTGTCGGCTTTCAAGATTCTTTGGACATCTTTAAAATGGTTGTTTTGGGGAAACCCTTTTGGATCATTTGAAGCATTTCAAGAACTGAGAAAGCTAATGCCGGAAGGGAAAAAGGAACTGCTTAGTTTGCTACAACGATCTCTTTGAAAGAACAAAGGGGGTGGGGTGGGGGGAACCAATTGAGATTATAGTATTTATTTACACAAATAAAGTTGACATAACTCTAACGCCACTAGAAGAAACAAAGGAATATGACAGTCCTGTGGCTGCTCCCATGACCAAATCCCATTGAATGCAAGGGTGTTGATGACCAAATAAGAGGAATGGAGTACCAAATCCTAAAAAATTTAAATTGTCCAGCATTGGGCAGGTGAAAGAAACAGATAGACGATGATCCCAAATTCCCATTTCTATAGCAAAGTCAATGACTGGTTTCTACACTCCATACAAATGAAGCCATTGTATTATTTAGCTTTTTTTTTTCAAAGAAAAATATGGTGTCTTTGATCTCACAAGACACTAAATTATAGAGTCAACACCTGGCACGTTCATTCATAAAGTTTAGCAGTCTGAATGAATGACTCCCGGGGAAAAAAACATACATATTTTAAAATCTTGTTAGAAAGGTTTGAGGTGGAGCTCAGAGGGCGACTTTCTAAGACATCAAATATTCTCTAGTGCTTGACCGAAGGACAGAAAGCACACATTTTATCCTCAGTAAAGGAGGCATGTGCAATTATGTGATTATCAGACTGGCAGGAAGAGGACTTTCGGGGGCAGAAACGATTCCATGAAACTGGAAAGGAAGGTCAACCTCACTCAACAGCCATCGCAATCAAGCCCTTCCAACAATTATCAATTATCGCTTTGCGGTGGCCCCGATTGTTCTGTGATCCCCTTGAAGTAATGGCTCACATTGAGGGGAAGTGGGGCTCACCTCACTTTTGGCCTTTCATTCACCTTCATGCTTTTGCCTCCAGATCATCACGTTAAGAACTTTGTAAGCAAGAATTCGTATTTGTACTGCCCCGTTTTTTTCCAATTATGTCTTCCAGCGTGTACAGCCAATCAAGGGGTTTTTCAGGGAGACGTGTTAAGATTCTTTTTCAGAGAAAAATACAAATATAAAGGAAGAATGGAGAATAGGCTCTAAGCTGATGTTTCTCAATTTCATGATGAGTGTAGTGCTTGGGAATTCTGGGAATCGAAGTCCATGTGTAACAGTTTTGTCTAATGGACCCGTTTCAATTAAATAAAGGGTTATATTAATGTACTGAAAAATGAAACCTACCTCAGAATCATCTTTAATATTGTCATGTTTCCGAGTTGAAGAAATATAAGATACTGCAGGAGAAAACATACAAAACAGAATTGTAAAGCAAACTCATCAGCATTTTGTATATCAAATAGTGGGCAAATGTAAGAAGCTCTACATTTAGCTGGACAAATGGCCAATTTAACCACTCAGTGTCACTTGTTCAACTGCCATTTCGCCTTATTATAGGGTTTGGGAAGGAAAATCTTTTTCAACGCATTTCAGTACACTTATCCAATATTTTTGCAGGAATTATTTCTTCTTCTCTGTGGCAGATGACCAGCTGGATATCCAAAAATATGTCTTGACTCTGTCTGAGAAAAAAACCCTGAGCAGTGTAAAATTAACCATAGGGCAAAATTCACTTAACAACTGTTTCACTGTTTTACTTAGCAACATAAATTTTGGGCTCATTTGCAATTGTTGAGGGATAGAATAGAATAAGGGAATGGGAATAGAGAACAGAAATAGAATTGAATTGAACATAGAATAGAATGGAATGGGAATAGAGAATGGGAAAACAGAATAGAATAGAATAACAGAGTTGGAAGGGACCTTGGAGGTCTTCTAGTCCAACCCCCTTCTTAGGCAGGAAACCCTACACCACTTCAGACAAATGATTATCCAATCTCTTCTTAAAAACTTCCAGTGCTGGAGAATTCACAACTTCTGGAGGCAAGTTTGTTCCACTGATTGACTGTTCTAACTGTCAGGAAATTTATCCTTAATTCTAGGTTGATTCTCTCCTTGATTAGTTTCCACCCATTGCTTCTTGTTTTATCATCAGGTGTTTTAGAGAATGCTTTGACTTAGGATCTTTGGGATCAAAGACCCCCAGTTAAAGTAACTGGCCTATGTGAATTTCTTCATTTGATTGATAATCCAGCTGAAGGCAGTGTATTATATTATTTCACCTATCTCCACATCAACCTCCGTGATCAAAGTGACTGTGGCTAAGGCTAGACTAGACCTTTGGATCTCCCCGTTCTTAACTACCAAGCCATGCTGTTGAACAGTCCCAGAATAAATCCAGGAATAAACTTTTATGATAAATAATTGATTTTGCCACTGGGCTTGGCAAGTGGCTCCACAGCTGTTCTTCCTTCTTCTGCAGGGCACCCCTGAGAAGCCTATCAATTAGTCATCGTCCTTGGGGATGTTTTGAAGTTTAAGAATGCTGAACGGGGGAATCCCTAAAAGGGCATCCTTTTTTTCTTTTGCAAAAACATTTCTAGACTGAGCAAGAAGTCATACTCACTTCCATCTGTTTCTTCTGCGGGGACGTCAGCTTTGTCATTCTTATCATCTAATTGAGGTTCCTGGGAAGGCATCACAGAATCCTGTAAGAATACGGATCGGTGAAGAATAAAAATAAAAAAGGGCAAATTTTGTATAATGGGCTGGTTCTCTTGAGGACCAAATGGGAAATTCACCGAAAAGCGCCTTGCCAATTAGCTAGAAGGTGGCAAACACTGTACAACATAGTTCTAGCATAAACCGATTTCCCGTTGATGAATTACCACGCAGAGCTAAAATAAGCACATTTTGCGGCCTTTCACACAGAAGTGCCAGGAGGAAGAAATTTCTTTCGAAGACTAAGACTCTTTGGGGCAAGGAGTCACCATACAGAGCGATGAAAAATATATAATGTATGGATGCATATGTGGAAAGAGTTTTAAGAGAAAAAAATGGTTGCAATCCCACTTTATTTTTTCACTTCAGGTTTATTGCGTTTTTTCCTGGTCAGAAAAGATGGATTAAGGTATGATTTATCCCACGGACAAATCAGCTGACCTGTTGAGCCATGGAAGCTGCACAGCCTCCATGCTGTGATGCTCTTGTTCTAACACGACCCAGTCAAAGTCTTGGGTAAGGAGCCAACTTACCATATGCCTTTTGCAGGTCAGTGGGACAAGAACGTGGCAGCGTTTATGGACCAACAACTTGCAGTTGATGCACTTGTAACCTTGTCTTCCTAGACCCCATATCCTTTCACTGCACTGGCCACAGTAGGCTCTCTGGAACACAAAGGGAAGCACTTTGAAGGGATACCCAGGCCTCCAGATAAAGAAAACTACATTTTGAAAGCGAAAACAGTGGGAAAAAAAACAGCCAAAGGCTTTTGTTGTAGGATGGATACAAGGCTTCCCTGCTATCTGTGTGGTCTCTTTGATGGTGAAGACAGCATCTCAGTTTCAGGATGGATTGTTTGTTAATCTGGCACAGTATTTTTCCATCTCAAAAATTTTAATTTGGGTGGACTTCAACTCCCAGAATCCCACAGTCAACATGCTGGCTGTGGAATTCTGGGAGTTGAAGTCCACCCATCTTAAAGGTTGAAGAACATGGTCTAGCATCATTTTGTCTGTAAGCAACAGAGAAGGATTTTTCCCATCATCTCCTACTTAACCCTTTGAACTAGAAATACAAACACCAAATCTAGCCAACTTTTGTACAGGAAGCAGATACAATAATAATGAATATAATAGGTTGACTCCAAAAGTTTTTGTCTTTATTTGTTCTAATCTTCAACAAACTCCTTCGTTTGTTCTAATCTTCAACAAGATTATCTTCACCATGATAGTATCCTGAATACGAGAATTCAGAACAAGCGTTTTTGAATGGAGAGGTAACTTGTTAATCCAACCACATGGTGACTCACCGTTCTACTTATTCTTAATCCATCTGGCTTATAAAGTCAACCAAGTTCCTTCCTTCCTTCCTTCCTTCCTTCCTTCCTTCCTTCCTTCCTTCCTTCCTTCCTTCCTTCCCTTCCTTCCTTCATTCGTTCATTCATTTTCTTTTATAGCCATCCAGCAGAGCCAAGTGACTCTGGACTCCTTTTAATTTTGGTTAGCTAATTAAAAATGAATTCTTCAATGGACCAAAGGTAAGTTTGCACGCACCAAAGCCGAAGTTGTTTGTTCACTCGCCTTTTACAGCGAGGGAAGGAGCTCATCTATTTCCCTCTGCCAAGCCCAGATATAGAAAAACTCTTAACATGTTTCCTGCATTACCCAACAAAAACCTGCCCTGCCCAGCAAGTGGAAAAGGCAAGGGACAGAGTTTGCAATGGGAAAGGAAAGGAAGAGGTCACCCTGAGAATGGAGACGTGCATTAGATCAAATTGTAATCAAGGAGAACCTTTTCGTTCCCCTGAAGGGGAGATGGGTTTTTTGTTGTTGTTCTTACTGTTGCTTTTTTCAGGTCACTGGTCGAAGTAAAATGCTTTTCCACTGTTAAGATTGTGAGTGGCTTAAGAAAAATGTGCCTCTTGACAGAAGTGTGCTTGATGGACTAGGAAGGGGGTGATTAGCCTTTGAAGCAGAGAATGTCATTTTCCGCTTTGGTCTGTCCCTTAACATCCATGCTGGATAGGAGTGGCAATAGACCCCGGTAAATCGATCGATATAAAAAGCATTTCCCCTCCTCTCCCACGTACACTGGCTTTTGAGCCGCTCCATGAAAACATCCCTTGGTTTAATTTATAAGAATATGCACTGGGGCAAAAGAAGAATAAGAAAGGATGACCCTTTTTCAGGTTGTGTAGACTCACACAACTCTCCCCTCTGGGAAGTCATGATAGATGTTACAAGCTCTTGAGAAGGGCAGTGACAGTTCCTCTGGCAATGGCTGCTTTCACATCCTAACTGAAAACTACAATTTTGCAAGCTAGAGCTGAATTTGATTTTTTTAAAAACAGATTCTTGCACATCAAATGCTGAAGAATTCCCACTGAGGTGCGCTAAGAATCAAAAGGATCTGATTAATCTTTTTAACTTAGCAGGAACCTTTTATAAGGCAAGAGATCTCAAAGGGAGCTCAGTACTAGATTGAGGTATTTTAGGGCCAGAAAAACATACACTCATTAATCCTGGAATTTTATTTTTTTAAGGAGTTTTGGGAAATCTAATCTTTTTATTGGCTCAGATATTTTCAAACCCAAGTCAACTTGTTAAGAGGCAAGAACAATATACTACACAATCTCAAAGAGAAGTTTAATTGTCTTTAGCAAGGCATGCAAAAATGGCACCCTCAATTCTTTGTTTTTCAAACAAGGAAACAAACTTTTTTTTAAAATCATCGCTTTGCAACTATTATTGCAACTATTACTGATTGTTTTCAAGCTTAAACTGCCTGTTACTTTTGGAAACCAAATCATTAACGTTTTTCCGAGTCGTACAATCAGAAATACATCTATTTTGGATAGCTGTTTCTAAAATGTTTGTCTGCTGGAAAGCTTCTTTTTGCAAATGTAACAATAACAACAAAAACAGAAAAGAGGCTTTCCATCAGACAAGCATTTCAGAAACAGCCAATCCAAACAGGCTGGCTGGCATGAACTAATGCTACCAGCCACCTATAATCATAAGAGTTAATTTTTATTTTCTTCTAATCATTTCCCTGGGCATGGATTACAAGGGTACCTGGCTATAGAACTAGGCTACAATAACTGACATAATTCAATGTAACAGCTTTTGGTTTTAGAGCAAAATATTCTCGTCCTTTAAAATAGTCACATGGAATGACCTGGAAATAAAAGATTATGGAAAGTAAGCTGCTGTGATCTGGATATGTTTCATACATAATGGCAAACTTTTATTTAGTTATGATCTGTGGAGCCCTTGCTGCTCTCTGAGCTGGGTTGATTTCTTGCTTAGATATAATCCCAAGATCAATAGGTAAACCTGTGGTTAAAAGTTTGGTGATAATAATCTCTTATCCTAGACTAGATGAAACATTAAGGAAAATAAATAAACAACACCCCCATTTCTCTGACAGATAAATCTTGCAAAGTTTTTGAAACGTTTTCCCAATTCAAATCCAGTAAATTTCTCACAGGGGATGTAACAAGATTACTTTAACCTTGCAGCGATTTTTTGTACTGTTCTGGAAAGTGAACTTTTAATTATTATTTTTTTTCAATTCTTCTCCCCACCTCCACCTCAAGACCAAACCTCTTTTTTAATTTGTCAGTGGAGTCATCCTCCTTTGCTTTGTCCACAAGGCAAATCAGAACTGAATTTCTCCATTGTAACTAACTTTGAAAGGGAGCAGTGTTCAAATCAACTGGACCCAAATTTGATTCCGCTTTCAATTTTTCCCTTGTGAATCTAGCTTCATTTTACATCCATTTTTATAAAGTTCTAGTCAGATTGTTTATTGGTGATATGAATGACGCTATGCTGTGACTTTGGATTTATAAACCCGTCCTATCCAATGCTTACATTGCAGGCAAAGAAATAAAGGCCCATGAATGAATTCTGTAATTCTTGCTGAATTATATGCCCACGTATCCATCTTAAGCTATGAGCTTAATGGGATCAGCACTTTCCTGGCTCTTTTACCAAACAAAATAACATACCCAAAGTTTTTTTTTTTTTTTTTTTGGGGGGGGGGGGGGAGAAACAGATTTGAAAAGTGAGACTTAAAAAAAAAAAAGGTTATGGTTCTCAGTGATTTTGCTCCAGTAAAATGACAGGTAGATTATCAAGAATTTCAGTTTTGTATTTCTGGGAGGCTGATGCTTTCCTACATAGATCAAGAAGTTTTACAATATCCCAAATTTCATTACTTTTGAATCCCTTCAAGATGAGAATGAAGGCCAATTGACAGAATGGAAAATTATACATAATTGAGGCCATTGTCCAATTGTAGCTCAGCTCCCCGGCATAAAAAAGTGTTTTTGTGCCTTTGGGGGAAAAAAAAAGAAAAACCCTTAATTTTCTGGCGGCGACAGCAATCAAAGGAACAGAAGCGCCTGGCTGAGTAACCCTCAACCTCTTCGCGCAAGTTACTATGGCCCAGTTCACACATTTCCCCATGCCGGTGCGTGGGAAGCCCCTTGAAATGGAACTGAGTGGGAGCAAGTGTTTTCAGCAAGCTGTTTACGTGACAGCTGCTCCACACGTGGCCTGGGCCACACCAGCCGTGGCAGCCCACTGAAATCGCCCAGGCTCTGCAGAAAGTAGTTCTGCATCAAGACATTGGATTGTGAAAAGCTACCCAAGTGCTTTCACTGAAAAAAGATATTTTAAACATACCCAAATGATCAGGAGTCTGATCTGGGGCGCTTTTGAAGACAAAGTCAAATGTCCATCTCTAGATGGGACTTAATTTTGCAATGTTTTGATTTTGCCACCTGAGGAGCTTTGATATGGAGATGGGAGGCATGCAAATTTAATTATCTAAATCAATGAAATGAACGTGCCATAGTTGATCAAGGGAATGTAATACCTAATGCAGAATTTTGCAGAGTTCCCTTCCATCGATAAAGGAAGTTGTGATTTTACTGGGGTTAGGGAGGAGAGAAAAATAAAACACACCACAGACTTCCAATGGTGATGTTTACATTTCCATATTATTGGGGAAGAGGGGAATTAAAATATGCAAGAAAAACCTGACCTAGATGGAGCTTTATCTACTCTGCCCCTAACAAACTTATTTGCTTCTTTTAAAAATTGTGAAACACCCCCCCACACACCCAAAAATATTATTTATGACTATAAATCTGATAAAACAGAGAAGAACAGACTGAGACAGGAGACCTTAACTGCCAGATGTGGGCAGGTGTAAACAAACATACATGATGTAAGCATGCTGTAGAGGCCCAATCTTTCTGAAATTTAATTGTGGTCCTGTTGTGATGCCGATTTAATTCCTTAATTGCTACTGTAGCAGATCTTGAAATAGAACGTGCCCTACATGGGGCTTATTAAAATGAATAGGTAGATGAGCCCACAGGTATGTATTTGTTCTGCAGGGGGAAATATTTGTAACTTACACATTTGATACAGAAATGTTTGTTTTTCTGAGATGCGAAGTTTGGCTTCTCCCAGTTGGATTAATACTTGACTTAATGCTCTAGACTTCTACGTCTACTTTCTACTTTACACACATAATTAGCTGCATTTGTGAGCCAATTAATATTATTAAAGAAACCCATTTTTAGACATCTTTGTGTCTAGTAATCTGATATAGATGCCAGGTTTGCAAAATGGAGAACATTTAAAAAAAGGAAAATTTGACATCTGCACCTAAGGAATAGCAACAGCTATAATAAATACGTTTCAGAATATATCAGGAACAACTTTTTCTCGACTGCTTTAATTAGATTCCTGTTGGAAACATTGTTAAAATCCAGGTGTTTTAACAAAATCAACACTACCCAGATTCAGCTTTCGTGGTTTATGGCTTATCAAAGATTGATGATTCAAACCTTCTGCCTCAATTGCTTCCTAAAATACAATTTTAATATTAAAATAAAGGCATATTCACATACGACAATCCTCAAGGACCTGAACACAATCCAGCTTTCTATATCAAGACCTGAGTCAGAAAAGATTTCGATCACAGGAATGAGATTAAAAATGTGAGTCTGCCATTAAAAAAAAAAAATCTAATTTTGCTCTGAACCCCTTTAACGGATGGAGACTTGCATCAGAGATAACAAGTGTGTGTTTGTGTGAGGGCACACAAACCACACCAGCACACCAGCCTCTTCTTGCATCAAAAAGTAGTGACAGCCATATCATCCTGATGGTTAAATAAACCTTACACCCAACCATTTATCAAAATGCACAAACCTTTACCAAAAATTTATGTATGGATTAGACACTGATTACATTAAAGGGCTGAGTTAAGAAGGGGAGGTGGGGGTGAACGCTTTGCTTTAGAGATGAAGTCAGATCTTTAACACAGCTGTGTCTCCGACACACACAGAGAAATATTTATGGTGTCGTTAATTAGGTCACATCTATTTAGCTCCCTGTGCATTGGAAGAGCATCTTGAGGCTAATCCAGAGAAACAATAATGGGAGGGGGAGGGGGAGGAAAATGGGAATATATATATATATGTGTGTGTGTGTTCATTTGAACATATCAACCCACACACGCGAACACATTTGAGGGAGAGGAAATCAAGCTTGGATTTTCTCTCTCCAAAACGCAGGACTGAAAGCTTATTATTCAATCACTGTGTGCAGCCTAAGCTGAATTGATTCTTTCTTTTTTCACACACACCACCCCTCCCTTTCCAGGCCAGGAAAAGGATCTACCTGGCAGGAAAAGCAGCCCCTGGTTTTCCCTCTTCTTCCCCACCCATCCCCTTACCCCTCCACCACTGTTGCCTCCCTGCCCTCCATCCCCCTCCGGCTGGCGTCTCTTTCGGCCACAGTACTCACTCTGTTAAAGCGCTTGGCTTGAAACAGATGGCCATTCACTCGGTACAGCTTCCTCCATCTTCTGGCGCCCCGCCGGTAGATTGATTCTGAGAAGGATATTAGAAAGGTGTAAAGCAGGAGCATATTAATCTCGTGGCCTCTCTACGGAGAGAGAGAGAGAAACGTGGCGTCTGGATCGGGGCTCTTCCTAGCGCCCAACAGAAGCAGCATCGCTCCCGAAAGCTGCGCTGTCAAAATGCATGTGAAGAACATGTCTCCCCATCGCTCCGGCCTCTCCCTCCCCTCCCCTCCATCTCTCTCTCCCTCTCTCCCCCCCCACTCCCTCACATGATCATGGTCTTATTACAGTTCTAGGACTGCAGACTCAGGTGAGATGGCGAGAGATGACAGACCTCAGAGAAGAGGCTGGTTCTTTAAGCCAATTGCCGATGAGGCGAGTCAGCTGGGAAACACACACACACACACACACACACACACACACCCCACGACAATGCACAGATGCACAATTGTGGCCCCCGTTTTCATGCTCTCCCTCCTGGAAGATGATGTTGCTAGGATCGAAGGGGGGGTGGGGGGAAGAGGTCTGGGGAGTGGGCTTTCGGCATCCATCAAGAAACGACCAATATTCTATTGAGGAACTTTGTACAAATAGGAAGTCAGATTGAGGTTAAGGACCCTCTCGGGCTGTTCAGAGCAGAGACCACATTCAATTAAAAAAAAAAAATTCATTTCACCGGATTTTCAAAGCATGCCCTAAAGCTATTTTAATACCAGCCTTGTAGCTTTTTTTCTTTTTTTTTTTTTAAATGAGTCTTTTTCAGAGCGGGCTCAGCTGCAGGTGGGGAGTGTAACTTGAAGAGAGTTCCCTTTTGCAGAACCAATTTTCCCTCTCTGAAGGAAGGGGGGGGAATCCAGATTTAAAAAGAAGTACAAACAGATCATAACCTGATCGTAGACTCCTTGACGCAGACGTCATCGAACGGCATTTCGGATACATACCCCTCTATCCAAATAGGGATCTGGAAACAGAATAATTCCCCCCCTCCTTCCCCAAATGGCTGAGATCTTTCGACCCACGCAATCACTTTTCCTTGAAAAGAAACGCTCCTTCCATTGCGATATCATCTTGTTCAGTCACGCAAGCATCCCTATTCGACATGCAAAAGTCCTGCATTGCCTTAGGTCCAAAACACGCACCATGTGATCTTTGGGCTCTTCAGAATTTCAATGTATGCAGCTGGAGAAAAGGTTTTCTTTTTTAAAAAAAAATCAAGCCCAAAAGCATATCAAGCTTTATTTTAAATACACGCCATATTTCAGCCTGGAAAAAATTCCCCAGAGGGGGGTTGAAAAAGATAAAGACAGAATAAAGATCAATAAAAGATTAAATTAGAAGAATGAAAGATCTGAAAGGGGGGTGGGGGTGGGGAATCCTCACATCAATGCTATAAACCAAAACAGATTCAGGGTTTTGCACCATTTTGGGATAAGATTGTTATAGGAACCGGATTCTGGTCAATAATTGTTATACTCAATTTATAAATAATGTGATGCATGAGCCAGCTGCAGGTGCGTTCTAAGAACCACAAGTAGAAGTCAAAGAGGACTTCCTATCTATGAGGTTTGAGGCTAAGATATCTACAAGTCCAACAATTCATATCCATCATATTGCATTCCTAAACTCGCGTCTAAACGGAGCTCAATCAAGTCAACACAATTATTTCAACAGACCTTTGGCTCAAGAATCATAACCCAAAAAAACGTCCTCTAAGATACTTTACCCCTCCACAAGGAAGCCTTAATCATGATTGTCCTTATAAAAGTTTGGGCTGAGAAGACTTACATTTTCCCCATTGATGGAAGATCATTAGTCCTTTGTAGAAATAAGCCCTTTTTCCGCATTCACACCCAGCAACCACGTCCACCTTAGCCTGACATCTCCAACCAGACCAAAAGATCTTGAGGTAGACTTTAATTTCAGTGGGTTTTTATTAGAGAACATGGAAAGGAATGTAACTGTTTCTATGACAACTGGATGGCCAAAACACATTCCGGGTTTGAAATAAACACAGGAGGCGAGACGTACACACAAACACACATCTATGAAGAATACCTGGGAGAATTCGACCCTAAAATTAAAATCGCTACAAAAAGAGTTGATTTGTATTAAAAGTCAAAGAGCAAAAAGGGTCCAAATTCATCTGCTTGCGTGTCAATTCTTCTCAGCATTTTTGGGGAGGCATTTTCAGTTCTTCACATTTCCATCGGTATATGATGTTGTACAGCCTGCATCTGTATCTTCCAGGACGACCAGGTCTCAAGTCCATGACAGCTTAACGTGTTACTTCCTAGTCAATCTTGAGTTGCTCCCTGACAGAAAATACTTGGTTGTCCAATCTCTTCTTCTCTGCAATCTGGGAGCACCCATAACTTCTGGAAGCAAGTTTTGTGCAAAGTTGCATAGTATTCAAACTTCTATCAATTACATAGATATATGAACCCCATTGTTATACTGTGCCATTTGTCTGATGCTTATAGGTTTCTCAGAGATGGTTCCATAATATCTGGAACAAAAGAAATACTGAGTGCATCATGGCTGGATCAAGTATAGCTTTCTTACGTTCCGTTAGATAATTTGATTATTTCTACAAACCTTTTCGATATTCTATCTATAAGGAAGCTATTCTCAGATGTTCTCACCTGCTCTTCAATATGCTTTGGTTTAGAAATAATTTGATAGCACGTGGTTGCTAATGTTTTCCAATACCTCATTCCCATAACCAACTATTCAATACCATGTTCTATTTAATGATCTTCAGCAGCCTTAATTCTTTAAAAGCAATTTTCTCTGGGATAGCCGTTTGCTATTTACACAGTCTAGAAATGAACCCGTTGATCATTGCAAGGGGAAAAGAAAATTAAATTCATTACGGTCTCGAAACAGCAAGGAAGATTTGAACAAGTTATAAAAGGATGCTTTGGGAGATTCTGGAATCTTATCTTGAAATTTGAAACTTAGTCCCATGAGCTCTCCGGAACGGGGAGTATATATTGTAATGCTAGTTACTGCAAATGAAGCTGATTGATTTTGTCACTAAAGGGATGTACCTTAAGAGTATAGGTAGTTAACAGCAGTTAGGAAAGCGTAAGATTGTGGACTGGAATTCTCCATTAGTTGGTGATAACTACAGCAGCCATATTGGCTTTATTGATCTTTGTAAAGGAGCTTCCCAGACAGGTGCAGATGTTCTGAATTAAAGGGTTAAAAGAAAAGGGAGATTAATCCATTGACAGGCATGTCTGTGGTAAAAGGTCACCAGTGAAAGGAAATACAGGTAGTTCTTGACTTACGACCTAATGGAGCCTATCCATTCCAGTGGCAAAGCGGGCCACCCATTTGGCTGATCTAACTTTAAAGCCCTTTTTTATTTGCGGTGGTCATAAAGTGAATGCTGTGGTTGGTAAGCAAAGCCAGTGCGTGCTGTGGGGCATGTTTGCTTGAAAACTAGAAGCGAAAGCCTGTTTTGGGAGGAAAACGTGACTGCGGGACATTGCAAACGGCTGTGGGGAAGGGGACATTGGAATTTTGGAATGGGAGGGGGTCCATCATAACTTCCAACAGGTTGCCAAGCAACATGAGGACTAGCTATAAAAGGCAAGCTACAAGACTCCATGACCAATAAAAAGAAGAGAGTGCGTTTTATGAGGAGACTGTCACAAAACATATGCAGTTATGCTCAAAACCGAGACCAAAACAAGCTTTCCACTGAGTTTTAGATCAAAGATCTGACTCATGCTCAATAGATCTCACCCCTCCTACAATTAAGTCTTCTACTCTAAAATACTTGCTGAGTCATAATTCCACATGGAAGGTTGGCTCCAAACAGTAGCCGTTAAGTCTTCAAGGCAAGCTGAAAAAAATGTGGAGCTAAACTGAAATTTAAGGAAGGAAGGAAGGAAGGAAGGAAGGAAGGAAGGAAGGAAGGAAGGAAGGAAGGAAGGAAGATGGAAGGAAAGATGGAAGGAAGGACAGAAAGATGGAAGGAAGGAAGGACAGAAAGGACAGAAAGATGGAAGGAAGGAAGGAAGGAAGGAAGGAAGGAAGGAAGGAAGGAAGGAAGGAAGGAAGGAAGGAAGGAAGGAAGGAAGGAAGGAAGGAAGGAAGGAAGGAAGGAAAGGCAACCAGTACTAATAGCCCTGTTAACTTGAATAGACTGTACACAAATAATTCAAACCTTTGCACTGGAGAAACATCAGAGAAACACCTGAGAAGTGAATAAGAAGAAAGCTTCTTAAGTCAAACTACTGTACAAGCCTTGGTGATAGTGCAGAAGGAGAGCTGGGTTAATTGATGGTGAGAAAGTGGCTCTTTTCCAACACCTAAATTTTATTCAAAGGCCGTTTGTGAGCTGCAGCTCTGCTTCATCAGATGCAAAGAGTGGCTAACCCAGTAGTTTTTGAAGCCTGCTGTCTGGGGAATTCTGGGAGTTGAAAGGCCACAAGTCTTAAAATGGCCAAGGTTCGGAAACCTTGGGCTACACTGATGCAGGCTCTGTCCTGGGATGACAGCACAAGAGTTTCCAGCTTCACTTCTGGTTGCCACCACAAGCTGCAGGTGCAAACCAGGAATCAGATGTAAAAAGGCTCCACTTAAAGAACTAATCAATTGCTCTTTAATCCTCCCATTGCTTCGGGCAACATCCCAGACCGGTGGCAATCTGTTAACGCTGCTACCAAGTAGAAGGGTTTTCCTGCCACGAAACCCAGAGATGTTTCCTAACCACCTTCTAAAAATGGGACACTGGCTGATCAAACGTTCTCCTGCTGGCTGTGAATTCATCAACCTGCAGGGAATTCCCCCATGTGTTACATAAGGCCTTGTCTTCCAGCACTGCTTATGCCCTGCCATGCTTTTATGTAAACAATGCAAACGTAGTAGCACTGGTCTTCCCTCTCAAATGTGTCCCTTAGAGCGGGAAGAGACCTTATCTTTCTGCAGAGAAGGCAGACAGCTGATGGTAACGTTTCAGAAACAAAAGATCTCAGGGTTCACATAGGTAGGCAAACATGGCCAACTCTTTAAGGCAGCTGCATCTTTTCTTGGAGTCAGCCCGTGAAGAACTTGGAGACACTGGTGGCTGACTTCGAAGAGAATGGTCATTAAGCGTGGGAAAAGACTCATAAGTCACTTTTTTCAGTGCTCTGGTAACTTCAAACTATCACTAATTAATGGTTGCTATCTGTATTTCCTTCTTCAACCTTGAAATCATACATTAAGGAGAAGGGGATACTTATCTGTGCTGGGAGTGTTTTATGAGACAGCTATTTTAACAGGCATTCAAAAAAGTTGAGAAGGTTAGCTGTCCAGAATTATACCAGTGGAGTTCAACAACTAAACAACTTCTCACAAGTCAATAAAACATTGGGCAAGACAGCTTTGAATGGGCCATAAGACATTAAGAATCAGACACCATCAGTTCTTAACTTTCTTGTTAAATGCTTGACAATTGTCACTGCTTAGCAGTATGCCAACCTGCAAGGTTTTTTTTTAAAAAAATAGACAAGCTAATGCATCTTCCCACAAGCAGTTTACTGCTTAAACAACATCACAAGCAACAGAGAACAAATTAGAAAAGAGGCACCTAGAGAGCTTCAAAACCACTTTGAGGGAAAGACACCGTTGTTAAAATATTTTAATTTAGTTCTTTCTCCTTCTAGCAAAATGACACCATAAAAAGGCGCTTAACTTCTCTTGACGGAATTGTATTTTTCAGTAAGCAAAATTGGTTTATTCTTTGGAGAACCAAGAAAGAAGTTGACTGAATGGGGATCTGGGGCACGTTTTCTCTCGAGTAAGCCAAAACTAATAAATGTTACTCCTATCACCAAAAGACAGAAATTGCTAAAAGCTGTTCATTAAACTGTCGTTTGCTAAGTAAAAACCAGCCCAGCCATGGCAGGAAATCCTGCTGTCGGATTTCTGTAAGGAAAAATAATGGCAAGGCAAGGCATAAACTTAAGTGTCTCATCAAACTTTTCTTTTACTCATTTCTGGAGTTAAGCAGAAATGGCTAAATTGACTGCTTTAATTAAAGAACACCATTTCATTTCTCTTTGGAAACCATTTTGGGACTTTGTGCTTGAGCTGAGGGAAAAAAATTAAACTTTGATTTTGAGTTTTGCTGATTAAATAGATTTGTTTTTACAGAAACATCTAGTATACAACTGCAGTGATTCTCTCAACAACCGTGGCAAGAACGGTCGTAAAATGAGTCAAAATTCATATGACAAATGACTCACTTAGCAATGGAAATTTTGAGCTCAATTGTTGTCGTAAGTTGAGGACTACCTGTAAAGAAAAGGGGACGATGACTTTTTCTTCATTTGCTTTCAAATCTTTCAAGAAAACATTCCAGAGGTGTTCGTGTTGCATCGTAACATAAATGAAACAATCAATAAAACAGTAAAATAAATATCCAATCTTAAATTAATTCAAATGCCTACAAGAATAAAGTTCTTAAAAATTGATACCAGAGATATTGGTATGGGGCACTAGGCAAGCTCCAAGTTTTGTTCCCAAAGACCAAGTGTTAATTGTTGGATCAACATCTAGGTTTTTAAATACCAGCAACATCCAGTTCTCAAAGGAAGCCTTGAGCAGCGCACAGCGGTAATCTAGAAGTACACTTTTTTTCAAATTATCATCTATACTGCCAAAGGGGATTCTGAGGAGATGGGGAGAAAGTGATGATATTAAAAGCTGTTACATTTCTCGTTTTCAGAACTTTCCAGGTAGGAATAATAGTTGGAAGGGACCTTGGAGGTCTTCTAGTCCAACCCCCTGTTCATATCATTTCAGACAAGAGGTTGTTCAACCCACAACTTCTGGAAGCAAGCTGTTCCATTGGTTAATTATTCTGTCAGGAAATTCCTCCTTAGTTCCAGGTTGCTTCTCTCCTTGATTAGTTTCCATCCACTGTTTCTTGTCCTGCCTTTTGGAAAAGAGGTTGACATCCCCGCTCTTCTTTGTGGCAGCCCCAGTATTGGTATTGGAAGACTGTTATGTTAACCCTGGTTCTTCCTGCGTTTTAGCATCCATCTGAAATTTCAACAGGGTCTCAAAAGTATCTTTCTTCTGTGTCCATGAAGTTCTAGCAAACACATATCTGGATCTTCAGAAGGACCAGCCATCACGACTGGCTAGAATGTTCTCAGGGGCCCAAGTATAACCAACTACCGAAAATGAAGAGTTCCAAGGAGAAATATATCTCAATTTTAGGTATTATCCCCTGTACTGAGAGATAGTATTTATGCAAGACTAATTTTATGCCTTTCACCCATCGATGTTTCTTTCTTTCTTTTTGGCTTTTTTTTTGGCCTTATGCAACTGATTCTCCCGGGACTGCTTTCAAGCCGCTGTTTCATAATTTACTATTTTATTTCTGTTTACTTCTTGACATTTTCCTGCTGTTTTCTCTCATTATCCTTCAGTTCAAAACCTGAATGCACATAATAACTGGAAGTGCCATGAGCAAGTTCTGAAAATAAAGGAGATGCAAACAAAAATAATAGTAATAATTGTATAGGCAGTCCTGCTCACAGGTGCGCCCAACTTGTCTGTTGCTAAGCGAGACATTTAAGTGAGTTTTGCCCCATTCTACAATTTTTCTTGCTACAATCATGAAGTGAATTGCTGCCGTTGTTAAGATGGTCAGGCCGTTGTTAAGTGAATCTGGCTTTCACACTGACTTTGCTTATCAGAAGGTCGCAAAAGGGGATGACGTGACCCCAGGACACTGCGACCGTCATTAAGTATGAACCAAATTTTAATCACGTAACCACGGGGATGCTGCAACAGTCATAAGTGTGAAAAACAGTCATAAGTCACTTTTATCAGTGCCGCTGTAGCCTTGATCACTAAACGAATGATTTTAAGTAGAGAGCTATCTGTACTACAATCCGAATCTTTCCAGGATTTTATCCAAGGACTTTGTTATATTGTAACATTACACGTCCCACTGAAGAAACTTCTTAGATAACTTCAAATATTCACAATCTCAAGATTCGGTTTTATTATCGTCACTTGACTTGGTTATAAAAAGCTGGTTATAAAAGTAAGTTCAGTCAGACACAATTCCCATATTTTGCAACATGGCCAACAGATCAAAAGTTAATTCTAAGTACAGAGCATTTAATTGCCATTGCAAGGAAAAGGCGACCAGCGTTTTCTAGATTGGAGGTGATCCATGAAATATTTCATCTCCAACAGGGGGAAAACATTATCAATTTATTTTTTTAAAAAGCATCCTTTTCCCTCAATTACTGTGAATTGCTTCAGCAGTGAAGAATATAATGTTACAATTCTGTCTTTTGCATATGATGTGCTACCTTAGAAAGAGTCAGAGACTTTGAAGTGCTATAAAGCTCGAACATCCATCTGGGAGTCAACTCAAACCTGCTGTCTGCCAGACCACTAACTGAAATTCCCTTGAAGAGTATTGGAATTGGTAAGCTAAATATAAGCCGTAAATATTATTGAAACTATAACAGAAGCTCACAAACTACGCAGTATTTGTAGAATGTATGCCAACCACGCTTCCGGTTCCAATAACTACACTCTGCAAATCAATAAACTCTTACATTTGTGTGGTGAACTCTCAGCATTAAAATATTGACCAGAATAGCTTTGGGGAATCTGAAATGATATTCAAACAGACGAAGATCGGAGCTTCTTTCAAGCAGGGCTTCCAAAATTGTAAGGCTGACAGGTCTAGAGATCTCCATGGTGGATGACAACTTCTTTCTAAAGACATCTGGAAAACGGGAGCACAGCAATCACACCTAATTTTGCAGCCAATTAGAGGTGAACATTTCAAGTCCATCTCTCGCTGCACCCTCATGTGATGGGATGAGGTGTCAATGCATGGGAAGGCGCATAGTGCCTACCACACCATCCAAGCTGGTCCAGATTGCTCATGAATGGTTGAAGGCCCTGTTTTGTTGACAGTGCTGGAAGTAACACACAACCGCAAAAGGGTATTTTGTTCTTCCTCTCAGGCTGGAGCAATGTCTTGGCTTGGCCCAGAGGGCAGGGATGAAAGTGGAAATCGTAAGTGGAAAATTATGTTTGGGTACCAGAGCCTTGGAAAAGTCAAATTGTTAGAATCTGAAAGCAGTCAATAATTTTTGTTAAAAGGCTAAAATCCAAGTGGCGCCAGACACAAGGAAATACAACAGAATCTCATCCTTCCAGAAAATCATTGGACAAGGAATGTGCCTAACTCCAACATGGTTGCTTCGCCTTCAAAGTCATAAAATATTTCTATGGTCTTTTTAGAATTGCCAACAGAAAGGGAGGGTGGAAAGGGGTTTGCTTGGAAATTGAAAGTGCATTCCATAAATAGTTTTCAAAGATAGTAACTAGGTGACTGAAGTTTCTGCCGTGCACAATTCTAACTGTAGAGCATGATTGATGACTCTGGGCTATGGATGTGTCCCATTGGAGAATATGAATTATGATACACCCGGAGGGTGGGGGAAAACCAAGGTCAAGGATGACATGATGTGTCTCAGAGTCGGCTACACCCAGGCAGTGCCGGACATGTTAACTCCCAATAAATCCTTTTGAAGTTTTGGAAGTTTGGCTCGAGACTCAGGATTTAATTGGGGTGAACTGCCGGAATCCTGACACAAAGAAGTGATTAGAGATACAGTACCTTCTTCTCCACCTTCTTCAATGACCATCATTACCCATGTCTTACATTTACATCCCTCTGCCTCCTATTCTGATCGAGGAACAAGAACCGCAGATGTTGACGATAGAAATGAGTTCTAATGTTCTTTGCAGTGGCTACTAAAGGGATGATGATGTACAAAGGGCATCAGAGAGTCAGTGCTTCATTATCCAGGAAGGAAATATTAAAGACAATTCAGAGCTGCAAGGAATTAATCACATGCCTTTAATGGAGTCACATCTGGTCTTCTTAGCCGGATCTCTCTATTACTAATCATCAGGTTGGCCATTCTGATACTCTGCAGTTCTTGTACAGGTGATCCTTGCCTTACAAGAGTTCATTTAGTGACCATATGAAGTTACAAGTGCACTGGAAAAAGTAGCGTATGGTTGCTTTTCACATCTACACCCGTTGCCGCATCCCCATGGTCATGTGATCAAAATCCAGACGCTTGGCAATTGGTTCTTATTTATGACTGTCGTAGTGTCCCGGGGATCATGCCATTCCCCCTTTGAGACCTTCTGACAAGCCAAATCTATGGGGAAGCCAGATTCACTTAACAGCCGTGTTACTAACTTAACATCTGCAGGGAACCACTCAACAACTGTATCAAGGAAGGTCGTATAATGGGGGCAAAGCTCACTTAACAACCATCTCACTTAGCCGTAGAAATTTGGAGCTCAATTGCGGTCATAAGTTGAGGATTACCAGTATTGTCCTGAAGGCCACCACGTTCACTGATCAAAGCACAAATTTTGACACCCAATGGGACAGGCTTTATAGGAAGGTTGCTTGGTATTTCCCAACATAGCTCTTAGTTCTATGTATGCACCGTATCTTGGTTGATAAGCTAGCATTCTTATCTACAGTTTCACATGGACTGACTCATCAACCTGGCATTTTTGATATAACTGCAGATTATAATTGGCCCCACCTCAAGACACAGCCCAGTAGAACATACATGGATGTCAAATTTGCTCTTATCATATGACACGCAATTTTGGCCGTTACTGGAGCACTTCACAACAAATGGACTTTGTAATGCATATGTTGGTAACGAATTTCAATATTAAATTAGAAATACTTTTGTGAGTCTTCTGAAACTCTGCGGGGATGAGTCAATCTCTCCACATTCACGGCCTCAGTCTCAATCAAATAAGTTAACCACCCCATTTGAAGTCTTAGGTAAACAGCAGGAAAAATTGTCACTTGTTTTCACTGGAAAAAAGACTTCCCAGTAAGAACTGAACTAATAAAAGCAACTTTATTACCATGGCTGTTAACCTGAAGTCCCACGCATGGTTATTTTTAACAGTCTTCTGAATTTACAGGGGTAATGAAAATACTTTTTTTTTTCTTATTCAAGATCAGGGATCTCCAGATTTGGCAACTTTTAAGACTTGTGGACTTCAACTCCCAGAATTCCTCAGCCAGCACTGGCAGGAGAATTCTGGGAGTTGAAGTCCGCAAGTTTTAGTTGCCAGAGTTTGGAGATCCCTGTTCAAGATCATGGGAAGCAGATTTTATCACCTGCATTTCAGCCACTCCGTTTTCCTTTAAGCTTAGCTGCCACAGTTAAATCTCGTGATTATTCTTGAGTATTGCTAGCTTCGCCTGTACGTTTTCAGTGATGTTTTTAATCTCTTATCTTCACTTTCTTTCCCTGATTATGTCCTTGAAGGAGCTGTTGTGTCTTCTCCTGGCTTTACACCAGAAGTCTGCATTTAGTCATTGTGTAATCTTCTTATCATTCAAGGCCTACCAACTTTCTTCAGCAATTATGAAAAGCTTATTCTATTGGATCTTTTCCTCTTTGAGATTTTAAGACTTCCCCACCATCCATTTGGATTTACTGCCTGTTATCTCTTTCGCAGCTTCCCCGTTTCTCTCTCACAGAAGCTATGGATGAAGATATCTGTTTCTTATGGGAGCCATATATTCTGATTGCATGTCTTAGAGGTCAAATCTTTCATGCCTAATTTTTTTCTGTGTGTTTTAACACAATCAGGTTCTGTTCCATAATCTGCAAGCAGTTGCTGGATTGTATTTTTCCACTGTGTATTTTCTTATTCCATGTTAGATACCTGCAGATGTCCACGGATAGTTTGAAGCAGAAATGAGCAATAAATGAAAAAAAATATATTTTCAAAATTCTATTATTTCCAACATTATTGCATTTATCCAATACATGCCTTCATTTCAATCACAGATTAATAGTCTTCTCTTGATGTTGTAATTTCTACCTCTTTCGATTTGCTATATAATTCCTGATACTACATCTATAGTATGTATCAATGATGTTGAATGTATATCCATCTCTTCATTTTAATATATATGATCCTCTGATTACTGGGCAATGACTTTTTAACGTTGCTGTCCTAACGTTCTTTTCTATGGCCTAAAAGTCTTGAATTGTGTAATCATCAAATTTAAAGTGACTTATGTCGGTTGCTCCCTGTCTGCTTATCCAAATATATTCAATTTAATATCCTTTATTTCCATTTCCAAGTTCTAGTACTTTTTCAGGCTTACAATTACCCAGACTTATGCTCACAATTACCCACACTTTTACATCCTATCACAACAGTTGCCTTTGTTTTAACCATGTCAATCCTGGCTTCTCAGAACATGGCTTGTCCCCTTGAATCATTCACAAGTACATCAGAATCTCCCTGGAATATTCAAAGTCTGCTTCTATCTTAAATACGTACATATGTGTAAGATGTCAACTCATAAAATATTTCTATGGTCTTTTTAGAGTTGCCAACAGAAAGGGAAGGGGAAAAGGGGTTTTGAAAGAGCAGTGTGGCAGCTTGGAAATTGAAGATGCATTCCATACATAGTTTTTCAAAGAAAGTAACTAGGTGACTGAAGTTTCTGCCGCGCAAAATTCTAACTGGAGAACATGATTGATGACTCTTGGCTATGGATGTGTCTCATTGGAGAATATGATTTATGACACACCCAGGGGGTGGGGGAAAACCAGGGTCAAGGGTGACAATGAATGATGTGTCTCATAGTCAGCTACACCGAGGCAGTGCCGGACAAGTTAACTCCCAATAAATCTTTTTGAAGTTTTGGACGCTTGGCTCGAGACTCATGATTTAGTTGGATTTAATTTAATTGCTGGAATCCTGACATAAGAATGAGAAATACAGATGTTAACAGCCACACATAACTGCACAGTCCTTGTTTGCTCATCAGAAGGGACAATCAACCTCATGCAGGAAAGCCTGTGGAATGGCCAAGTTCCTTCTTCTTGGGGTAACACAAGACCAAAGTATTATCCCAAAGTAATAACTCTTAATCTCTTACATCAATTTATGTGCAGCCATGCTGTGGAACTTACTCGTTACATCACCCACCTGGATTAGATGCTGACTCGTGGGACACTTTCAGAAGAAGGAACAATTAGAGACGGGCAGGTTTAAAGGCCACCCTTTTGAACAATAGGTTTTTCACATCTATTTTTTTCCAATTCAATGAAGCTCAGATCTTCCCACTGCCTTTGATTCTCCTGGCAATCTCCCAAAAGTCCCCGAACCATGTAAGTTGAAGTAGAATCAGATTTGCCCTTTGGACTAAGAAAGCAACCTTGAGATTTCCCGTTTTGTTCATGATTCTTCTGCACGTAAAGGAAAAATGTACTTTTTTTTAAATAGAGCAGATTCAGCATAACTGCCATTTAAAGTAACTGGCCAGTTGTGATCCAATTTGACAAAATTCAAGAAACAATAGCAACATAAACACGAGAGGGTTGTATAATTTTTAATGGAGCTGGCTTGGAAGCTCGGATGGGGACACAAGCGTCACCCACACAACGCAACACGGATGTAATACTCCTGTTTACTTAACCCTCATTCAAAAGATGGAGGATTTTAGACATCTATGGGGATTGCCATTCATGGGAATCTCAATGACCTGTTCCGTCAGTGAAAAGTGGAGCTGAAATTTCCGAAGGAAACCAATTTCTCCACAGCAAAGTTGACCGTAGAAGCCTGGCACTCTTGACAAATCAGCCATCAACGGACACATAGACATCAACAACATCTATAGACTATGCAAAAGAGACAATCGACCAGCCCAGAAGAGAAAAAAGACTCCAGCAATTCTCCACCAGTAATCAGAATGCTGATCAGCATAGATTAACTCCAAGGTTAACTTCAGACCAACAATTAAGCAAGCAATACCCTAATCAAGGAAGGAGCCATCACTAAACAGCCCAGCCAAAGAATCTCAACCTCCCCCACCACACAGACAGATAGGCCATCAGAATATAAACTGAGAACAAACCCCATTCCATACTAACACTGATGATGTTACCTAGTTGGGTAATGAAATGTCTGCAAGAAAACAAGCAAGCTCAGAGAGCACCAAAGACCCCTCAAAGTTGACCATAGTTAGCATAACTCATATTTCATTCTAACCAGGCTTGGAAACCATTCCCATGCTGATTGAAAGTTAAAATATTTACAAATCAGAAGAAGTTATTTATACCTTGGGCCTTAAGAGGCAGAGCTAACATGCTTGAAAAAAGAAAAAAGAAAACAATTACACAGCCTCAACACCTAATTATATGTGGTGGTGATTATACAAACCACACCCCAATTCTAGAAATAACCCTGCAGCCTCCATATCATCGCTCCAAGTTCAAAGTGTAAAAAAGATGTGTAGTCTTGAGAATTCAGAACCAACAGGGGTCCTTTCAAGAACCAACCACACACATTCCAGAGTCCAAAAAGGTTGGGCTTGAATGGTGCTATTCCCCCCCCCCCACTTCTTTATAAACAGCAAACTCATGCCCAGATCATATAAATGTAATAAATAAATAAAGAAAGATCATTTCTAAAAGCCCTTGGGGTTTCAAAAGCAGATTTCTTTAGGGAAGAAATTCCTGTTGTTTGGGGAGGGGGGAAAAAATGAAAGGAAGAAAGAATGACAAGTTTTTTTCCGCTATTGCCCCAAACATAAAACACTTCCAGCTAGGTAACCATAAACATCAGATGGAAATTATCCTACTAAAGGCCTGCGTTTCTCTTCCAAAATACAGAGTCTGTTTCAATGAGGGGGAAAGCAGACTTGGAATCGGAAGCCCTGAATAGCTGCAAATACAGGCCGGCAAATATATTTATATTTTCAGAAAGGCGCCGGTTCAATTTCCCTCACACACCCACACAAACCGATCCCCACACTTTGCCTTCCTAGTTGTAATACAAAAAGGTTTACTCTCTGCAAGCAAAGCTGCTATCACCAGAGTTGCCTCTCCATCTCTCACGCTCTTTCTTTTCTTCACGGGAGGAAGGGTTTCATTCACGTGCTCTGAATAACCTAAGCATGGCTGCTAATACGGCAACAATTGAAGGGAAAAGCTGTGAGTCACACAGTGTTTACAGGCCAGGAACGGAGAGACAATTCACGTACTGGACCATACTATTACTTTCTTCCTTGAGATAACAATGCGTAGCATCCCTATGTAAGATACAACCAGATGGTCCCTTGGGAAAATAATGTCTAAGCACCAGAAAACCACACAAGGAGTTACGATTTCCTTTGCACTCAAAGCAGTCTGGCAAAAGGGACACAGATTGTCAGCGGAGACTGATATCAAACATTAAACCTGTTACCGGACAAAGCAAGCCAGATACAAAAATAAAATAAAATAAACAGGCCCAAGGCTCCTGCCAACCAATCCAATTAGATACCCCCACAATCACATCCAAGGAACCCCTGTCTAAAAAAGGGCATGAATAAGGAAAGCCCTGGTACACAGCGACAACAATAACAACAACCAAAACCATCTTCTCTTCAGTTTCTAGGCTGGGGAGAAAATAAAAGAAAGGGAATAAAAAGCCGGATTAAAAAGTGACCGTGGGGTGAGCCACGGCTCTCCTGCACAAAATCCAATTTGCCCATTCAACGGATCGATGTCGCCTGATGTAGCAATGCAGTACCATCCTATTCTCCTGGACGCTGGCGGGGGAACGCGCCCGGCTCTTTTCCGAGGCGGCTTTGGAAATATGTCAGCAATCCAAACCAGAGAGCGACCATCCCCTCCCCTCCCCTCCTCGCCATAAAGCAGGCCGCAGACGCAGACATACCGTCAGGTTTCTTGGGGTACATCTCCTTCATCGGTCCTGACGAGCAGCATCCCTCCGCAGACGCCTCTGTCTGGTCTCTCTCCCTCTCTGCCCCTCTCCCCAAAGCCCGTCACCTGGCGAGAGCACGTCTTTTCAGGGCAAATCCTCCCCGCCACCCCCACCCCCCTTCCCTGTCTTTCTCAGAGCTGTCTCAGCCACATCCCCAGAGCGGTGGCGAGAGATCTGTGTGGGTTGCAACGGCGGCGATGGGCAAGGTGGACTGGCCCACCCCAACACATGCCCGGTGGTGCTGGTGCTGCTGCTGCTACTGCTACAATCCCTCGCCCTGTGTGCCCAGACCGACTGCATCGCCCTAACAATTGCAGTAAAAAAGACAGGAAATCGAAAGGGGGGGGGTGTTTGGAAGCGTTACTCACTGGGTTTTAGTCCTTTCCTTCCTCCGCATGCAATTTGTTATGCTTTACAATGCAGTAAAGGATGCTACCAGGCTCTGCTTGCTGGCTAATTCATTGCTGCTGCTGGTGCTGCTGCTGGTGCTTGGTTGCTGCAAGAAATCCCCCCACTCAAAAAAAAAAAAAAAAAAAGAACGACGATGGGGGGTGGGGGGGGGGTGGGGGGAAGAAGCCAAAATATTAAGCGCCAATATTTAATGGAAGGCTGGTTATCCTGTTCTTTCACATCTCTGCCTCATGTATCCAGGCACGGGTTGGACTGGCCCCCTTGGGAGGCTCTTGCTGGCAGCCGAGGCACCAACTAAAACACGGCATGGATGCCGGGGAGGTGAGGAGAGAAAAAGGAGCCCTTGCCTCGGTTTCCCCCAAATGTTACGGAGGGAAGGGTACGTTGGCAAGGGTCCGGGAAGAGGGGAGGAGAGAGAGAGAGACAGAGAGAGAGAGAGAAGAGAACTGATTGGGTTCTAAGGAGACCAGGTTATAGAGCCAGCTGAGGATTGAATCTGGAAGCAAGACTGTTTAAGGAGCAATCCCCCACCCCCTGTCCAATGCACAGATGGGAAAGCATCACCAGGGGTATTTGCCATAAAATAAAATTTAAAAAAAAAAAACCAGGTAAAATAATGCATGCACTTTAAATGCCGTGGGATGCAGGTTTCCAACCGTTCAGCCTAACTCCCGTGGCTCTTAGCCCCCTGAGAGATTTGGTTTTTGATTTGATTTCGATTGCAGAAGCCCATCCCCAGGAAGCCCTCCCCTGCGATCCTAAAAACCAGGTGGTGTATTTCCTGGCCTGCCGCTCTGATGAAGGGAACCTGTGTACCACAAAATTCCTGGAGAGGGAGAAGCATCTTCACCCACTTGTGAAGACAAACAGGAAGTGGAGGGGAGGGAATAGAGAGAGGATTCCCAGGAAGGTTTTTTTGTTGTTGTTGTTGGGTGTGTGTGTGTGTGTGTGTGTGTGTGAACGAGCAACTGGGAAGTCTGCTTTACTTGAAAATGACGTTGCTGCAAATGAACAGGTAGTCCCAGACTTATGGCAGTTCGTTTAGTGACCATCTGAAGTTACAACGGCACTGAAAATGGGCTTGGGACCGTCCTTCACACTTACGACCATGGACTACATTGTATTGCCTAAGGGACGGAAAAAAGCGACTTACGGCTGTTTTTCACACACTTACGACCATCGCAGCATGGTCCCGTGATCAAAATTCAGTTGCTTGGCAAATGACTCATATTTATGACGGCTGCAGGGTCACGTGATTTCCCCTTTTGCGACCTTCTGACAAACAAAGTCAACGGGGAAGCTTAAGATTCACTTAACAACCGCGGGTCTGGCGATTCGCTGAACAACGGTGGCACGAAAAATGGGGCACAAGTTCACTCAACCTCTGTCTCACTTAACAACAGAAATTTTGGGGTGAATTGTGGTCATACCTGTACTTAAAAAACGAGTTCTGTCATTTGCCACGCAGTCCTATCGAAAGAAAATCCCTACTCGGAATTAAAAAAAAAAAAAATCACACTAGGAAATGATGTGAAATCAAATAGTCTGCAATAAATTTTGGAGGAAGTGAACCCTTAAAAAAACGGCAACCCCCAAAAGAAGGTTTACTTCACACAGCAGTAAATGTAAGCATTGTGTAACAGCCTAATACAAACAAAATCTCCTTTCATGATAAAGAGAGGAGGGGCAATATTAACCGCATACTGTCTGTTCGATTCATTCCAGAATGTCCATATTTTCGTGCCATTGTAGAAAATTAGCATGTACTAAGTAACAGATTGCTAATTTAAGTGGCAGCCTATTTTGAGGGAAACGGTAGAATTGAAATTTCTCGCTCCGGTCTCCCAAAATAATTTCCAGGCAGAGAAATTTAAATATGGCTCACACTGTAAACAACCAGACAGGAGGAATGAGTGAGAATTTTAGGATCAATTAAAACAAGCTTTACCCGAGTTATTTTTAGTGGGAATTATAGCAGAATGATGGAGCACAAACTATTCTATAGACAGATACACAGGGCATACAGAAGGACATTATTTGGAGGTTTAAAAGCCTCTAATGGGGACATAAATTGAAACAAACTGATTTACACACAACCGCTGCAGATATTAGCTGCTAATAGTCGGAAATTAATGCCATTAATTAACGTTGATTCCTGAGTATAGACACCTTTTTCAGAATCAGAGGAAGATGAAATATATGGTATTAATTTAGTGCATCTCCAAGACATTTATCAACTGTCTTCTCTACAGCAGTCAAGTATTTCCTATGTAATTCAGGCTGACCACTGAAACAGCAGGGGAGCATGCTTCCTACACATATCAGTGGAGAATTAGGTCAGGCGAGTTGCGCTAATCTATACAAATCCATAATTTATAATGGGACTGTCAAATCAAGTGACTTTGTGAGATAACGCCATGGAGATATCTTTAATAAGTGTAGCTGATAGTTATTACCACAGGTTCAGCTCTACAACAGGTGGGTCAACTCTTTACAGATCTGATTCTCCACACACACACACCGCATTGCTACGGAGAAATAGTGCCACAATCTGGTTTTTAAAATTTGGGTTTTAATTAACTTACTGGGGGAGGGTATAATTTTAGACAGCCTAAATTATTTAATCTATTTTTAACTTTTGTATATTGTAATGGGGTTTGTGGTTGGCTGTGCACCGCCCTGAGTCCTTCGGGAGAAGGGCGGTATATAAATAACAAAATAAATAAATAAATAATTAAATAAATTCCTCACCCTTCTGTGGCAAGACATGCATCCAACTGGTAGCACAACAGCTACAACATACTTACTGGATGTTTAAAAACCCACCTCAGAATCAAGCCACTTCCTTTGGATCACTGCACCGTTTTTTCTAAATTAAAGGGGTTATTTAAATTAAAAGGTTATTTAGGCCTGCTCTGTAGTGGTGGAGAACCTTGCTCTACCTGGAGATGAATCTTTTAAACTACCGATGCACTGAAATTATGCTAAAAGCTGTGGCTAGTGTGATTACAGTTGTTCAAGTCTCCCAAGAATCGGTTTAGTGACCGTTTACAACAGAATTGAGACAGTGAATTGAGACCATTTTTCATAGTTATAACTTTGGGTCAGCTTTGGAAGCCGTGTCCCACGCTGCCACATAGCCTGAGAGAGCAGGAGGGTGTGTGTGATTCCAACTGAGTAGTTCTAAGTAGACAAAACAAAATTCTTTTCTTAGTTCAAGGTTATTAAGTGTGACGCAGCAGGGAAAAAGGATCTTACACTGCGACAGACCGTGATTAGTCCATGTGATGTGATGATGGGAGAAAAGGGGATGGATTGTAGTTTGGGACATTGTGGGAAGTCTGGGAAACTTTTAGTTTCAAGATTTCACAGATGTGCCTGGTACTATTCTAATAAAGATGGTGATGCTGGTCTCGGAGTTACTGGTTGGAATGGAGGTTTGCTGGAACACTGACACTTTGCAGCGTCCCCACAGTCACGTGATCTAAATTCAGACGCTTGGCAACTGACTCGTATTTATGACGGTGGCCGTGTCCCGGGGTCATGCAATCACTTTTTAAGGACATTCTAGCAAACAAAATCAATGGAGGAAGCCAGATTTGCTTAACAACCGTGTTACTTTACAATGGCAGAGATTCCCTTAGCAACTGTGGTGAAAAAGGTCATGAAATAGGGCAAAACTGGTCTCGCTTAGTAACAGGAATGTCCAATTGGGGTCTCTAAGTCGAGGATTTTCTGTATCTATGTGAAGAAGCCGAATTTTGTCGGGCTTTGACCCCCACAGTGGAAACAATGGCTTGTAACAAACCACAAAGCTGTAGCTGACAGTGTTTTAAACCAATGTAGCTGTGGATTTAGAGAAGCATATTTTACATTTAGCTGCTGGAGGTTTTCATTTATTTCTGAGCTGAGCACAAAAACATTTCTCCAGCTACTATCACCAATACTGTAAAGATTCAAAGTATATGGCATGCTGTGCAAGGACAAAGCCGTAAAAGCCATTTATTATTAATATAACCCTTTCAATAAAGACCTATTGAGGCAAGAAACTCTCCGCTATGCATCTCTTGTAAAATATGGACTTTAGGGGTTTGTCTTACAAACTGACGCAAGATGGGGACTTGTTAAGACAAAAATGATATCAAGATGGCCTAAGATAGCTTGGCTCTGTAGGAGTGCACCTCCAGTTTTTTTTTTTTTTTTTGGGGGGGGGGGAGGGGGGGGCAGATGGCACACGCTTATAGGGAAAACCATAATGGTTTTGCCATATAGACTTGCAAATTTCTCATTTCAGAGGGCTAAGTCAAGATAATTTGAACGTAGCATCAAAGAAATCAGACAATGGAGGTAGACCTCAACTCAACTAGGGTTCATGTAATTGTGGGTCTCGGTTTCAACCCAAATTGGACACCTAGTTCAGAGGTCTCCAGATTTAGCAACTGTAAGATTTGTGGACTTCAACTCCCAGAATTCCTCAGACAGCCATGCTGGTTGGAGATTCCTGGGAGTTGAAGTCCCCAAGTCTTAAAATTGCCAAGGTTGGAGATCCCTGATCTAGCTCAATACAAGTATTAGCAATGGTCCAAGTGAGGAGACCTGTGTTTAGTACTGCATCCACCACACGGCAACTGCTATTAGAGACTCTACGCAAACGATAATGATTTAGGCGTGTTTAAGGTTGACTAGATGACCTACAAGGTCCCTTCCAACTCTGTTAATCTGAAAAGTATTCAAGCTACGAGTGACGCAAAGAGCCATGGAAAGATCCATGCTTGGCATCACAAGACAAGATGGAAAGACCTGCCAGGTGGATAACAGAACAAACGAAAATTTACAATGCCATCCAAAGATTAAAAGGATCGAAATGGAAACGGTCATATAGCAAGAAGAACTGATGCCAGGTGGACCAAGACAGTCACAGAATGGATGCCACTTGATCAAAAGCATCCACAAAAGAGACCCAAAACAAGATGACATCAGCAAGTATTGTGGACCCAATTGGCAAAGGAAAACTCAAGACTGTATTGGTTGGAAACATGCAGAAGAGGCCTGCAGTGAATAGACAAAGGTTAAAATGAAGTATTCAAGATATAAATAATTTTCACTGATAATAATTCACTTCTTATTCATGTAATAAACTTCCTTGTTATCAGTTTGTGGCTGAATTATTACTTATTTAAGTGAATTCTGAGTCAAGCCAGCCTTTCAACTGAATCTCGATTGCACTTTATTTTAGGAACAGCAAAATTGCTCACAGAACCAGAAGTATGCTGTATTTATGTTTACCCAACCATTCACGTGCACTGTTTAGTAATCTCAAAGATCAGGGAAGAGCATCTTTAATCATACAAGCATAACCTTTCCGGTGTTTCTAAATGTTTTTGTGAAAAGCATCTATATGACACTGCGGTCAGATATGAACGCAGAAAAAAACATCCACCATGTGTCTTTCAAAGTGCTAAATGCCATGGAGGACTGTAAAATGGTATTTTTACACCCTAGCAGAATCGAAGCATCGAAGCTAAACGAAAGATTAACTTGTCAAGTGAGGGTTTTTCCCCCCACTGCTGGCTGATCATTTATTTGAGACTACCCCAGTAATTCAAATGAAGTTGCGTATTGGTCCCACTTACCTTGATTTGGTTTAGCAAAGACACGGATTTATGTATTAGTAACATTTTTACAACCAAATTATGCGAGAAAAAAAAGGTACTTTCTCCTTGATGCCAACGACATGTCTGATATCTCTTGTACCCACCTGTTTCCTAAAGCAAGTAAGATTTGTACCAGTAAAATACTTGATGGTTTTAAAAGTATTTCCAATCTAGCTTTACAGCTTTTCCTTATAGACTTTTTTCCCCCCCATTTCCTCCAGCCAAACAAATCTTTCAAATAGTGTTTCTCAATCTTGGCAACCTTAGATGGGCTTCAATTCCCTGGCTGGAGAATTGTGGGAGTTGAAGTCCACCCATCTGAAAACGTAACTAATAACCAAGCAACAAAGGTGACTACCAAGCAAGTATTGGGATGCGTAACCAGATATGTCGTTGGAAAACAACATTACAAAACTGCATCTGACTTATTTTGGTCAGCTCACATGTGGGAATTCACTGGAGAAAGCAATTGTGTTTGGAAGAGCTAGAGGTAAAAGGAAAGCAGGTTGCCAAAGAATACGCTGGCTGGAGACCATCAGAGCTGACTCCAGCCAGAGCATAGAAAAAGTCAAAGAAGCAGTGGAGAGACCTGGCCCATAATATTGCCAAGGGTCAGACACACAACTGAATGGGTAACATCATCATTATCCTCAGAAAATGGCCGGGAAACTCGGGTTTAAAGACAAGGCATTCAAGGCATCTCTGGTTTAAGTATCCTTGCAAATGGATTGATCATTCCAAGGAGCAAACTCACATCTGAATGCAAATATTATTGGAAGAATATTTTCACTCCTACTCTTAAAACTTTAGTTTAAAGAAAACACCACATTGCTTGGGACTCTATCGAGGTGCCAGCGACTGAAGGAAGATGTGCCGTATTAACAGTTTTAACTGACTTTTTTTTTTTTTCCCCCTAACATAGGATCCGGGTTTTAGATTTAGATTAAGGGAAAGTTAACTGGTCTGATAGCCAGAGAATGTAATCTTACTGGCAGTGATAAACTTTCTCCTGTTAGCCTGGGCTAAATTATTAGAGCCTCAACACATTAACAAATTAAATAGGATTAAAGTATTGTGGATAATTTTTTCTCATATAATCTTTTAGTCCTTTTGTAAGGTATGGTAACCCCCTTTCCTTCCTCTTTGTTGTAAGTTTTAGCTTGAAACAATAATGTTGCACTGACAGTTGAAGTGAGTAATATTCCTAAACAATATAAAAGCAGCATATGCAACTCTGAACTGTTTTGTTTCGCCAAAAATTGCTTGGTTTTATTTATATATATATTTTAAAATGTATTTATTTCCCTGCTGTCCCTAATGAAAAGCAAATGGAAATTAGGACAGAGCTACAAGCAAAATCTTGTCAACTCTCTCACAGGAATTACCTCCAGAGAGGGAAGATTTACATAAATTGGATTATCTTTCCTCTTTTTATTTATTTATTTATTTATTTATTAATTGCATTTATATACCGCCCTTCTCCCAAGGGACTCAGGGCGGTGAACAGCTCATCTAAAAACCCCACAGAAAATACAAAAGTTAAAAAGTAATTAAATTTAAATCAGCTGCATACTAAAATTAGGAAAACCCCACCCACCCTTAAAACCCAATTTAAAATTAAAAATGGAGATCAAATTTAAAATCATCATCTCAGCCCAGGCCGGCCTGCTCAAAGAGCCAGGTCTTTAACGCGCGCCTGAAGGCCCTCAGGTCCATGCCGGTACGAAGTTCCGGTGGCAGAGTATTCCAGAGGGCGGGGGCACCCACAGAGAAGGCCCTACTCCTCGGCGCCGCCAGACGACACATAGCGGCCGACGGCACCCGGAGCAGACCCTCCCTGTGGGAACGCACCGGCCTGTTGGAGAACGTTGGCAGAATGCGGTCCTGAAGGTAACCTGGTCCCATGCCATGGGTCGCCCTAAAGGTCAAAACTAGAACCTTAAAGCGAACCCGGAGAGCCACCGGCAACCAATGCAGCTCGCGCAGGAGAGGCGTCACATGGGCGCTACGTGACGCCCCCATAATCACCCGCGCGGCTGCATTTTGCACCAACTGGAGTCTCCGGATGCTCCCCGCAGGGAGCCCCATGTAGAGGGCATTACAATAGTCCAGGCGAGAGGTGACAAGGGCCTGAGTGACCGTGCGCAAGGCGTCCCGATCCAGGAAGGGCCGCAACCGGTAGATCCGACGGATCTGATGAAACGCCCCCCTGGAGACGGCCGCAATGTGATGTTCAAGCGACAGCCGTACATCCAGGAGGACTCCCAGGTTGCGAGCCCTCTCTGTGGGGGGCAAAGCTTCCCCCCCAATAGCCAGCGAAGGTGTCAGCTGGCTATATCGGGGCGCCGGAAACCACAGCCACTCGGTCTTGGATGGGTTGAGCCGAAGCCTGTTCCCGCCCATCCAGTCCCGCACGGCCTCCAGGCACCTAGACATAGCCCCCACAGCATCGTTGGGGTGGTCCGGAGTGGAGATGTACAGCTGGGTGTCATCTGCATACAGATGACACCTCACTCCAAGACCACGGATGATCTCGCCCAGCGGCTTCATGTAAATGTTGAACAGGAGGGGAGAAAGGACCGACCCCTGAGGCACCCCACAAACCAGGGGCCTAGAGGTGGACCTCTCCCCCCCCGCCAACACGAATTGCGAACGGTCAGAGAGGAAGGAGGAGAACCATCGAAGGACGGTTCCCCCAATCCCCAACCCCCCCAACCGTCGCAATAAGATACTATGGTCGATAGTATCAAAAGCCGCCGAGAGATCTAATAGGACCAGGACAGAGGAGAACCCTCTGTCACGAGCCCTCCAGAGATCATCGACCAACGCGACCAATGCCGTCTCAGTGCTATGTCCAGGCCTGAAGCCCGATTGGAACGGATCGAGGTAAGTAGCTTCCTCCAGGTACCGGGGGAGCTGACGTGCCACCACACTCTCAACAACCTTCGCCACAAAGGGAAGGTTGGAGACTGGACGATAGTTGTTTAAAATAGCTGGGTCCAGGGAAGGCTTCTTGAGGAGGGGGCGCACCACCGCCGCCTTCAAGGCGGTAGGGAGCACCCCCTCTCTCAAGGAAGCGTTGACAATCCCCTGGAGCCAGCCTCGTGTCGTCTCCCTGGCGGCCGAAACCAGCCAGGAAGGACACGGGTCCAATAAACAGGTGGTGGCATTCAGACCCCCCAGCAACCTGTCCACACCCTCGGCGGTCACAGGATCGAACTCCCCCCAGATAACACTCTCAAGACCTGCCCCGGACACCTCCCCCGGGACCACCCAATTGGAGTCGAGCCCCTCCCGAATCTGAGCGATTTTATCATGCAGAAATCGGGAAAACTCCTCCGCCCTACCCTGCAAGAGGTCATCCCGCGCTCTCGGTTCAAGTAGAGAGCGGGTCACTCTAAACAGGGCGGCAGGCCGATTTTCTGCTGATGCAATAAGGGCGGAGAAATACGAAGATTTCGCCGTCCCTATCGCCACAAGGTAAGTCTTAATATGAGATCTCACCTGTGTTCGGTCAGACTCAGAACGGCTCGCCCTCCAAATGCCCTCTAGACGTCTTTTAATCCATAATTTATTAATATAGGTGGGTGCGGCTAGCTGTTTACAAAATAGGTTAGAGCAACTTCAATCGAATCCCCTACGTATCTACTCAGACAAGTTGATCTTGCAGATTGACAACTGCTCTGTGCAACTCACAAAACTGCACAAGGGACCTCACGTGGTGTGTTATAACTGCTGAACTGGACTGTTTCTGTGGCAAACACTGCAGAATAATATAACTTGAAAGTTTATTTATTCACTCAGAACAGGGTTGTGAAAAATAGTTTAAAGGATTCCCCTTGGCTTTAAAATTCATCATATGGCGGTTGGATCTGTTTTTTTTTTTAGAAACATATCAAGAACACTCATGGATGCTACAGCGGTTATTCTGATCCAGGCTAAAATTTTGACAGGTTCTGACACGCTACTCTCTTTTTGGTGTACAGTATCTGTTGCAACTAAACTATGTTCTTTCTTTGTATATATTTATCACGCAGACAACATACACGATCCAGAACAAGCCCAGCAACTCCATTGCCCAGCGGTCAGTACTATGGAGTCAGTACTGCTAGATAAAATTGATAAGGGGGTCCAGATTAAATTTGAATGAATTCTGAGTGAAATTAAGGGCCACATTGGAACCAGGTGAGTTGTACTAAGCTTCCGGTAACTACAATTCAGGCAGCTGAAAGTAGGAAAGCGTGGTTTAATTGGAGAAACATAGCTTGGGGAATTGTTGAGGAGTCAAAATTGCAATCTTTATGAGCGGCGCCATAAGCCAGGTCTCTTAATTCGAATGACATGTAAACAGGATGTCAAACAAATATGAATGACAATGTAACTGAAGCCCTGTCTCTTTAGTACAGGCAGTCCTCAACTTACAACAGTTCATTTAGTGACTGTTACAACAGCACTGAAAAAAAGTGACTAGAGTGACTTTAGTTTTTCACACTTACCACCATTGCAGCATCCCATGGTCATGTGATCAAAATTCAGCCGCTTGGCCAGTGACTCATATTTATGATGGTTGCGATGTCCCAAGGGGCTTTTGTTCCCCTTTTGCGGCCTTCTTACAAGCAACGTCAATGGGGAAGCCAGATTCACTCAACCACTGTGTCACTAAATTAACAACTGCAGTGATTCACTTAACAAGAAAGGCCATAAAACGGGGCAAAATTCACTTAAAACAACTCTCGCTTGTAGCAGAGATTTGGGGTACAATGGTGGTTATAAGTCAAGGACTGCCTGTACACAGATCAACACCCCATCTATGTACAAAGGGACGTGGCTTACTGATCACACAGTTGCAACCAACATCTTTATTTTTCTGGCCCTTCCCAGAGATGCCACTGTATACCTAATTTTCTGCTTCTAATTACATCAGGAGCAAAAGAGCCTGAAATGAGTAACTGCCTGTTTGCCTTTCCATGTTTGGGATTGTTGGTATTCTTCGTCGCTGGGATAAATCCAGTTGGGAAAATAAGACCTCCAAATAAAGAGGAAGGCATTCTGTTAATACTGATTCAGAATAAGAACGTGCAGTTCTTTAGAGCAAAAAAAGAAAGAAAGAACTTTGGAGAATGCAGACACAATAATGCACCCTCTCTGAAGTTTTTCCTGGAATTTTGCTATCATGGTATAAAGCAGCCATACACTCCAGGGTGAAGTAAAAAAAATGCTGCTTGAAAGAAATGCAGACAATTGCTACATGAATGCCTTGGGGGTAATTTGAATAAAACAACACACTATTTAAATATTATTTACCTGCGAGAAAATTTCTGCCTAGCAAAGCATCACAACCACATTGCCGTTTTTTCTTTGCAGGCCAGAAAGGTTTTGAAGGAAAATCAAAAGAGGAAGGGATGCGCCAAAACTTTTTTTTAAAAAAACCCAAATTCTGTGCCCCGGTACTTACGGTCTTCTCCAGGACACCGCATGCCGGGCTGTTCTGGAATGCTTGGAAAGACTGCATCAAAACATAAAATACGCATCATAAATATATATTGCCTGCAGAGGAGTCTTTCCTAGCTAACGCAGTCTTCCGAATAAATGGCGAGTGACAGACTACTTCCTTAATCACAAAAGGGGGACTCTAAAAATATGAGAATTCTTTGCAGACACCAATTACTGAAAGGAAAGTAGGGCTCAGAGTTCACCGAAGCAACATGCACAAAAGGAGTTACTGGCAGTGAAAATAATCCTCGAAAAAAGTAAAGGATGAGCAAGGAGAATTCTCATACAAGAACCATAAGTCCCAAGATAAATTCAAATCAGAACAATACATTTAAGAAGCCGCAGAAGATAAATTTCTATGATTTTTAGTGGGGTTTTCTTTTTCTTTTTGAACAAACAGCTTGTAATTATAACTGCATCTCATTTATTTTATCATTTAAGACATTTATACACCAGTTCTGCTTGATCAAAGTGTTATGTGGCTCCTAAGATCAAAACACAAAGTTGTAAGACAAGAAAATTGCAATGAAACATGCCAGTAACAATTAACAAGTGTTTAAAGGCCGTAAAAGACTGGCAAAAGACTCCTATGGTAAAGGCCCTCCCCCCAAAGTGACCCTCTTCACCAAGTAAGTCCTCAAAGAGGTTTTTAATAGCAAGAAAAGGTTTACTTAGGAAAATGTTCCAGAGCTGAAACAGAGAAAAGAAATTCCACCAGTGGCTTGGGTATCAAAGAGACAACAAAGCACATCTTCTGGTTATTTGTTGCGGTAGGTAGACAGGATTGTAAGTGTAAAATGGGTAAGGATCAGATCTTGTTGTTCAGCACCAATCCAAAGAAGAGGCTTCAACCTTGCATTTTGAGTTTGTTTGAGAAAGAAGACAGAATGGAAGAACCAAAGCAGGATTTCTGATCTGAGGAGATACAGCTCAAAACGATAGCTAAACTACAAGTCTCGAAACTTGCCATGAATAATAAGCCCTTCATCTCTATACCGACAATACAAACGGAAGGCTTCTTCCAGTTCCATCTGAGATGAAATGGTACAGGGATCACCTATTTAAAAAAAAAGAAAGAAAAGAAAGGATGTCATTTATGGAAGCAATCCGCGTGTGCAACTCTCCGATTTAAAAAAAAGTTTTTTTCCCTTATTTTCAAACAGTGCAATTTGGAGATCGCGGGAATTCACATTTCAGAACAGCGGAGAAGAGACATTTAAGTGATTGAAAAAGAATTGTTCTGGGACCCCGAGACCCTTCCCTTCATAAACGTTGAGTGTAACTCCAACTCGTAGTTGTTACTCATTGGAAGGGCTGTGGGGAAATGATAGCCTGTATTTCATCCTGGCATAAAAATAAAACACTGAAAATCAGGATAGCGCAGTTATCCACAATTTTTCCCTCTAATTAGCAGAGCAAACATTTAAAAGGATGGCAATCATTCTGCAGGATCATTTAGTGTGTTATTATGTTTTCCTTAGTTAGAAAACACCCTTTTCCTAAAGCAAATTCTCAACAGACGATTGATGGAATTTAATGTCCCTTATTTGGAGAGAAGCACGAAGTAAGGTCCCCAAAGAATAGTGTGAAACAACTAAAGATAGAAACCACCAGAATTTGAATATATCAGTTCCCCTATATTATTGTCTTTGCTGACTGAAGAACAAGGTAGCCATGCTTTAAGCAAACAATATAACAATTACGAATTTTACTCAAACTCTTAAGTACTTTTCATGTAAATTAGCTGAAGTGCCCTCTGAACAAAACAATATACCAATATAGCTCTAGGTTACATACTGGTTATGGTTTATTAACTAAAATTTAATCATGGTTTACTAAGGAATGACAGCTGGCTAGGTTTACACAATGTATTAAGTTAAAAACCATAGTTAATCAGTCACATTGGCTTAACATAGGTTAAACTCTTAAACTCTAATCCTTCTCTACAAGCTAATAAAAGACTCCTTTCTCTCTCTAGCTGGTTCAAAAAGAAAGGGAGATCTATCTATACACATAGTCCTTGAAATACAACTCACCATAATGGAGCCTAACTATTATGGTCATATATCATGACAGTTGTAAATCTGGTCAGTATTGTGGATGTTTTTTGGTGGCAATAATTAAGCAAATGCTGCAAAGATTAAGCAAACCCATTGTTTGTTATACCACCGTTTAATTGAAAACCAAAGCTAACTTTCAATTTTCAGCAAAACCATCGTAAAATTCAGTCAACTCATGAGGCAAGGTTTAAAGGGAAATTATGGCTAGTCTGAACATCTGAGGCTATTAATTCAAAATAAAGTGAGATGTGGTATGTTCCTAACGACTTCAGTTTTATCTCTCTAATCTGAAACTGCCTATCGAGTGACAGTTTGAAAGGGCTTTCGAAATAAAAAGTTATCCATTTAATATCTCCTTTTCAGCCCAGATAATTAACTGCGCCATAAAGTGCTTTAGGGAAAAATGTTTTCCAAAACCACAGTTACAATAAGCCTGAAAATACCTTCATTATCAATCCACTTCAGGGTAATTGGTTGTTCCTGGGATAAATTGCACATTTCTCTCACTTCATCACAAAGTTCATCATAGTTCATGGAGGCACCCAGGTTGGTGATAAGGATGTCCCTGAAAGAGATGAATTCACAAATTAAGCAAATACATGCTTAAAACGCTTAGTGTTTGTTAAAAGGCAGATATAGCTCAGTCAAGATCCTTGTCAACTTCCTATTTCCAAGAAATTGTAAATATGTTTTGAAACTATGCAACGTCTGTGCACAGGTAAATAAATAGAAGTCAATGAGTATGAAATGTAATTGGGTAGCTATACTGAATGAATGCACTGAATGCAAGGAAAGATGTTAAAGATACAGCTGGTCCTCGACTTACAACAGTTCATTTAGTGACCGTTCAGTTACAATGGAACTGAAAGAAGGGACTTATGACTGGTTTTCACACTTACAATCCAGCATCCCCAAGGTCACTTGGTTAAAATTTGGATGCTTGGCAACTCATTCGTATTGATGACGGTTGAAGTGTCCTGTGGTCATGTGATCACCTTTTGTGACATTCTGACAAGCAAAATCAACGGAAAAGCCAGGTTCATTTAACAACCGTGTTAGTAATTTACTTAACAAATGTGGCAAGAAAGGTTGTAAAATAGGTCCCCAGGCCAAGATCTTTAGGCTCTTGTGAATGAATTATATTTTAGATGGCTATTGGATATCTCAGAAAATGGTAACAGTTATCATTATGTCTGAAAGATAAATTATTAGCCACGTTTGCTCTAATTTCTGCTTTTTACTGGTAAGTAAAAATATTGAATGTTTTACAGTCAGGTAACTGAACTTCTGGTGGAAAAAAAGCACCACCCTTATTTTCAGGTGCAAATAATAAAATGGAAAATTCCGTTCCCATTTTGGGTTAAGATAGCATCAACTGGGTATGTGGAAACATTCAGTTTGTAAATAGTAAATCAAGAATAACCAAACATAACTAAGCAACCACAATAAAGCAGTTTAAAAAAAACCCTAGTATTAAATGGCAGCAAGCTAGATCCTGTGAAAAAAAGAGAGGTGGACAGTTTTCAACTTATAGAAGATTTGAAATGTTGCAGGAGACTTCATATTCAGAACTGTCTTTTATTCCAAATATCAGCATGAAGTATAGTCCTGGGAAAATTCAATTAAAATACATTCCTCAACAGACTTCATTCCTGAAAGATTATGTTACTGCAACCTGTATTTTAGCCATTCAGGAGGAACACTTGTACAACTTTAAGTCATATATTTGTCACACCCAAAATGTATAAAGTATCCACCTTTTAAGCATTCAAGGAGGCACATTAGCAAACATGAATAGTACAATTTCCTCATGCTTGCAAGACTTCAATTTAGTCACACTATCAAAGGTGTTCTGTACCAGAAATAGACATCGTAAATAAATTAACACCCTTCCCGAATAATTCTTGACACTAATTTTGTTATCCTGATGTTGGCGCCTCCACAATGTGTGACACGTCAGATCGTATGAAAATAGAAATCCTTTTTGTAGTGGCAACCTTGGGTAAAATTATTTATACCATGCTTTGTGTGTGATCAATAAACCCAGATGGAGTAATTAAAGAATTCTACACCACGTCAATTTAAAACCCCATGGTGCTTCAGCCACATTGGTGATGCTTAAGAAAGTCAAAGTATGCAAAACAGCCGCTCAAAAATTTCATAAAGAGAATTCCATCTTCAATAAAAATGAAAGAAATGCAAATATATACAGGTAGTCCTGAACTTATGACCAGAATTGGGACCAGAATTTCTGTTGCTAAGCAAGGCAAGTGAGTCACATTCAATTTTTGCCATGGTTAAGTGAATCACTGCAGTTGTTAAGCAAGTTTGGCTCTCCAGTGCAAGAACTGGTTGCAAGTCTTTTTTTCCCCCAGCACTGCTATAACTCCCAAAAGTCTTTAAATGAATGGTTGCAAGGCGAGAACTACCTGTATGGCTTGAACGAAATGAGTGAAGAATGCAGTGCATGAAACACTTTAATATAACTTACCCATTGTAATGAGTTTTTACTCTAATGAAGTCTTTCTTTGTATTCATTTTTGATCCCATCCTGCTAGGCATGACACTATGCAACATTCAAATGGGGGAACAATGTCCTCGTTTTATTGTCGTGTCTTCCAAATCATTTAAAGAATGACGAGGGGTTGCAATAGATGAATAGGCAACATTTTTATGCTTCTCCCCAGTAAAAACTTCATTAGACTGCATGCACACAAAAGACTATACACAAAAAAACAACAAAGAAAACAAATGAATGGAAAATATAATAAATACTGAATCAAACCTAAAAAGGACGTGCAAAGTCAAACAAATCAACAATGTAATTTATGTTCTTTTTCTTGCTACAATAAAGTTTTATACTGTTGTTTAAGGTTACCCCATGGGGAGAAAAACAACTTTGTAACTTTAAGCATAATTGCATTTAAATTGTATACAACTTTAAGCATAATGGCATTTAAATTGTATACATTCTAGAATAGAAGTTGCATCTGCTAACGCAAAGCAGGTAACGTTTTGGCCACTAATGTTAGTTATCCCTGCTTGAAAAACTGAATCATTTTTAGCAAACAAATTTGCTGGCTTGATTCCAAACTCCTGCCTTTCCAAGCACTTAAAACTACAAAATGTATGATATAATCTGTTCAAAATGAAATTTTCTAATCACCAGTAAGGTTTGACTCAAGGAAGTCTTAAAAATTGGAAAAAAATTACATTTTTATCTTAATCACAGCCTTGAAGCATAGAATGAATTGTAGCGTCCTTACATTTAGTTAGAAAAGTTGGAAAGCAAATACCTTTAATAGAAAAGATTAGCATTTCCACAGACCCAACTCTCACAACTTTTAAGAAACTTGTCAAATTCACAAATTGTGTCTTAAATCTTGTGAACATTTAAGTATTGTACATTATATTTTATGGGCAAATGCAACTCTAAAACTTTTGTTTTCTGGAGTGTGGCTACCTGTCACTAATTAAATGAAACTATCTTCATTTCACACACAAAGAAAAGAGTCAGGCCAGTTTTCCAAGAAATTACCTCTATATAACCCTCCTCCTTTAAAAGCATGCTGTTCTGTTTCTGGATCTCCCAAAGTAGCAATGCAATATATATATTTATTTTTAAGTGTGCAAAGGACTGCAGCCTTTCCATTTTCTGCAGACAGCCTCTAACTTCAGCTATCCTGTAACTCAAGAGATGGGGAACTATGGCCCCTTTATGACTTGTGGACTTCAACTCCCAAAATTCCTGAGCTAGCATGGCTGGCTCAGGAATTCTGGGAGTTGAAGTCCACAATTCATAAAAGGGCCATAGTTCCCCACCCCTGCCGTAACTTCTGGGCTACTAGACAGACATGCATTCCTCACATACCACCAATGCCCTCTTCACATTATAATTTAAGACAAGGCAAAACACACCCTTTTCACCTTCTACTCACAGGACCTCACCCACTTACCACACATGCTCACCTTCTTAAAAAGACTTCCTGTTCCTTCCATATCAAGTTTATCTCCTAGCTCATATCCCATCACCATAATTTAGCCAATTATATTTAATTGAAATGCTTGCATCTTCTTATTACCCTGGCACCAATTCCTTTGTTTATTTAGTTGTAATGCTCATGGGACAAAAACTTCTCTTCTCTTGCACAAAAGCCTTTTATACTGTATTAAATAATAATAGTATCAGCTCACCCTTTTCTACACTTTGATCAAACCACCTTTGATTAATGCAATAGGCGTGTTTGTGCCACACACATAACCAGCCACAAGTAGCCTGACAAAAGCAGAATCTCAGGCTGAAGTTCTCATTCAGCCAGGGAAGTCAATTGTTATTATGGGAGAAAACGGCAGGAAGGACCATCATCTAAGCCAAAGATGGGATACAAATCAAATAATATCTCTATTTTTCTTTCCTTCTATGCCTTCCCAGCAAAATAGACTTCATACATCTTTTCCACTGACATTGTCAATCCCTCACAAAAGGGATCTACCTTACCTCCACCAGGTAAGAAGCAATGACAACACTTTTTTTTGCAGAACAGTGATGATACAACTCTCATCTCTCAGGCCTATCCATTGACACTTTACGTGTGTGTGTGTGTGTCTACCTGCAGAGACATTGGTGAGTCTTTCTTATAATACAACATTTCCCCCAATGCCATTTGATGCAAAGGTTTGATTTTGCAAGGTATTCTGACAAAGGAAAGTACTCTAGAAACTATTAACAAATAACATTTATGCCTTTCACTGTGGAATAATATTTAACTATATGAATTATTAATCTAACAGTAAACTGATCCAATATACATATAAATGGCTATATAATGTTAATAAAGTTCATACACACAAAGGAAATAGTATATACAATATTAACATTCATAATACACAAACAGCACATGCATGGCAATACACTTTTGTTGTGTGTGTGTGTGTGTGTGTGTGTGTGTGTGTATAGGTAAATATAACACTATTCGTGGTGATAGGCTTTCTATCACCTTAATGCTCCTCTATTTAAATGTGGCATTGTATAGTAATATAGTATTGCATCTTATGATTCTTGATGAATGTATTTTATGTTTTTCTTTATGTACACTGAGAGCATATGCACCAAAGACAAATTCCTTGTGTCCAATCACACTTGGCCAATAAAGAATTCTATTCTATTCTAATTCCTCACACACACAACTTGTTTTTTCACACCACAAAGTAATTTGATGCCCCTTTCTGGAGCATTTTAATTGCTTTCCCAGGTAAGTCTACAGCACTGGCATTTCCAGGTGGTCTTTCATCCCACTAGTAACTGGCTCCAAATTTTAGCTTTTTGAGATTAGACCAAGTGGGCTAGATTCTAAGATTGATTCTCTGTATATGCGAGAGAGGTTTGTGTATATACACTATAACAGAGTACCAGTTTTACTATACATTTATGTACACTTTGTTGCCAATGTTTTCCATTGTTGCTGCTCCCGTGCTCCTTGCAGTCCAGTAAGACTGAAGGAGTTTATATACAATAGTGTTTGATGATAATAAAAAAAGGAACAGTAACACCCTCAATGTTTATATCCTTTCCACCAGTTCTCTGCCATACTAATCTTTCTAGCTACATAATATGATCTAATTATATACAACGCATTTATACCCACCATATACACAATGATCACTACAACTTATCTGCCACTACAGAGATGAAGTAGACATAGACTCCAAGAACTTATGGAATAACCGAAATAAATTTACAAACCAATACTTATTTCACACAGAAAATTCTAATAGTAATTGAAATAGAAGCTATGTTCTCTCATATCCCGTGTTGGGTCTGTCCCACCTGAATTTCTCCTAAATATCAAATTAATCTATATTCAGCTAAAAAATATGATCTAGTTAGACATGTGGAGAGAGAGAGTGAGAGAGAGAGAATATTATGAATATTAGTGGTAAGGGGAAGGCTTTCTCCCTAACTTCTCTTTTCAGCTTTAACAATACCCTGTTGTTGTGACTGCTGGTTGTTATGGGTTTCGAGTCAATCCCGATTCCTGGAGACAACAGGAACAAATAAATGCACGTCGCTCTCTTGCCAACGTTTTTCAGAAGCAGCTTGCCAATATTTTCCCCCAGAGGGATGGTGATGAAAAAAAGAGCCACTAGCTAGAAGTTGCCCTTGGTGACTTTCGATCCTAGGGAGGATTAGAACTCACCTCTTTCAGCTTGGGAACCCAGGTTTTTTTTTATTACCAACCAGCTCTGGATGATAAAACAATAGGACCTAATTGGAGAGAAAGATTAATATTAATACATTAATTTAAAAAAAGCAATAATATATTGCCTGGCCAGCCTTTCCTCAGGGGATCCCCACTAGTTTGGCTTCTTGCCTTGGTTAATGGGGAGGGGGCCGCTTGAGTGGGTCTTTTCCTATTGCCCCCTTTCTCACCCTTACCCATTATTCCTGGATCTCCTGTTTGCCCCCTTTCCCTCCCTCCCCTCCCTCTCCAGCCTCTTATTTTCTCCCCCCCCCAAAAAAGCTCACCTACTTCGGGGTCTCCCCCTTCTACAGGTATCCCTACCCTCCCCTCACTGCCAGGATACGGTGAGGTGAGGGGATGTTGGGGGGGGGTCGCCACTCCACACTTCCCGCGCCCGATTCGCTCGCGCTCCGCGGAAGTTTGGCTCCAACTTCCCGGAGGAGCAGACGAGAGGGAAGGGCTCGGAGTCGCCCTTCGCGTCCGCCCCTTCCTGACAGGACCTTTTTTTTTTTTCCCCCGCCCCCTTCTGGGTTTTTTTTTTGCGTGTGTGTGTGTGTTTTCTCTTCCCTTCCTGAGGAGGCGCGCTCCCGTGTGCGCGGGCAGGTTACAGAAGGCGCGCTCACGCCGCTTGGCTCCCCCGCCACCCAGCGGCCCTCCCGCCTCCCAACATGGCGGCCCCGCCTTACCGGAGGGAGGCCTCCGTCTCAGCCCCGAACCTCCCTCTCGCCCCGCGCGCGCGCGCGCCCACTCACCCGCCCGCCGGCCTCCCTGTCAGCCAATGGCGCGCTTCCTAAGCGCCCGCCTCTCTGCACCTGCCGACCTATAGGAAGCCAAAGGCCGGGCTGGCACTTCACCTGGAGCCGTTGCCTCCCCCCATCTCCACTCGGAAGCCCATCGCAGCTCGGAAACATGTCCTTACCTGGCGGCAAAGCTGAGGGCGGGATGTCGGCCAGCCAATGGCCGGAGGGGAACCCGAGAAGGGGCGGAGGAAACTCACCTGCCCACCAATAGGGTGTCGCGAAGATGGCTGATTTGCCTAGCAACGAAGCGAACAGGGAGGACCTGAGGTGAAAAAGATAAAGAAAAAAAAAAAACCGCGGGCAAAAAGTCGAAGTCCAAACTTTTCAGGTGGGCGGAAGAGCTTGATGCGACTTTTCTACCTCAAAATTGTATATTAAGCCTCTTGATAAAGAAAGGTGGAGTTTATAAAAGGTTCTCCGTTAAAAATGAATCAGCCTGCAGTCCAGCACACACGGCTACCTCACTGACTTAGGTAATTATTCAGAAATATGGATACGGGATATTTTCTTCTGCAGGATCAAAGTTACAGCAGAGAAGGAAGAAAGGAAGGGGAGAGAAGAAGGCAAAAGAAATATACCGGAAGCCCTCGACTTAGGACCGCAAGGGAGCTCAACGTTTCCGTCGCTAAGCGAGACAGTTTGAGTTTTGCCCCATTTTACCCCCTCTCTTGCCACAGTTGTTAAGTGGATCGCTGCAGTTCTTCAGTTGGCAAGATGGTTGTTAAGCAAACCTGGTTTCCCCATTGACTTTGCTTGCCAGAAGGATCATCGCATGACCTTGGCAACGGTCGTAAGTAGGAACCAGTTGCCAAGTGTTCTGAATTTTGATCCTGTGATCATGGGGATGGTGCCGTGGTCGTAAGTGTGAAAAATGGTCATAAGTCACTTTTCTTCAGTGCTCTTGTAACTCTCAACAGACACTAATAAACAAATGGTTATAAATTGAGGACAATCCGTAATCCTAAAGTTTGACTTAAAAAGAAAACAAAGCACAGAAATCTCTTATTGATGTATTTTATATTTTCTTTTCCTTCATACAATTGCAGGGCTCAGCGTTAACTTCTTTCTTTATTTTATTATTTATTTATTTATTTATTTGGTTTGTCAATTGCTTACAAGATAATAGGTGTAAGTAAAAACATAGTTATGAATACATGGATAAATATAAGAAAAATAAAAAAATAAAAGAAACACTAGGACAGGGACGGTAGGTTCTTCGTTTTCTCTGTACGCTTATAAGAGAATTGGAGGTATCAAAATAGAACCATGTGAAATAAACGCTTCTCTATTTTCTCTTCAGTCACAATCGGGACTAAATTTTAGCAAAGGATTCTAAATTTTAGCAAAGAAGTGTGCAGCAGATGCAAGAAATGAACTATGGCTCACTGAATTAATTCAATGGCCCAAGTTCATGCTAAAATGTTACAAAACTTAATCTGGATTTGTACAACACACTGAACCATAAAGCAGGCCAATCGCATTCTTTAATCCCAGCCATTATATGATTTCCTTAATCATGTCAACACAATCAATGTGGCTTATAAGCAAACCATGGTGTACCACAGGGGTCTTCAAACTTGACAGCTTTAAGACTTGTGGACTTCAACTCCCAGAATTCCGCTTCTAGTCATGTTAGCTCAGGAATTCTGGGAATTGAAGTCCAAAAGTCTTAAACTTGCCAAGTTTGAAGACCCCTGGTTTAGCATTATGTACAAGTCTGTTCATATTCTTACAATAACGAAGTCATCTTAAGGTATCTTTGAAAGTATGAGCTACAAAAACGTCTGTTGCTTTATTTTAGATCAAACACAATCTCAGGTTTCTGTATACAAGGAACATATGTGCTATTGTTTTCTTCCAGCAGAGGGCAAGAGAACATTAGCTAATTTTTAGTAGGGAAAGTGTTTCAGCCAATCATCTGATTCAATTCTGTTTTTGAATTTCAGAGGCTATTATGAAAAAAGCAAAAGATAAGAGAAATGTACCGGTAAGTGGCGTTAGGGCAATAGAGTATTCATCATTCTCTAAGATAATATCTCTGTATTTGTAAATAATAGACAATAAGCCTTCATAGTAGCAGAGGTTAGAATTGGTTTTTTTCTTAATTAAAATATGTGGTACAGGTAGTCCTTGACGTAAGATCGCAATTGAGCCCAAAATCTATCTTGTTAAGTAAGACATTTAAGTGACCTTGGGACACAGCAATGGTCATACGTATGAAGCAGTTGCCAAGCATCTGAATTTTGATCATGTGATCATGGGGATGCTACAAAAGTTGTAACTGTGAAAAAGATGGCCATAAGTCACTTTTTTCAGATTCTAGGTAGTAAGAATGGGGTTGGTCATATGATTAATTATTAAGCATTTTTGTATTTTGAAAAAAGGATGTCCTGGATTGTTGTTTTTTAAGCAGAGAAAGATTTACGTTTTTGCAAGTTTTAAGGGCCTTGGTGGTGCAGGCTGTTAGTCATCTAGCACTTAGCTCAATTGCCTGCAATTAGTGCAGGTTCGAATCCCACCAGGCTCAAGGTTGACTCAGCCTTCCATCTTCTCGGGGTAGATAAATTGAGGACCCAAGATTGTTGGGGGCAATAAGCTGACTTTGTAAAAATGCCGCTTGGGGGGGGGGCAAAAAGCCCTAGTAATAAGCAGGCATATACAATGGAATGAAAGCTATTGCCGAGCACTTAGCATGGTGCTCTAAAGACTGTAAGCCTCCCTGAGTCTCCGGAGAAGGGCGGCATATAAATGAAAGAAAGAAAGAAAAGAAAGAAAGAAAGAAAGAAAGAAAGAAAGAAAGAAAGAAAGAAAGAAAGAAAGAAAGAAAGAAAGAAAGAAAGAAAGAAAGAAAGAAAGAAAGCTATTGTGGATAGAAAAGTACAGAGACCAGGTTCACACTGTGTGTACCAAAAACTGGATGGGAGCCAGCCTGGCATAGAGACCACAGACTAATGATGTATGAAAAAAAATCTGATCTCCATGGTAATTCCATTGCAACTAAGCATGGTAGATGGCACATACATATTATTTAGCTGCTTCTTAATATAGACCACATCTATGTTTAACACTTACAGGAAGAAAACTATTTTGTCACCTATATATATGAGAAACTTGGGTGAACTGCAATCATGTAATGCACTAATGGAAAAAAAAATGTCTCATCTTGCAGGAATTATTGAGTCCAGGAAATGTCTTCACAGGTTCCACCAAACTAGAATTTGCCCTCTTAAAAAAAGGACAGGGTAGGTATTTGTTTAATTCACATTTGAAGATAAGTTCAGATTTCATTATGTGCTTAATTACTTTCAAAATTTGAAATAACGCACAAATCAAAGATATTCTCCAAAATTCAACTTTCCTAGATTTATAATGCAATTCACTACAAAAAAGGCAACCTATATTGGAGTGAGGACTGCTGCACAAAATATCAGAGTTGAGAAAATTAGGTTGCATACAAAAATATGAACATATATAAAAAATATGGATGGGTTTTAGTATAGGCTGCTAAGCCAACCAAATTGTGTAAGCGACCAAATTTATAACTGAAAGACTGAGAAACTGAAATCAGTGTTGAAAGGGGAAGAGCTGTGTTACTCTACGATAACAAAACATCAGGAGGTGTCTAGGAGCATATTTGCTGACTAACAAATTTTATTAAAAGGCATAAGTGTTCAGGAAAGCTTCGGAAAATGGTGCTAAGGCTCCTTGTGAACTTGACAAAATTGCAGCCTTGAAAAAGTTTAGAAGATAATTAAGCCCGCAAATGGTTCTTGAATGCCAGCCGTTCAGTGCTACACCCCACCATTTTAAAATGTATAAAATGTAGGCTGTTTTAGGCAGATTGAGGGCCCTGCATACTTCTGGTAGTGGAGAAGAAGCCCTTCTTGCGTTTCTCACTCTCCACAAGAGGAAAAGACTGCTCTGATGCAAGCTACCCCAGCAGATGTCTTACAGATTGTTCTCAGTTGGCCAACTGTCTTTGCTTAATCTCACTGGCTGTTGGGCCTCTTACAAATGCCACAAGATACAGTTTTCTCCACCTCCCACAGTAGCTACAACAGATGGTGTGTGAGCGGGGGAAAGAAAATTGTCTTTCCTCCATTTAGCATCAACAGACTGCCCGTCCTTTCAAGCACAGTTATGCAGGATCCGTTCAGACAGTCAAAACAAGCCAGTTTCCTTGCAACTAAATAAAGCCTTGATGACATAAAATCCAAGGTATGCTTCTTTTGAGGTGGGGAAAGGAAGAAAAAGGGGGGGGAACCACCTAAGACATAAAGGGCTCCTGTGGTGTTATTTAACACTGTTTTTTTAAAATCCTGGGGATATACAGTATATATGCTGTCATGTACTGTATTCCTATTAGCTTTTTCTTAAATTCTTTTCAAGAATGGAGTGGGAGAGGAATTACCAAACGCTTTCGGTGCAACACATTAATTACGCTCTTTGGCATGTATTCAGCAATCTAGCAGACTTTTCTGCCACCTCTAATAGTCCTTCAGTCTCAGGATTCCAGTTAAAGAGGTAGGCGAATGACAATAGGCAAATAATGGCATTGAAAGCAAACAGAATCGTAGAATAACAGAACTGGAAGGGACCTTGGAGATCTTCTAGTCCAACCCCCTCCTCAAGCAGGAAACCCTATAGCCTTCCGGATGGATGGTTGACCAATCTCTTCTTAACAGTCAGTGCTGGAACAACTACAATTTCTGGATTAATTGTTCTAACTCTCAGGAAAATTCAGAGATGTGCTCCATGCTCAGTGTTGCAGAATGTAACATGAGACCTCCATGCATCAGGCTAAACTCAGATCAAGCCACGTTGTAGCTTAGCAGTGGTGCCCCCCACACATTCATCGATTAGGTTCACATATACAAGCCAGAATGAGGTTTTAAAAGAGTGTACAATGGTGATAGTTATCCTAGAATCTAGGAAAAACCTACAGTTTTTTTTAACAGCCTTTTAACAAACGTATGTTAATTTGTAGGGGGGAGAGGACACAATCCAGAAAGAATAAATATGGGAAGGCAGCAGCAACAACAACAACAAAAAATCAGGACATTGGAAATCCCTAGGATTCATGATTCTTAGGAGAAGCTGACTGGCAACATCACTGATCCCCCCCAGGGCTTTTTGAGGAGGAGGAGGTTAAAAAAAGTCAAGATGGCTGGTTCAGTAACCAGGGTTAGGTAAATAATAATGATTCAATAAAACTGGTTCACTGATCAGCAGTCTCTGATTGCAAGAGACAGAAGAAAATGCAACAGAAAAAAGGGGGGCAGAGCAGAATAGATAATCAGAGAATGGCTGACTGGCCCCAACATGCATCTTCTGCGCAATCTTTGGGGAGGGTCCATTAATCCCCCCCAAACTCTATTTAATTGTGCTGGCACAGAGGAAAGGCAAACGAGGAAGGGGGTGTCAGTTCTTGCTTCTAACACACAGTAAAAAAAATCTTTCAATTCCTTTGCCTAACAAGAAAAGCTATTAGCTGTAAGCAGTTCAAGGACTGAATAGAGTTGGTTGCTCCTAATAGAAGGAGACTTACTGGAACGGCACTAATATTTTCTTAAAGTTCATTATCTGCTAGTGGAAAACAATTCCCTTTAAGAACCAAAGAGGGACTCTTTTCAAGGGCCATCTGCAGCAGCTTCAGCCAGCCAACTTTTCCCTCATCTGACATTTTTTTCTTCTCCCAGATCCAAAGATGTAATCCAACTCTACCAGCGTCCCCTCCATTGCAAACATCGATCCTGTTTTTGTTCTTTTACCAGAAGCAGAGAAGGAGGTGTTGCACACCACTTGAAGTATTAGAACTGCTTTATAAATCCTTAGCAAGGCCACACCTGGAGTACTGCATCTAGTTTTGGGCACGGCAAAGTGTTCTTCATATGTTTTAGTCTCCAGCCATTTTGTAATTGCGCATCACAAACGAAGATGTTGAGATTTTGGAAAAAGTGCAGAGAAGAGCCACTAAGATGATTAAAGGCCTGGGAATTAAAACACACAAAGATAGGTTGCAGGATTTGGGGTCTCTTCCAGCTCTATTCTGATTGATTGGTTGACCTGATCTGGTTTTGTCCAACCAAGTTAGCACCTAAGCTTCCTTGTCAAGGCCTTCAACACCATTGCAGACAATTTTGTATTTTTCAATCTGACGCTGCTTCTTTTTCAGCCAATTAAAAGTCTTGTGTGTTCTTCCGCTTTCTGAAAACGCACTGTAAAATATTGCAAACATATTCATGCATGTTTCCTCCTTCTCTTGACATCCGCATTTTTATACAGACCTTCCCTTGTGTATGTTTGCATGGTATTATATAACCTATAATGGGTACATTTCTGTGTCAATTGCATCTCTTTGCTATGAAAGAGAAATGTGTGCAAATTGTTGCAAATTAATAATGATAATAGTAATAAGCTTACAGGACCCCCAATTGCAAAACAAATGCTTTTGAAACAACGTTGGTATTTCTGCCTATTAGGTAAGACATTCAGGTTGGAAAACTCAGACATCCTTACATGTCTCCAGGAAAAAAAAAGATTGCTTGGTTATTAATAAGATTCAAATGACTTGTTAGCATGACTTATTTAACACAACACAAGGTTTTACATTTTTAAAAGAATTGTTAGGGTTTTGATTCTCGCAATGAACTACATTTCAGCAAAAGAATTGCTCCAGGCCCCATTTCATATTCTCAGCCAGGTTTGTTCTAAATCCTTTGTGCAAAGACAAAAGGTACATTAAAAATTACAAAGCCCCAAATCTTCACCGTCCAAATTGAAAAGCAGCATAGAATAAATAATTAAAGGTGAGGAAAGCATTTCAAAATTACCAAATATAAATGATCATGCCATTACTGCTATGGCAACTTTGCAGCCAAGGAGGACAAGGAGCGTGGCAATGCTGCAGATAAAAAAAATAAAGAGAAATCCTGCAAAATCTCAACCAGCCCCTCTTTGAGTAGTTAATCCTGTAAATTGTAAAAAGCTTTAAAATCTAGAGTAGCCACTCCACACATGTTTGTTAGTCTCAAAAGTTTACTCATTTCATTTCATCCCATGCGTGATGTCCCACCTGAATTGTTTGCCCGGACAATAAACCTCTGAAGAAATTGTGTCCTACTTTCACAACAAATTATTTCAGATATATTCCTGATATATCGGATGCTCCAAAGTCTTAATTCAGAAATTGTCACGGTTAACGGAGAAGTGAAAGACGTTGCTTAGGTGCTGATCAAATCTGATGTTCTTGCCCTCCTGGAGAAAACACTGTCATTTGAGTTCGCCAAGAAAACGAAACAAAATCAAATGATAAAAGAGCCATTCTCCCTTTGCCGCTGCCTTCCCTTTAGGGATGGAAGAGGCAATGAAACAAACATTTGTGCCTGCAAAAAGAACAGTTTGGCTCTGGAACAACTGTGCTGAAAAAGCGCTTCCCAAGTTTGGCTTCACTCGTGGGATGTTCTCTCGATTGCCCTCGAGCTCCTTTCAGGGAGGGGCGAAGGAACGACTGGCTGCTCTTTGGGATGCTCACATGGTGTAGGCCACCCAATAGATGACGTTGACTGCAGCAAAGGCAGCTGGGAAAACTGCCCTTGCATAGATATCGATGGTGTCGGCATCAATGGGCTTGAAAAGAGACTTGAGGCCTTTTTTGGGCTTTGGCGCCCCTCCTTTCTTGGTGTCCCCTGTTTCTACTTCAGCTGAGCCATACGAGCCAGGGAGGTTTCGGGGCCTTCGGCGGTGCCTGCTGGACACGGCCAACTCCTGGTTGACTCCAGCAATTGAAAGGGAGAACATAACAATGGCGTTTTTCACATTGACCTGAAAGGGGAAAGAGAACAGGTAGAATTGAGAAGATGGTCAACCGGAGGCCCAGCTCCTCCAAACTGGCTAGTCCAGACATTCTGTCCTGCAAAATTACAGAGGGATTATTCTACAGAGGAATTATTGAGTCTGTCATCTGCACCTCTATAACTCTATAACAATGTCTTCAGAGGAGTAACCATCTATTTTTTTAAAAAAAAATCCTGAATAAATACAGGCGCATAAAGAGGAAGGCAGAACTCATCTAACAACTGTCTTGCTTTGTGACAGAAATTTTAGGCTCAATTGTTTTCCCACTCCTTATCACCCATCCCCTCCCACTTGTGACTGTATAACTGTAACTTTGTCACTTGTATCTTTACGATTTACATTGACTTTCCTAGTATGATTTGATTGCTATGACTATTATTAAGTGTTGCTCCTGATGATTGTTGACTCTTGACGAATGTATCTTTTCTTTTATGTACACTGAGAGCATTTGCACCAAGACAAATACCTTGTGTGTCCAATCACACTTGGCCAATAAAAGAATTCTATTCTATTCTATTAAAAAAGTAGACCTGGAACAACATGGCGGCATGAATAGCTTAGCAAACTTTTACAGAAAGTGAAACACAGGCTGAATTTGCATACTACTTTACTACTGTGGTTTGTTGCTTAAGCCAAGATGGCTGGATTTATAAACCCTTCCTAATGAAGCTTTATTTTATCAATGGTTTGCCCCACACAACACATGCCACAATAAGCCAAATTGATCAAATTATGACTTTTTTTTAGTTGGGTAGGTCAGACTAGTAGAAATTAAACATGTTTTCTGGACAACACTAAAGACCTACAATGATATTCTTTTTGCGAAATTAAACCCTGCCTTTTATTTATTACTTATTTTTTTTGCTTTCCGCCCATCTCACCTCAAGGAGACTTTTGCTGAAACACAACTTGCCTGGTTTCACACAGCAGTTAAAGTGACTTGAAACCAGTGGTTACTTGGGCATGGCATGTTGTGCGAATCTGGCCATTAGGGCTTGTCAAGCTTCATTTGGGTTTTGTGCATGTTGCACAATTAGGTATTAATGCAGGGGTGTCCAACCGTGGCAACTTTTAAGACCTATGGAATTCAACTGCCAGAATTGAATGCTGGGTGGGGAATTTTGGGGATTGAGGTCTTAAAGTCTGCGAGTTGAAGTCCACAGAGAGCTGCCAAGATTAGATACCCCTGTATTAGTTCAATGAATAGTATTGTTTATGGATATCAATATAATACGTGAATGTCATCAAAAGCTAGAACCCATCCAAGCTCAGACATGGATCTCAGCCAGAGTCCACAGAAGTTTATACTGACCTCTTCTGTCTGCCTGTTGCTCTTCAGTTTGTCTTTCTGCTTTTTCATATAGTCAGCATTGAAATGGGCAAAGGCATATTCCACCAGTGCAGCGAAGACAAAGACATAACAGATCCAGAAGTAGACGTCCAACGCTTTTATGGCCGAAGCCCTAGGAAGGGAAGAACGAGCGCTCACCATCAGGGTAGTCATGGTAAGAACTGTGGTTATGCCTGTAAGAAACAAAGAGTAAAAAAAAATTAACACCTAGAGGGAAAAATTAGTGCCACAATCTATTTAATCAATTTGGCTCAGGGTGTTTGGTTTTTTATCATGTCGAAGTTAGCTAAGGATGTCTTTGCGTGATTCCTAACCCCCCCACCCCCCATCTTTGATCTACTTCTGACTAACACTAGTCCAAGGAGACAGAAAATTACTTACTTACTTTTCCAATCTTGGATTCTCAGGAGCTTATTTTATTCTACATGTACACATCAATACATAAACAATGTGGTACCTTGGCATCATACATTTTGGTGCAAACAAAAACAACAACATTAATCATATCTCTTACATTTTGTATTAAATTATAATCCTTCATTATTTAATTATTCAATATTCCAATGCATCCTTCTATGCCAATCACCGTATTATTGAAGCATACTTAATTTCATTATTCAATTTCTTATTTTGTTTTAATCTTTTTTTTTTAAAAAAGCATCTCTTCTGGTGAGCAGTGTGATTCCAGGTTTTTACATTTCAACACAAACATGACCATAGTCACATATTCATCTTTCTTGTTCAATTTCCTATCACATTATTACTTATTCTATTTTCTTTTAAATATTGTCAAATATTAAATTCATTAAACTTATTTTATCCAATTTCAGTTTATATCTTATTTCATTTTTCTTAAAATACTATCATATCTTGCTTTACAATTTGGATTCTCAGGAGCTTAAGGTAGCACACACACTATATAAATTCAATAAATAAATATACTCCTCCTCCACACAAGAAACCTGTGAGGCAGGTGGGCTCAGAATTTCTATTAAAGCCTCCACAATCCTTATCCAGCACTCTATTCAGTGCGCCACCCCAGCTCCAAAGGGTTTTGTAAAAAAATCAGGTGGAGTCCTCTTTTACCTAGGGAGACCCGTGCAGGTACAGCTGACTGGCTGATCCAGAAAGAGACCCAGGACATGGCCACCAAGAGGATGGAAGGCATGTAGGATTGGATGATGTAGACACCTCGGTTCCGCCGCAGGTGGAAATGCAGACTCAGGCGGGGGAACTGGCCAGCTGCAAAATGGAGATTTTTTTTAAAAAAGTCTTTTTTGGTTGTCCTTTTATCCTGCTTCCATCAATCCCTTTCCCCACCTCTGAATTTTTTTCCCCACCCAATTTCTTTGCCCTCACACTCCCTTCCCCATCTGTTCACAGAAAGACAAAGGCTTCTGGAGAAGTTTCCATAACTCCTTGGTCCTGTTTAATGCTTCACTTTTAAATAGAGAACCTATATGCCACACTCAATCATGGTTTGTTACATCATCAGTTGGGTTCACTAACGCTTGTCCCCATGAACTGTGGATTACAGGTTGAAAAAAAATTAGGCCACCTCAAGCCGTCTCATAATTAGATTTCTGCTTAGCAGTGTGAAATTCCAGTTTTGCACTTTGTGAATGGTTGCTCATAGCTATGTACTGTATGTTGTGTGAATTTAGCCATATAAAGAGCAAACCATGATTAAAACTTATTTATTATCATGAATGAGCCCTGTGTTTAAAAGCCCGAGATTTATCTTTTAAAATGCCATTTTACCCATCTTGGTGAATTGGTCCCTTACGGCTTGTTCAACCCAGCTAGTTTTCTGTCTCTTTAGAAAATATGATGGTCAATAACCATCCAACCATTAAATAACCACAATTACTTTACTTACCTGATTTGAAGTTCATAAGTTCAGTAGTGAATCGATAATTGATAATGGTGAACTGAGCAAGCTGCAGCTTATCCAAGCCATGAATTTCCTCTTGGTTCTCAGACCAGTGGTACACAATGTCTTCAGAGGAGTAACCATCTATTTTTTTTAAAAAAAAATCCTGAATAAATACAGGCGCAAAAAGAGGAAGGCAGAACTCATCTAACAACTGTCTTGCTTTGCGACAGAAATTTTGGGCTCAATTGTTGCAAATCAAGGACTACCTTTACAAGATCTGAGACTTGTGCCACACACTGAAGTCCCAATCTATGATTGATCAACTACAAAGATGAGACTCACCAATCTAATCACCATTGGTCCATAACCAAATCAACTACTGTAGATTTCACCATCATATGTCAACCTAGCTCTGTTTTGTTTCCCTCTTTCCCAGTTTTCCAAAGAAACTTGATTCAAAAGTGCGGCAAAAGCACACGAAGTCATATCCCTTCTTTCTCTCCAGCTTGATTTGTGCATTAAAACTCACAGCTCTCCAAATCCAGCATGCATTCCTGCTCATCCATTGGATACTTGGTGAGATCCATGTCACAGGCCACCGTTGAGGTAATCCTGCACCAAATGAAGAGAGAGCAAAACACACAACTCTTACATTCAAACACCTTTACACTTACCTGGCACTTCATTACCCAATAACTACAGTTCTGGCTACAAAATTGTGATTTTTACCTGATGCTGTAAAGAATGACTCCGTCGGACTGCAGCCTAATCAGCTTATTCTCCACTGTTACATCATGAAACCAGGCTGACTTAGCGTTGACTATAAATGTATCCGGCAGCCAGAGTTTGTCCACAAAACGGCTATCCAAGCCCAGCGTTTCATTGGTCCGGTTGTATGACAGTCGGTGATCCCTCCAGCTTTGATGCAGAAATACCGTCATTGTATATTCCTAAAGACGAGAATTAACAGAGCAGATTTTTTTTAAAAAAAAATCCCTTTTAAAAGATGGCTGTGACAACTTCCCTTTTATCTGGCATTTTTAGGTAATCTAACAACAATTGCCATTTTCACCATCAGTAGAACGAAAGTGGTGTTGCCATGTCTGGTTTAGCTCTGGTGCTCACTTACCATGTTGGCTTCAGAGATGTGGTCGATGCTAGCCACTTCAATAGCCAAAGCCACATTAACAGGAGGCCCTGGATAGAAAACAGAGAGATTAGAACAGAGGCACTGAAATTCACATTCTGTCTCCTACCTATTAGGGTAATTCATGAATGAGTAGAAAAAGTTATGCCGAGGCCCTGAATCAGATGAGACCAGATTAGCCCAGTAGCTCATCTCTTTAGGTTTTATTTTACTGTGTTTTTAATTTATAAATTTTATTTATTCAATTTGCACCACAGTACAATTTTTACAATTCCTTCCTGACAATCGTGGAAAATAGGAGAGATTAAAAAGTGTAACCCTATGTTGATCTATAATATGTAAATAGTGTGCTAGAAAGCCTTACCTCCAATTCCTGGCCTAAAATTCCGGGCATATCCTTTAATCAAGTCATCCAAATTAGGCAACCAAGATATTTCTATGTTTGACCCGATATAATCTCCAATGTCATTCAGGGCTCTCCATTGAAAGAAGGAAAGAGACAAAAGGGAAGACATTAGAAAGGAAAACAAACACTTTATTTAGTGTTAACAGCTTTCAAAAACAGCACTTTTCTATTATAAAGATTTGAATTTGGTTGGATATTTAAAAATTACTGTTAACTGGCTTCAGTTAAAATTGTACCTGATGGGGAAAGACCAGGGGAAGTTGAGAAAACATTAAATTGAGAAAAAAGTTACTCAAAAGCAAGGCAAGAACACAAAGAATCTTATAATCTTAATTTCAATTAAGATTTGAACAGAAGGGAGAGAAAAGACATTTATCAGCCTTTGACAAAGGTCCTGGATTAGATTTATGGCTATGGGATTCTGGATATTATCAAAGATTATTCTGAGAACAGCTTAAAAGTAGAACCAAACCACCTTTGTGAGCTGGGAAAATGTTTGAAATTTTGAGTGCTTTTTGTAAGTATCTACAGCTGTAAGCCCCATTAAATTATAATTTTAACCTAATGAAAAGGGGCTGATTAGTAAAAAAAAATATACAGTGAGCAGTCCTGTTTCCTGATAGTACGTCATTCAAATCAAGTACAGATTTTATTCTCACACAGCCTAACAATCCCACTTTGCTCTCACATTCGAGTAGGACTGTTCCATTTTTCACTTTTTCATTCCTAGTCACTCTCCCTTCTCCAACCTCCATCCCTTTTCTGGACTTCCACTGTGTTAAACCGGAGGCTCCTTGGGGCAGAGATTAGTCTGGGACTTTTGATATAAAATAACAACATATATAGCCATGCTAAAATGGGGCAGGGGGAAAGAGAGAAAAGAAAACAAGATCTGCAGCCCACCTTTTTTCGCCAAACACATACTGCAAGCATAAATTGAAACTGCATCTGAGGAAAAATGACTCACTCTACCCAATTACTGTACCAGGATTTAATAAGTCACTGCATGAAGAGCTGCCAGAAACCAAGGAGTCATTTGGGGTGGGGAGAGTCTAGGAAGAGGAAAAGAGAGAGGCAGAGAAACTGCCAGCACCCCCAAATTTTGTTTTGGGTTTTTTCCTCCCTCCTCTGTTTTGTATTTTCCTCCTTTTAAAAGTCTTATTTTTTCAAGTGCAAACCTGACCTCATTTTAGTATCCAGTGGCCAGTTTGCCATTCAGTTCAAGCAATGAAATAAGTTGATAGGTAGAACTAAATTCTGGCTCATAGTACAACCACGTAGTCCTCAACTTACAACAGCAAATGAGCCCAAAATTTCTGTTGTTAAAGCAAGACAATCGTTACGGTAGGTTTCGCTCCATTTTATGACCTTTCTTGCCACCGTTGTTAAGTGAGTCACTGCAGTTCAGTTAGTTAACATGGCTATTAAGTGAATCTGGCTACCCCAGATGCTTGTCAGAAGGTCGCAAAAGGGGATCGCGTGACTCCTGGACACTGCGGCCATCATAAATACAAGTCAGTTGCCACGCAGCCGAATTATGATCATGTGACTACGGGGATGCTGCAATGGTCATAAGTATGAAAACTGGGCTTAAGTCACTTTTTTCAGTGCCTTTGTAATTTCGAATGGTCAGCAAATAAATGGTTCTAAGTCAAGGACTAGTTGTATTTAAGGTGGAGATTTAAAAAGAAAATATGTCTTCCCCATCCATTGAATTGAATTCTTTATTGTCATTGTTCGTATATACACAGTATACATACAACGAAATTCATATAACACCCAGAGACCAGACTCAACACGCATACACACGTGACAATCCCCAAACACACACACCAAAATCCCCCCCCCCAAAAAAACACACAAGCATCCACACAACAGACCAAGTAATACTGTCCAACAGCTCACTGATGGTGGTCCTTAAGTTCATTGTTAAGTGCCATTATAGCTCTGGGATAAAAACTGTTCAGGAAATGTGTGATCCGAGTTTTAATGGTTCTGTACCTTCTGCCAGAAGGCAGCAGTTCACAAAGATTGTGAGCAGGATGGGAAGAGTCTTCATATGAGAGTCAATAAATCAGAAGTGGGGTGTGGAAGCATCACTAAATATTGCCAAAAGGTGAGGATCAAAATTTGGTGACAGGAGGAGAAGAATATAGAATTATTACTGTATTAATAATAATAATAACAATAATAACAACAAAAACAATGACAACGACAATAATAATAATAATTCTATCCATAAGGTAGGAAGTGATCTTGGAGGTCATCCAGTCCAACCCCCTTCTCAAACATGAGAGGCTCTCTTTCTCCTCCACATACATCCGCCTGTCACATAAAAATAATCCCACAAAAGCTTATGCTATAATACACGTATTTATGGCACTTATGCAGCTGCCCATTTCACAGAATCAGAGCGGCGTGCCATTAAGAGCACATCATAAAAACAAAGCAATTTAAAAGTATTCTACAATTCAAAACACCGGCCAAAATGACCAGGGGCGGAGTCTCAGAAATAGGCAATACAGCTGCATCCCTAACTCTCCACTTCCTAGAGTTCCCCTAGCGAGCCTGCTGACCCAGCCATGTTTGAGGGACTTCCCTAAGAATGTCAGAACCAGAAGCCAGTCTCACCTTACAGCTGCATCTACAAAACTTGCAAACCATCGTGGCTGTTTTTTGGTGAGTGGTTGGTCGACCATGTTGTGCGAACCCATTCCTTAGGGGCAGTTTAAGCCTCTTTTGCAATGTGGAAGATCAGCTAATGATGCCTTCTTCAACAAGCCAGTGGTTAAACACCACAGGTGACTCAGGGTTCTGTTGCTTTTAAAGCAACACGCCGCCAGCTTTCTCTCTCTAAAGCCCAGGTAATTGTGGATGGATAAATTTGTATCAGTAACACAACACTGCTAGCTGTCAGGATTCCAGCAGTTACCCCCAATTAAATCATGAGTCTTGAACCAAACTTCCAAAACTTCAAAAGGATTTATTGGGAGTTAACATGTCCAGCACTGCCTGGGTGTAGCCAACTCTGAGACACATCATTCATTGTCACCCTTGACCTTGGTTTTCCCCCACCCCCTGGGTGTATCATAATCCATATTCTCCAATGAGACACATCCATAAGCCCAGAGTCATCCATCAGGCTCTCCAGTTAGATTTTAACCCAGCAGAAACTTCAGTCACCTAGTTACTATCTTTGAAAAACTATGTATGGAATGCACTTTTGATTTCCAAGCAAATCACTCCCCCCCCTTCCTTTCTGTTAGCAACTCTAAAAAGACCATAGAAGTATTTTATGAGTTGACAGCCTTCCCCAACAAGACAGTGGTTAAACACAATGGGTGACCCGGGGCTCTGTTGCTTTTAAAGCCGCACACTGCCAGCTTTCTCTCTCTAAAGCCCAGGTAATTGTGGGCATTGAGTGGCAAACTCTTTGAGAACCCAGCAGAGTGGCCTCCAACGGGACAGAGATTGGAAAGGTAAGAATACCTCCAACTTTCTGAAGTGGTTGGAAATCCCTCCTAGGGTCGAGGAGGAAACTATTTTGAGGAGACTTAACTCCCTCTCCCCAATATTTGGAGGTTTACCTGCATGCTGCAAAAAGAGAGAAAAAATATTGTCTGAAATTGAAACAATGCATTCGAACCTGTGCTGGTTTGCTCAGAAATAAGCCCCTAACCCCAAATTGGAAGGGGAACCCTATATCCCCTTCCCCAGGCGGGGGGAAAAAAAAACCTGTTTAATTTGATGGAAATGGCCTTTCTGGCTGTCCCATTTGATGCCCCAAAACAGATGCAGGGGAAGGAAGCTCACAGTTGCCACATTTGAAACCATTCCCTAAGGATGCTCTGCGCGCTACGGAGGGGCTCCCCGTGGACCAACAAAATAGGACACGGTGTATTTTGGTCCTTCGGCAAGACACATTCTTCCCCTTTGGCCTCTGTCAGCGTAACCCACATTCTTTAGATCAGGCAGAGTGAAAAAAACATGGCATTTTTGCTGTCAGCGGAGGCGGTGATGACCGCCAATTTAGGTGGCTTTAAGAGGGGGGGGGTAAAGACCAAACCCTGAGCAATCCAACTCTCACCGCACTTGAATCACAGAGACCTCCCCTCCATCTTGGATACCCACAGCTGTTGAAAAGGAACCCCTGGTTGGCAACTGGACGGGCCCTTGGCCTGATCCCGGGTGGCTTAAATTTGTCACCCTTCCGAGTAGAGCAGTCAACTTGGGACAAAGGCCTCCCCCTTGGGGAGCCGGGTTCAAATCTCACTTTAAAGCCCTATTTAAAATGTCAAGGTCAATAAACCAACTTTTGCTCTTTTCCCAGGCCCAAAGGAGACAATTCTGTGTGTGTGTTTGTGTGTGTGTGTGTGTGTGTGTTCAGAGCTACACACAGACTTACCTATGTTATGCATGCGTGTGTGTCAAAAAGTACAAGAATCCCTTCAACTAACCCAAACAAAAAACCCAGAGTTCTTGAGATGCAAAGTGGGTTGCTCAACAAAACTCTTTCTAATGCAGGGAGGACCTCTGGTTTGACTGCAGGGAAATTAGAGGGAAATCTGGGGGCCAAAGACTTAGATTGGTTCGAATCCTCTACCCCTAGTAAGCCTTGTTCTCTCTTGTGCCAAAAGTTTAAAACACGCACACGCACACACACAAAACGGGGATGTCAGGGCAGATGCGTGGCTGATGTTTTTTGTGGGGAGGGGGGAGGATGAACCCAGTCTCCCAGAAACAAGATCTCCCTCCTTTCTTCCTTAGCATCTGGCTCCTTTCCAACCCACGAGCGGCCCCGGCTCCGGGAAAGCTGGCTGCTCCGCGAAAGTGGAATACACTGAGACGGATTAACGTTCCCCCCGCGCGCGGTGGCTTCTGATTGCGCCCGAAGCGCCGCGCAGCCCGATCCAGCTTCCTGGCTAGGCAGCGACGGGCCGGTCACCGTCGGCCAAACAGTCCCGCCCGTCCGTCCGTTCCCCCCCCCCCCAAATGTAATTTCCCCCCGAAAGCGCAGGGTGGCGCGCAAAGGGACGCCTCGTCTTCCTTTTCTCGCCCGGTCCCTCGAAAGAGTGGCCGGCTCCGACCCGCGGCGGGGTGGCAGCGGCCCCCGCTCCCCGTTTCTTCGACTCAAACGGGGCGCACAACGCAGGACGACGCGGCAGTGGCCCAGGCGCGGAAAAAGTGCCCAGCCGCAGCTAGCCTTAGCCCGGGAAGGCTCCGCTCCGCTCCGCTCCGCTCCGCTCGCTCTCTCGCTCGCTCGCTCTTACCTGGTCCAGGTGTGCTGTTGGGCGCAGAGCAGCAGCAAGGAGGGGAAAACCCAGGTGAGCGATTCCATCTCTGGCCGAGAGGCCGGGACATTGACCGAAGAGAGGCGAGAAACGGATGCAAGGGGGCAGGGAGTTTTCTCCAAAGTCCCTTCGGGCGAGTGGAGGGGGGTGTTTGCGGTGGAGAGGGAAGGGCGAAGTAGGCAGCTCCCGAGAGGGCAACGAAGGCACGAAGGTCGGTCCTGCTCCGCACAGTGGAAAGAAAGAAGAGGAGGTGATGGTGGGGGGACGGACAGTGTGTGTTTGGGGTTGGGAAAGAAGTTGGAGGCTCCGTTGCCTCTCCAAACGACGTCGCTCCGCAGCAACCAGAGGCGCGCACGTTGGCAAAACGAAGCGAAGCGGAGTAGGGAAGGCAGAAGGAGGGAATTCGCGGGAAACTCTCCTCCTCCTCTTCACCTAGCTCTCTCTCTTCGCTGGTCAGTCCACTCGGGAAAATGAGACGACGATTGCCACTTTAAATACAATTTTTTTTAAAAAAAAAAAAGGAAGAAGAAGAAGCCAAACACAGAACTGCACAGAGCTGCTGGCCGAAAATAAACCCCTTTGAAAATTACAGATTTTGAGTGTTGCCAAAGCAGCGCAACAGCTGGAGGAGGAGGAGGAAGAAGAGGAGGAGGAGGAGGAACCACGTTGACATGAGTTCCCCTCCCCAAGAGCCTAGGTTTCTAAAGGGAGATGGAGAGAGAGAAGAGAAGAAAAAGGGAGAGGCAGACAGGCAGGCAGGCAAAGTGCAAAAGAAGGGGGGAGAGATCAGGGTTGAATCACAAAGCAAAGGAGAAGGGCAAACAGCATTTCTGGAATACAGAGAGAAGATTTTCAAGAGCAGGAAACAAGTACAGGGCTGAACTTGAGCAAAGAAAGCCCAAGATGACTTTTATCCTTTCCTAGAAGATGGGTTTAGGGATCTGACAGGCTTGAAGGTTAAATCCAATGCTTCCCTTCCCCTCTTCTCTCCTCCCCATCCCTATCCCCATTTCCTATCATCTCCCCAATTGGGCTGGAGGATGGAGGGGCAGGAATAACCCAGAAGACTCAATCTCCTTCGGAAAGGAGAACCTCCTTTTCTGTCAAATCTCTTTAAGTTCACCTTTGGGCGGCTGTGGTTCAGTGAAGTGCTGAGCCATGCTTTAATAGACCCGTGGAGGGTTGGTTCAGTCCAATTCTCCAAGGACATCTTGAACTAGAAACTAATTTTCAGCGCCACATTTGCACGACACCCAGGGATAAAGGGTGATAAATAGCTGGTAGCTTTGAGTCAAGGCAGGGGCTGAGAAATTTCTGCCCAGGTCTTGAACTGTATAACCTTTGTAAATGGTTACCCCAAAGATACTTTTTATTTGTTTAATAATGCTGGAGAGATTCAATGGGACAGTCAGTTCCATCCCAAACTACTTCATGGTAGGACTGTTGTTATGGGGAAAAATAGAAGGGCATTGTGTGTCTGCGCCTTTTGGCATAGTTTTAGGAATTATTGGGGTGTCTTCTGTGTCTTATTTAAAAAACACATGCTGGGTGTATAAGAAGGCAGTGTCAGAAATCCAAATATCAAAATAACTCCCACTGAGAAAATCGTAGCCACTTCAGAGAAAAGGTTTCCACCTCGTAATTTAGGTTTAAATAATTCAACATCCCGAGTTGTGATTAGCCTGTGGTTCAGTGGGCCACAGAAATCTGGAAAAAACGATTGGAATAAGCCATCCTGGTTTATGGTGTCATCCAAACACAGCTTGAGGGCAAATAAACCAGAAACAGATAAGAGACTGGGCAGTCTAATTTATTTTGTTTTTTAAGAAGAGCACATTCTGACAGATGTTATCCTGATTTTTTTGGTGTTTTTTTAATCCAGCTGTAATGGGAGGAACTGTTGCCTCAACTGAAGATTTGATGCAGTGTTGGGAAAGTTGGAGCAGATGTGAGCTCAGGAGATAAAAGAAATTAATAAGGGGGATGAATTGCATTTGGCAGATGCTGGAAAGAACTCATGGCCCCCAGCGGCCCTTTGTTTCAGCCAAGTAAACCAGAGTCACACCTCAAAAGTCATTTTTTGGACCCTGGAGTCAAATCTATTTCAGTTCATTGTCTCCTAAATCTTGAAGAAGCCACGGGAATAATTTCACTTTTCTCTTTTAAGCCAGAAGGCTGGTTGCCTTTAGGATCAACAGTTGCAGGATAAGCCTGTCCTTTCTTGAATGCATTTACAACTAAGCAAATACCTGAAAATTTAATTTTCTTCCCATATCAGCCAACTTCTCTTTCAAAGTGGTGCCCGGGACCATTGAAAATACATTCTTCCTAGCCTGCCTGACTAAACATTTTTAAAGTGCCCTTTAATTAAAAGTATCCGTAAATGAGAAGCAGAATTCTGCCAAGCCAAGCATCTTTGCCTAACCTCCTCTCAATTTCCAAGAACGCCCCCCTGGCCGGCCCCATTAATCTTTTGAGAACATAAAAATAGCACCTTCCTTTGAAAGCATGACCCCCTCCTCGCAAAGGACTGAGCTGGCACAGTGGAGGTCATCTGGAGGGCTTGGTGTCATGGCTTTTGAGAGAGAGAGAGAGAAATTGACAGCAAGACGTAGGCTATGATGAATGCCAGGTTCTCTTCTTCGAGTGCCCTTTGGAGAGCTCAGACAATGATTCTTCCCATGAGTCAGCCAGATCAAAAATGGCCAAGGGCATTTCCTTGCCATCGAAGTAGAACTGAAGACCAAGCCTCCAGGATTGTTAAGGCCGTGGAATAGCTGGCCTTCCAGAGATGGGGAGTGCTGGAGGTTTTCAAAAACAGACTGGATAATTTCTTGACTGGGATGGTATAAAACTCCTGGCTTGAACAGGAAGTTGGATTAAAAGACCTTCAAGGTCCCTTGCTGGCTCCAGCCCTGTGATTCTACTTTCACAAACCCTGCTGAAGCAGCTTTTGGAAACGGTGTGTGGTGAGCTCTCCAGGGTCCTGAAATGGCCCCATTCTAAACTTCTTGGTGCATTGTTTGTTCTGTGACTGGCCTTGCATAAGGCATTTAGAATAGAATAGCATAGCACAGCATAGATAAGGAATAGAATAGAATAGAATAGAATAGAATAGAATAGAATAGAATAGAATGACAGAGTTGGAAGGGACCTTGGAGGTCTTCTAGTACAACCCCCTGCCTAGGCAGGAAACTCTACACCACTCCAGACAAATGGTTATCCAACATCTTTTTAAAAAGTTCCAGTGTCGGAGCACTCACAACTTCTAGAGGCCAGTTGTTCCACTGGTTAATTGTTCTAACTGTCAGGAAGTTTCTCCTTAGTTCTAGGTTGCTTCCCTCCTTGATTAGTTTCCACCCATTGCTTCTTATCCTGCACTCAGGTGCTTTGGAGAATAGCTTGACTCCCTCTTCTTTGGGGCAGCCCCTGAGATACTGGAACAGTCTTTCCTTTCATCAAACTAGACCTACTCAGTTCCTGCAACCGTCCCTCCTATGTTTCAGCCTCCAGTCCCCTAATCCTCTTTGTGGCTCTTCTCTGCACTTTTTCTAGAGCCACAACTTCTTTTTTACATTGTGGTGACCTTAACTGAATGCAGTACTCTGAGTGTGGCCTTACCAAGACTTTACAAAGTGGTATTAACACTTCATGTGATCTTGATTCTATCCTTTGGCTATTAGCTTGGCTATTGAATGGACCCCTTTTCTGGGTTCAAAGGACACACTGACCTTCAAACAGACAAATATTAAGCCTCCCCCTTTTCCTCCCCTCTCCTCAAAGCCACCACATTTAGCGTAATGCACCAATGCAGCCCTTGGGTTTCCAACTAATTTGTACAGAAGTGCAGCCTCAGCTTTCTTGAAGTCTTCAGGATTAGCAGAAGGATGGGAACAACCAGAGCAGTGTTTTGCTGGGAACAAGACAGAGGTGGTTTGCCACTCTCTTCATTCAGGATGTTTTTCCAAATTTGCAGCCCGGTTGGCAATTCCAGGATTTCTGGTGGTTTTTTTTTTTATCCAACTATTAGCCACATCTGGCCTGAATTAGCTTTTTTTTTCCTTCTTCTTCTTCAAATCAGCCATGGTTGACTATGGGCTGCCACTTAGCTGGGCAACATGCAATTTAGTTCCTAATTATAGGCCAAGTCTGGTAGAATTACATTCCAGAATTGCAGGAAATATGCTTTCTTCATTTTCTAAGAAGAAGCTTCCAAGGCCTTCTTCCCCCCACTCTAAGAAAGGAGACAGCAGGTAACCCTATTCCATATTTGTAAAGGTATAGTATCCACCTTCCTCGCAGAATTGCTGTGTGGATGCAAAAAAACCTGAAGGTGACTCCCCCCCCCCTTTAAGAGCGCCAAACAAGAAGCATACTAGAATTAAAGAGAATATAAAACAGACCACAGTTTTCCCAAGTTTGTGATAGTACTGTATATAGCTGTATATATAGTACCACTGTTTACAGATATATGTTCTCTCCTCCTTTCGGCGTTTCCAAGGTGACAACCACTCAAATAAGCTAAAAATTGCTATCCCTGGCAGAAAGGAGGGGGCGTAATAAAGATCCAAGTAGTGGTTGGGGCTTTTGGGGGTTCCTCTAGGGTGAGTTCTCTTCAACAGGAGGTTAACCTCTTTCGCTCTTAACCAGAACAGGCCAGGGATCATGACATTCCTCGTTAAAACTTGAGATCTGAAAGGAAAGAGAGGGAAGCTGAGCAGAGTCCTTCAAATAAAACAACAATAAAGCTTGATTAACACTTTTAAAGGCAATTCTACTAAAGCGTTGCAAAGTGACCTACAAGTTCCCACTCACAGATCCCACATTTAAAATATATTGCGAAACAGGTGTTGTGGGAGAAGGGGGAAAAAAACGTAATTGGTCGTGGGCCCACCCTCGTATCAATTTTTCTTCCTTTCTCTCCTCCAGGATGTGCCTTGTGTGGATTAAGCCCAGTATGTTGAGTCATGGTTAGCGTCTTCTTTTTTAATGACCCCATAAACCCCTTGCTGGGCAACTGAATGGAGCTGAGTGTTTTGATGGCCGGATGCCTTTCCCGTCGCCAATGCAGAGTTCTATTCAGCAGAATATATTCCCATCGTGCCCAGAGAGAGAGAAATATCTGCCTCTACCTCGGATCGAACTCACAGCCTCCTGATTGTGAGGCGAGAGCTCCACCTCTAGGCCTCCACACCACTCCGAGTCATAGTTATCATATAAACCAGGATTGGCTGAGCCCACCTAACTTTCGCCTAAAGCAAACAAAACACATTCTGGTTTAGCATAACAGGCGAATCCAATCGTTACTAACGTGAGAAATCAGATTTCGCACTACCGGACAGTTGTCAGTTTTAAACCATGGTGTATGGCTTTCTGTCTTAGGCAATCCCAGCCAGTCGTGGTTTATTTGATCTTTTCTCCATCCATGGTTTAGCAGGATCTGCAGACACAATCTGAGAGCAGCAGCTCACCTTCGATCTCGGGATTGGGTCTCTCCTAGCACTGCTTAGAAGCTTGTAACTGGAGTTCTTGCTCTTTTTCCCAGACTAGGCCTTTACATAACATTTCGTTTATGCAATGCTTACCTCCTCCACAGAGCACAAACCCATCCTTATAACGTTCCAATTATTTCAGTTATTCCCACTCCACACACACCTCCCAGTAATCTTTTTAATAGCTGCTTTTTCTCTCAGCGCTCCTGGGAAAACTGCGATACTTCTAACCAGAGATCTGTAGGCTTTTGCAGAGTTCCCCATCTTTGTTTTTTAAAGTTGCCTGCTTGTTTCTCAAAAAAACCAAAACAAAACAAAACAACCCCCCCCCCCATCTTTTTCTTGCTTTTCCAAAGTCTGTTCTCTCTTCCAAGCCCCATCTCTCTTTCCACAACTGGTTGCAATATGCGCGAAGGGGCTGGCATTGAACGCAGCACAAGAAAAATAAAATAAAATTGAATAGCAAGGTCAGTTGTGGAAATAGATGCAGGAGCATTCGCAAGGGCATCCTTGCCTTTTGAGAATCTTAGTCCAGGGGTCGCCAACCTTTTGGACCTCAGGGACTGCCAAACTCATAATTTTAAATCCCGCGGACCACAGACCGTGGGAAAATCCCAAAACAAGTATGCAGGAAAATTCCCCCACCCCGTTTTCTTACCGATCGATCATTCTTTATTTGGGACTGCAGGATACCATCTCCAGCTCCGTTCTCAGGGGGAGAGAGAGAAAGAGAGACTTTTGGCTTCGTGCAAGGAAATCAGCAGAAGCAGCAGAAGTCTTTCTTTCTCTCCCCCAAACTCCGCCAGAAACGAGTCTTTTCCAGCACAGCCTCTTGGAGCAGGAGGCCTTGCAGGGCCCCAAAGACTCATTTGGCAGAGTTTGGGAGAGAGAAAGAAAGACTTCTGCTGCTTTCCTTGCGTGCAGCCAAAAGCAGAAGAAAAAAAAAGCGGAAAGAAGCAGCCCGGTGGCTATGAGAGGCGCGTGGGGCAAGTGGGGCAAATTCCCCCCCTCTGCCCTTTCCCCCCTCCCCTCACTACCTCCTTGTGTTCCCGTGGGCCATGTGGGTGGCACAGCCTTGTGTTCCCACGCAGCCTGGATTAATTGCTTTGGGGGATGACATTTCTCTGCGGACCACCAAAATTTTCTCGTGGACCACCAGTTGTCTCCAGCAACCACTGGCTTAGTATGCTTAGAGAAAATGTCAGTATCACATATTGGGAAACGATCTTTAATTTGAGCCAAACAAGCCAAGCATGCAGCACAGCAGGGGCAGACGAGTGGGCTTCAGGTTGGAGCTAATGTGTTCAGAATTGTATCATTACTCTAAAAATGTTTGCAGATACGTTTTAAAATGTTCCCTTGCCATATATAGGTAGGATAATAATGACAAGAAATGTAATTTACTATGAATGTTGCACACATCCAAGAGTGGGTGTCAGTGATGTAGCGAGAGTAACATTTCTAGCCCCTTATCTCACAGGAGGAGGGACGCGGTGGCTCAGTGGCCAAGATGCTGAGCTTGTCAGTCAAAAAGGTCGGCAATTCGGCGGTTCGAATGCCTAGCGCCACATAACGGAGTGAGCTCCCGTTTACTCGTCCCAGCTTCTGCCAACCTAGCAGTTCGAAAGCATGTAAAAAAAATGCAAGTAGAAAAATAGGGACCCCTTTGGTGGGAAGGTAACAGCGTTCCCTGCACCTTATGCATTTAGTCCTGCCGGCCACATGACCACGGAGACGTCTTCGGACAGCGCTGGCTCTTTGGCTTTGTGACGGAGATGAGCACCGCCCCCTAGAGCCGGAAATGACTAACATGGATGTGCGAGGGGAACTTTTACCTTTATCTCACAGGAAAATTTGAATCTCTGATCCACAGGGCAACTGAAAGGAGAGCTAGGTCCATAGAAAGCACTCCACCAAGTAATTAGAAGACGAAAATTCTTCTGGAGCCCTTGAAAAGACCAGAAAAAGTAGGTTTCCCTTGCTGGTTTGCAGGTATGTGCGTGCGCGTTGACAATGTGGGAAGAACTAAAGCAATCACATTACTCTTATTCTTTGAAGAAGGGTGCACTCAGTGTTTTTTTTTAACCCCAGGTTTCCTCATCCTCTTTCACAAGGAATGTCTGCGGAGATTCTCCATCATCCAGGTCATGGTTGTCCCAAAAGTGCTTTTCAAAAGACCATTGGACCTTTCGCTTCTCATTCAACAAGAAACTCCTGGAAGTTCTTCTAATTCAGAACTGAAGAAGCTTCTTGGATGAGAAGTGGAATTTTTTCAAGGGAAAAAAAAAACAAAAACCAAGAATGTCCCTCTTGGAAAAGCTCCTTTGCGTTTAATAAGGAATACTTTGAGTTTTTGGATGTTGGGCGTGCTCTCTCAAAACAGCTGCTACGATGGCAAGGGCCAATACCCAAACACCCCTTTATTAGAAAACAGGCTGGTGTGATAGTTCTCTGCTACCCAGGATCCATCCTGGAAGTCCTCTTCTTGAATCTTTGGGGGGATAGATGGAAAACAAATGGGTTCATTTCTTTCCAAGCAAGACCCAATGCATTGGCTATGGTTAAATGTGGTGACTTTTTTTGCTTGAATCTAGGGTAGACAGATCCTAATAACCAGGGACCCAACACCAGTGGTGGGATTCAAATTTTTTTACTACCGGTTCTGTGGGCATGGCTTGGTGGGCGTGGTGTGGCTTGTTGGGCATGTGGCAGGGGGAGGATACTGTAAAATCTCCATTCCCTCCCCACTCATTATAGGTGTTTTAAAATGAGGACTAATAGATTGAGAAACAGTTTCTTTTCCAAGGCAGTCATTGTCTTGAATCAAACAGTGCATTTGTGATTTAGTCCTATTATTATTTTAATTTTTAAATACTTTGTAGTATGATTGTGATGTGGTGTTTGGGGCACTGGAGTAGCTTTCAAATTTCATTGTATTCGTGGAATGCAATGACAATAAAGGTATTCTATTCTATTCTCCTGGGGGAAGGTTACCACCGGTTTTCTGAACTACTCAAAATTTCCACTACCGGTTCTCCAGAACTGGTCAGAACCTGCTGAATACCACCTCTGTCCAACACCATCTATCAATGCAACTATTTCCAGCTATACACAACCCAACAGTGCTCTCTACTGCATTCACAAGTGAGACATTGACATCAGCTATCTCCATTTTCTGGCTCTCTGACAAGCAGGAAGAATGAGCAAGGAACCAACATTGATTTGATTCCTCCAGTAGGTACTGAGAGACAGAGAGAGACGCCAAACCACAACTCACTAGCCTTGTCATGCCTGAGTTTGATGTGCAAAGTCAGCTAGTTCAGGGTGCACCTAATAACAGGGTTAATTGGATCAAATTCCTCACTTAAAAATGCAAGGCTGAACCAATGCATTCCACCACTGTCTTCTTATTAAGAGCATTTAAAACAGAATTGTTTCTTCTGGTAGGAAGTAAAAACAGCAAACAGTGAAGAATATGCCAAGCTGGTGTTCTCCTTGCCATGGAGGTTCTCCAAGGAAGGAAGATGACCTCTTCCAGGTGGTGCATATAATGAAATCTATATGCCTGCTTAGATGTCTGTTAAAAGCCTTCAGATCTTCTGAAGGAAGGAATAAATGCCGTTATTCCTCTTTGAGGAAAGTTTAACCAAAAAAAACACCTCCTTGCTCTGTGTCACTTAAGGCTAAAACTGTGCAATTTTTTTAGGATAATCAACTGTTGTCACCAAGCTGAAGATACTTACACTCAATAGTGATAATAACATAAATCTCAAGACAGGTCGAACAGTATTAGCACTTAATATATTAATATAGCATTAATGTAATAATATTACATTATTACATTGATATAGCCTTAATGTAATAACATCTTGAAAGGTAAATAAAACGATGGTCACATTTAAAGAATCCCTTTGTTTACCTGGAGCAGGTGGTCTGTCAGAACTGATCCTATACAAAGGGAATAAAATAGCTGACTAAGTTCAGCAGAACGGCAGGGAAAATGTTTTTGCCCCATGCTTGTGTGGGCGGAGGTGTAGGGAGTGTGAAATCCAACTTCAAAGCAGCACAAAAGAGCTGTCATTCAAATGAAACAGAAGAATTAATTTTTAGAGGAGCTGCCAGCTCTAAAAATAAAATAAAAAAGGGGGGGGGCGGGTAGAGGGAGCCAAAAGGAACAGCTCAGAGAATTAGAGCAATTGGAGTCTTCTAAATAAAAATGTATCTGAATGTTTTGAATTGGGGGCATTTTTTTTTTTTTAGCAATTGGCAGACAGTTCCTTGCCAGCCGGTTGGCAGACTAATTAAAAACGTCTTCATACTGGTGAGAAAATTACTGGTGACCAGGTTATTTGCTTATTCCTGCCATACTGTACATTAGATTTTTGTAGATTTTGTTCTTCTTAAAATATTCCAGCTTGAGCAAAATTCAAATCGCGTTGCTGTCAATCAAAAAAGGCCTAGAATTAGGAGAACCAAAGAGTCATTTTGTCATGCTCCTGTTGGGAGTCTGACTCTGAGGAAGAAGAGGAACAGCCAACAGGGAGTGGAAGTGTGGCTTCGGAGGTTGTGGGGGAAGCTGGGGAAGGGCACAGGCCGGCTGGGCATTTAGAGGAAGACCCAGGCCCATCCCTTCTTCATCCTAGCGCATGCAGGGAGGAGAGGATAAGGGAGAAACATGAATGGCATGGTCTATGGGGGAGGAAGGGGCCCTGATCTCCTTCATGGGCTGCAGCTGTGAGGACTGTTTAAAAGGACAAACTGCACATCGCCCAGTGCTGGAAGCAAGGCATGAAATAATTCTAGTCTTTCAGTTCTTATCTGAGTTCTGGCATCCTTCCCAGGGTATGTATTTCGATATCTGTGGACATCTTGAAGCTCTTATCCTGCCTTGTCTCCCTAATTGCTTCAGTGTGGTTTGTGTTGTTTTTTCCATTTATAATTTATATATGTATTTTGAGTTTGAACGGCATTTCTTCCTTTTCGCAACTGTTTGTGAAGATAAATATTGTATTTATTTATTTATTTGGACTTCAAGATGTTTAGGAGGGGAGAGTCACATATTTTGAATCTTTATCAAAAGATATCCATCATTTATCTATGTACTATCTATCTATCATCTATCTACTGTCTGTCTGTCTGTCTGTCTGTCTGTCTGTTTATCTATCTATCTATCTATCTATCTATCTATCTATCTATCTATCTATCTATCTATCTATCTGCCAGTCTTTCTGTCTGTCTTATCTATCTATCTGTCTATCTTTCTGTCTAATCTATCATCTATCTAGCAATCATCTATCTATCTATATCATCTATCTAACATCTAATTATCTACTATCTATTTATCATCTATCTATTTATCATCTACCATCTATTTATCTATCCATCTTCTATCTATCATCTATCTATCTATCTATCTGTCTGTCTGTCTGTCTATCATCTATCTACTATCTATCTATCTATCTATCTATCTATCTATCTATCTATCTATCTAATCTGTCTATCTATCAATCTATCTATATCATCTGTCTATTTATCTATCATCTATCTATCAAAGGTTTGTGAAGATAAATATTGTATTTATTTATTTATTTGGACTTCAAGATGTTTAGGAGGGGAGAGTTACATATTTTGATATCTTGGTAGAAAAAGTTAAATATCAAGCGTCTCAGCCGTTCGTTTAGTGACTGTTTGGAGAGGCAACATGACTTATGACCAATTTTCAAACTTACGACTGTTGCAGCATCCTCACCTGAGTTACATTTGGATGCTTGGCAATTGAGTCAAATTCCGGGGTCGTGTGATCCCGTGTTGGGACCTTCAGACGAGCCAAGTCAATGGGGAAGCCAGATTCGTTTAACAAATGCAGCAAGAAAAGGGGGGAAAATTCACTCAACAAATTTCTCACTTAGCAGCGTAATTTTGGGGGTTCCTTGGTGGTTGTAAACAGAGAATTTACCTGTATTGTGAGTTCAGTTTGTTTCAACTTTTGGCCCAAAGAAGTTGTGGGCACTCCGTCCCTGGAGGTTTGCAAAGAAGAGATTAGACAACCATTTGTCCGGAATGGAATAGATTTAGCATCTTCTGCTTGAGCAAGGGGTTGGACTAGAAGACATCTTAGGTCCCTTCCCATCCCTGTATATATTCTGTGTTCCTGTCCTGCAATTGCAATGTTGCTTTTCTTGCAGGCGTTTTGGGAACGAGCGAACCCAAACCGGCTTTGCAAAAGAAAGCAACGAGGCTCCTTTAAGAGTTACCTGCCCCGGGCTGGTGTGTGTGTGTGTGTGTGGGGGGGGGGGAAATCAGAGCGGCCGCCGCTTCTCTTGAGCCTTCACCCCCCTCCCCAGACAAACACAACCCTCTTGGAATGTACCACACACTCCTTAGAAGAGGGGAAATCCAACCCCCCCACCCATCCCGGAACATCCAAACTGAGCAAGCCAACGCTTTCTAATTTGCAGACTTCAAAGCGTGGGGGAGGAGGAGGGGAAAAAAAATCTTATTTTCCCTCCTTCCGAGAAAGCTGGAGTCCCCCACCCCCCCGGCTTGTCTTTCCAGTTGGTTGTGTCCGTTGCCTTAGAAGCTTTCCCAAACGGACGGCTGGAGAAAGTGGTTAAAAACAATATTAAGTTTTTGCTTTGCTCCAAGATTTCGCGAGCTGATACCGTAAGCGGAAGGGAGCAGGGTTCGCATTGGGCCTGTAATCGCTGTTATTCGTTAGGTAGCAGCGCTTAAAAATTACAATAAAGGTTATTTCTTTATTTGACTTGGGTTGGTGATGACATCCCGGGGGGAGGGGGGTGTTCAACGGACGCCTTGGAAAATCTACCTGGCTTTAAAAAAAAAACAGTAAAAAAAACATTGTAATGTCTAATAATGCTTGGCTGGGCGAGGTTGGACTACATGACCTACATGGTCCCTTCCAACTCTGCTAACCTGCATCTCTATCTGTACCTGTAATGCTGTCTCTGAAAAGACAGCTTTTAAGACATGTCTAAGAATAGGAATAAGTGAATGGGGAGCGCTGAGATTTTACTCCCAACTCTTAAGAGTAAAAAGATAGTAAAAGACTTCATAGGACTTATCGCTGATCAGGAAGGAAACCTTTCATGTTTACTGTTTTTAATAGGTTATTAATATTATTTTGTAGCTAAACACCCTTTGAGAGGAGGAGAGCTCCCTCCCCCCCCCCCCAGATTGGCAAGATGGAATACCATAATATTTTGGAAGAGGACCTTTGCCCCGATTTATATCCCATCGTAGAGGGAAGCAAGGAAGAAGAAACAAATATATTTGAAGAACTTGAGCAAGACATGGAAGGTTGGAATGATTGTTTATCTACTATCTATCTACTATCTGTCTATCATCTATTTATCTACTATCTACTATCTGTCTATCATCTAATCTATCATCTACTATCTATCTGTCATCATTTATTTGTCTGTCTATCACCTGCCATCTATCTATCTAGTATCTATCTATCTATCTATCTATCTATCTATCTATCTATCTATCTATCTATCTATCTATCTATCTATCTACCTATTTATCTATCTAATCTATCTCATCTACCTATCATCTGTTTGTCTATCTATCTATCCATTTGTCCATCCATCCATCTATCTATCTACCTACCTACCTACATCTATTTAACTAGTATCTACCTACTATCTACTATCTGTCTATCTATATATCATCTAATCTATCATCTACCGTCTATCTATCTATCTATCTATCTATCTATCTATCTATCTATCATCATCTGTCTATCATCTGCCATCTATTTATCTATCTGGTATCTATCTATCTCATCTATCTCACCTACCTATCATTTGTCTGTCAGTCTATCCATCTGTTCGTTCATCCATCTCCGTACCTCCCTACCTCCCTATCATCCTGAAGTTCCTGCGTGTAAAATTGTCCCTCTTTTGACAAAATATCCCCCCTTTTCCTCCTCCAGTTTCATGGAGCGCTGACCTTTTAGCAATGTTGCGTCCCTGGTCTCTTGTCTCGCAAGGTTTTCTCAAGCCAGAGGGACCAAACCTGTAGGCCTTCTAACAGGGGGAAAAAAATATCTTCTGCTTTCCCTCTAGATGAGGAAGTGGAAGCTCACCCGGCCGAAGAAGTTTCTTTGGAAGGAACCGAAGTGGCTACGGATATTAGCAAGTGAGTCTGTAAACAGGGAGTCTTCGACTTACAACAGTATCCAAAGTTACAACTGCACTGAAAGAAAGTGACTTATTATGACCGTTTTTCACACTTTATGACCATCATAGCATCCCCAGGTTCATAGGATCAAAATTCAGAGACTTGGCAACTAACTCAGATTTATGTTGGTTGCAGCATCTCCCCTTTTTTCGTTGTATGTATACTGTGTATATAGGTACAATGACAATAAAGAATTCAAGAAAGGAGAGCAAGAAGGGGCACCTGGTCTATGGGTTAGCAGTCAGGGATCTTCAAACATGACAGCTTTAAGACTTGTGGACTTCAACTCCCAGAATCCCTCCTCCAGTCATGTTAGCTCAGGAATTCCGGGAGTTGAAGTCCATAAGTCTTAAACTTGCCAAGTTTGAAGACTCTTGGGTTAGCTTATGTCATTCCTCAATGTATTTATTTAATTTATAGGTTGTCCCTTATCCATCTCAGGTTGTTCCTTAATGTCAATAACATACTGTCAGTGTTCCAACTAATCAATTCCAAACCAATAAACTCCAGGGCAGACAATTCCTCAAATTTCCATTTTATTTGAGTTGTCATATTGGCACATCTGGGAAAACCCGAATCCTAGATTATCTGTGTTTTCTCCTTCCCAAAAGAGAAATCCAAGATCCACCCCCTGCACCCATCAGTCCATCCCATGGCCCAATCAAATCTTTGCCCCAACTGGAGACATTCCCCCCATTCTCTCCCCTCCAGGTCTAGGGCGACTTGTCCTTGACTCTCTGAGAAAGGAATGTTGTTGAGTCTAATCTTCTACCTCACTATGAAATCTCCCCCTTCCAAATTCCCAGGCACTGAATGTGGCAGCCTCAAAGTTTCCAAGGCTGACACATACTTTTCTAACCAACAGGAAGAGTTCAGAAGGATTCCCGGTGCCAAACCAAGGACGGACCATGACCTACACAGACCGAGTTCGTGTGCTCAACTTACGACGAAATCTGAATCAGCTTGACAGTCTCACCAAAGAGAAAGAGCTGCTCATTCAAAAAACACGGTCAGTTTCTTGCTTAGTAGCATTCTGTATCTTCTTTCTGTTCGATCTTCAATGTTAAGTCAGCCATTTTATCAATGGCTGGAAAAAAAAGGGGTAAAGATTAGGAATATAATTTGTATTGTTAAGCAAACAAAACAACCCAGACAACACGATGTTTATTAAGCGATAATTAAATGTAATAGTAGAAAATTAATAAAACTTTATTTAAAACAACAACAACACTAAAGTCAGTTTCTTCACTGTTGTCTTCCTTTTTCTGCCATTCCCGTAGCTCAGAAATATATTCTGGCTCCATCTGGAAGACAAGGCAGATGTTAGTAAGGAAACAACTCAATTAACTTTCATCACCAAACAAGCCAAAAGACGTAGAAAGCACCACATCAAAACCAGCATATTGATTCCCTTACAGGCAGTCCTCGACTTAACGACCACAATTGAGTCTGGAATTTTGGTCATAAGTCATTGCGGGTTGTAAGTCATGACACCACATGACCAGACTCAATTTTACAACTATACAACAGTTGTTCAGCAAATCGCTGTGGTCCTTAAGCAAACCCCAATGGGCATTTTGGGCCAGAAAACAGCAAAAAGAATTGCAAAATGTATTGTGTGACGTTGCAACCAGACATAAATACTAACCGGTTGCCAAGGCCCCAAATGCAATTTCATGATTGTGGAAGAAGCTGCTGCAGTCATAATTTTGAGGACGGGTCCTAAGTAACTTTTTTTTCAGTTCAATTGTAACTTTGAATGGCTATTAAGCAACCCAGTCGTACAAGAACTACCAGCATTGCCATTTCACGATGTCACAATCAGCATGTCATCTCTGGATGCAGAGAGTAGAACACAAGCTGTATGCAGAAGAAGATATACATTTGCACATGTAAGTTTCATCATCCCCAGCCCCTATGGCCAATGAAGCAGCTGGCCAGGATAATGGGAGGTGTTGTTCAGGACACCTGGAAGACAAATTCAGGAAAGCAGAACTAGACTGACCCATTTTAGTGGAAGCGCTCCCATCTTGATTTTTCTCCATTGATTGGATGAATCAGGCCTTGTTAATGAAAATTCTATATATCTAGCTGACTGGTCCTCATGCTTCTTTGCCAGCAGATCTTAAGGAGGGCCTGAGAAATGTTTACACTCAAAGGGAGATTAGAACTTCCTTTTCCTCTTCCCTCCTCCTCTCTTTGCCTTCAGTGTAGTGCCTTTTCCCTGGTGAACCCTTGGGCTAGTTTTTCCTTTTAATCCATGCACACTTAAGTGCTTTATCAGCATGGGAGGGTGTCATCCCCCTGTTGGAGAGTGACTCCGAGGGAGAGGAGGAACTGCCAACAGGGAGTGGAAGTTGGCTCCGGAGGTTATGGAGGAGGCTGGGGAAGGGGAGAGGCTGGCTGGGCAGTCAGAGGAAGACCCAGGCCCATCCCCTCTCCATCCTAGGGCATGCAGGGAGGAGAGGATAAGGGAGAGACGTGAATGGGGTGGTCTATGGGGGAGGAAAGGGCCTTGATCCCCTTCATGGGCTGCAGCTGTGAGGACTAGTTAAAAGGACGGACATGCGTATGGGCCAGTGCTGGAAACAAAGCCTGGAAATATCTCTAGTCTGTCGTTCCTCTCTGAGTTTGGCATCCTTCCCAGGGTGTGTTCCGATATCTGTGGACGTCTTCAAGCCCTCATCTTGCCTGGTTCCATTAATTGCTTCAGTGTGGATTGTGTTGTTTTTACTCTTTATAATTTATAGGCATTTTTAGTTTAAACGGGATTTCCTCCTTTTCGTAACTGCTTGTGGGGGAGTTTTTTGTCTCCAATCAAGGATATTTGGAGCTTTGAAGGAATAAAAGGGGCTTCACCTGTTTTTGTGACTGTGTTTATTTTGTATCCCACTCTGGGTCATCACAGAGGGTGAATGATGCGATGCCACAGATGTCCAAGAAGAAACGGACTGCGCCGACCGCTCCAACTGAATCCTGTTCTCTTTTTTTCAGAGAAGAGTTGGCGACTTGCCATGACCGACTGGACATGCTCACCGACCAGCAGAAGGACGTGGAGAAAGAAATTGAGAAGGAGAAGAAGGATGGGAACATGTATGTAGTTCGTCCAGTTTATCAGCAGTTTTCTTCTCCAGGTGTTCCCAGGGGGGTAAAATTGGCTGAATTCGGCTCCGCTTGGTGGCTGGAAAAATCCCTATCTGCCACTTCTTTGATTTCTTCTGTTTAAAGATATTTAAGGAATTAAGGATGAAGGTCTTTGATAAATAGAGTTATCTCCAGATACCGCAGCCAGCTACAGGAGGGGTTAACCTTCTTCTGGGTGTAGGCCAAAAATAATAATAATCTATTTCTGATGCCATCTTTTATCTGTCCCACGAGTTATTAGTGCGTGAAAGTAGGCTTTTATTCAGAGAATCTAGGTCCGTGCCGTTGCTTTCAAACAACTCGCTTTTCTTCGCTTCTACCTCAGAGGCAAGAATCCACCCAGGAGAGTTAGAACCAGCATTGAGGACAAAAAATCGTTCCCCTCCTCCCCAAACACACTCTTTTCGTTCAGTTTCATCGTAAAGAAATGACTATCGTCCCTTCCCTTCCCCTCTCTTCAAAGCAAAGCATTGGCTAAAATGTTCTTGGGGTGCAAAATTCTTACACTGAGATCAGCCAAGAAATCAGAGGGCTGGAAGGGACTTTGGAGGTCTAATCCAGCCCTCTTACTCAAGGCAGGAGTCCTTATAGAATAGAAGTCTTTATTGGCCAAGTGTGCTTGGAAACACAAGGGATTTGTCTCGGTGCAAATGCTCTCAGTGTACATAAAAGAAAAGATAGTAAAGAATCATCAGATATAACACATAATAATAGTCATAGGGTACAATAAGCCATCAAATCATACTAGGAAACAGTCAGTATAAATCGTTAGGATGCAAGCGACAAGGTTACAGGCATACAGTCACAAGTGGGAGGGGATGGGCAATAAGGAGTGATGAGAAGATTAATAGTAATAGTAGTGCAGACTTTGTAAATAGTTGGACAGTGTTGAGGGAATTATTTGTTTAACAGAGTGATGGCGTTCGGGGGGGAAAACTGGACAAATACCAACCTGGACAAATGTCCAATCTTTTCTTGAAGACCTTCAGCCCCTACAACTCAGGGAATTGTTCCACCGGTTAATTGTTCTCGCTGTGGGTGAGTTCTTCCTTGGATCTCCCTCTGAGTAGCTTCCACCCGTTGCTTCTTGTCCTGCCCTCAGGACCTATGGAGAATAAATGGAAACACACACACACACCTTCTTCCCTATGATAACTTTTCAGGACTGGAAGGCTGCTATCACATCACGCCTAATCCTTCTCTTCGTTGGGTGAACGTACTTCATTCCCTTAATTCAGGGCCCCCCAAACTTGGCAACTTTAAGACTTGTGGACTTCAAGTCCCAGAATTCTCCAGCCAGCTCTGCTGGGAGTTGAAGTCCCCAAGTCTTAAAGTGGCCAAGTTTGGGGACCTCTGCCTTAGTTGGTCATCGTATGATTTAGATCCCAGACACCTGATCTTTGTTGCTCTTCTCTGCAGGAGATTCTCAGTCATTCCAGGCCATGGTTGCCCCAAAGATGCTTTTTCAAAAGGCAGCTGGACCTTTCTTGGGATTTTTTTTTCCCTTGAAGACGTTTCGCTCCTCAGAACGGAAGAAGTTGCTGGGACGAGAAGAGAAACGTCTTCAAGGCAAAACCAAGGAAGCTCCAGCTGCCTTTCTGGAGGGGAGGTGGGGGGGGGAGAAAAAAAAGAAAAAACACCTTTGGGTCTTTCTCTTCATTCCTTCTCCACCTCCTCTTTGATTCATTCTTCCCAGTTGCTGGATTTCGGCTGTAAGCCGAAGGGTTGCTTTCCCTCTGTCTTTCAAGAGAATTAATTCCCCAAGGGCCGTTGTGCTGCAATCCGCAGGGCCAGCCAGTCATGGGATTATTGTCGTTCGTTTATTTGGGGATGCTGCAAGTACGGTGTACCCTGCGTGGGTAAATGCCAAATGCTGGTGCTTCAGTCTCCCTTCCTCCTTACGTTTGGTCGCAAAACATTTGAGTTGCTATAAACCAGCGTTTCTCTTTTCTGATCTGCGGGAACTATTTAGAAGCTTGTTACTACATTAGGGAGATTTTCTCTGCCGTGTGTTTTTTCCCCCCCTTCCACGCCTCAATAAACTTTCCAGAACTCGGCTGCATTTCATATACTCACAACTCTGATCTTTTAAAAATGTTCTCTCTCTCTCCCCCTTCCTTCTTCCTCTTTCTCGCCCTTTCACTCCTCTTTCTTTTCTTTCTTTCTTTCTTTCTTTCTTTCTTTCTTTCTTTCTTTCTTTCTTTCTTTCTTTCTTTCTTTCTTTCTTTCTCTCTCTTTCTTTTTCTTTCTTTCCTTCTCTCTCCTTCTCCCTCCCTCTCTCTTTATTCCTCTCTCTCTCCTCATTCTTTCTTTCTCCTCCCTTCCTCTCCCTCTCTTTTCCCCCTCTCTCTCCCCCCTCTCTCTCCCCTTTCTTTCTTTCTTCTTTCTTCTTTCTTTCTTTCTTTCTTTCTTTCTTTCTTTCTTTCTTTCTTTCTTTCTTTCTTTCTTTCTTTCTTTCCTTCTCTCTCCCTCTCCTTCCCTCTCTCTTTATTTCTCTCTCTCTCCTCGTTCTTTCTTTCTCCCTCCCTTCCTCTCCCTCTCTCTCCCCCCTCTCTCTCCCCCCTCTCTCTCCCCTTTTCTTTCTTTCTTTCTTTCTTTCTTTCTTTCTTTCTTTCTTTCTTTCTTTCTTTCTTTCTTTCTTTCTTTCTTTCTTTCTTTCTTTCTTTCTTTCTTTCTTTCTCTCTTTCTCTCTTTCTCTCTCTCTCTCTCTCCCCCTGAATTAAAAACTGCCAGGAAAGGGGGGGGAGAGGGGGAGGGCTTGTGCACAGCAGATCAACTACATTTACATCCACCCTTGTTGCTTATTTGCAATTAATTGAGTTAATATAATCGTGCCAGATCCATTATGTGCCGACTGGCGAAATAAAATAAAAAAAAAATCCATGCTGATCAGCAGAATAAAAGGCCTCATTATGTGCCAGTGAGCAAAAATGAATGGGCGAAGGTGGCCTGGCAAATGCTTAAATTTAAAAAGAAATCATCAGAGGCAGGACTGGATAAAAGTGGCATTCTGTTTCAATAAACCAGAGTAAATCAGGTCGTCTCGCAAAGAAAATGCCCCCATTCTCCCCCCCCCCCCTTGCAGCTAGAGGCCCTGGCATTTGGGAAAGCTGGAAGAGGCGGAATCTTGTCTGTGATATTTTCCCATTACCATCCAGTTTCTTTCATGTCACAAAGCATTAGGATTAAACTGGGCTTAAGGCCTTTATTTAGAAGCCCAGTCTCTGGACACGGGTGTGAATTTCCCATGTGCCTTTTCTCGAACTTGCCAAATGTGATTGGTTTCTAAAGATATTGCAACACCTGGAAAAATGCCGCTTCATCCCACCCCCACCTGTGTCATTATTACCGTTGTCAAAGAGAGCAGTTGAACCATAGAAAAACTGTAATGGCAGAAAAACAGGACTCTGCTCTTGAATTTTAACGTTCTGAATTACAGAATAGCAGAGTGGGAAGGGACCTTGGAGGTCTTCTAGTAGTTCACCCAGGGGTGGGATTCTACCGGTTTGCACTTATTCGCTAGAACCGGTTGTTAATATTCTAAGCAGTTCGGAGAACTGCTTGTTAGAAGAAATTGCTGGCCTAATCCTGTAAGGAAGGCAGGAAGGAAACATTCTGGTGTTGCTTACAGAAACTGCCTCTCCGTTAACCCTTATTACATTCTTGGCAGGACTAGACTTCCTGTCTCTGGAACGTCTCTGGAGTTTTTTTTCCCCTCCTTTGCTGGTATTTTGCTTGTGTGGAGTGACCATTCAAAGTTACAACGGCACTGAAAAAAGTGACTTATGACCATTTTTCACGCTTACGACTGTTGCAGCATCCCCACAGTCACGAGAGGCCAGGCGAGGAGATGCGTGCCTCGATGTGAGTGATGTTGAGTGGGCCACGCCCAGCCAGTCACATGACCACCAAGCCATGCCCACCACCTAAGCCACGCCCACAGAACTGGTTGTTAAAAAATTTGAATCCCACCCCTGAGTTCACCCCCCCCTGCTCAAGCCAGAGACCCTATACCACTCCGGACAAATGCCTGTCCAATCTCTTCTTAAAACCCTCCAGTGATGGAGCAACCCACAACTTCTGGAGACAAGTCGTTCCTCTGGTTAACCGTTCTCACTGCCAGGAAATTCCCCCTTAGTTCTAGGTTGGATTTATTAAAATTAAATTGAAATTAAAATGTGAATTTTGATATATATTTTTTCCAGGAGAGTGCCTACTTCCTAGGCTGTGATTTCAATCCTCAGTAGATATTTCTCTCTTTGAGCACAAAGAGAATATATCTGCTGAACAAAAACTCTGCACTGGCAACAGGAAGGGCATCCGGCCAGTAAACGCTCAGCTAGCCCCATTCAGTTGCCCAGACTCCACCTTGCAGGGGATTATGGGGTCGTTAAATGATGGCAATGAGTGCCTCCTTCCTGGGCCATGTCTAGGTCTCTGTGTACAGTGAAGAACCCATATTCTTGGCGGTTGGGTCACGCCAGCTACAGAGGCTGCCGTGATTAATATTTTAACTGCAGGAGTTGGCTCTGATGTCTGCAGGGGGCCAAATAAAGAAGCTCTTTATCTGAAGTTCTGCCTGTTAACTGTGTAGATGTTTTGCAAGAGACCGAAAAGGACTCTTTTAGAGTACAATTGAAAAAAAAACAAACCATTCCATTACTATAAACCTCTGGAAGTTCAGAAAAACAATAACTCCTCCAGGCTGCAGGATTGTTTCGCCTTTGTTTACGTGCTGACTTTTAACAATTCATTATTTCCAATTTCCTTCCCCTTCTTTCCTTTTTCTCTTCCCTCTTCCTCCTCCCCTCCTTTTAATGGCTCAGCGCGGCCATGTCCCGCCTGCAGGCATTACATCGGCGCCTGTGTACCGAACTGGGAAATGAAAAGGGTCTTGAATCCAAAATCAGCGCGGCCTTAAATGAAAATGTGTAAGTGGAAAGAGACAGGGGTGGGTGGGGGAATGGCAGTTGGGCCAATTGATCTTTGGTGCTTTTCCTCTTGATGCAATTTAGCAGCTGGGCCCAGGACTTTGGAGGGTGGACTGGAATCTCTCCTGAATGTTTTATAGGGTGAAGGGGAATGGGTCTATCAATATGCAAAACGGTATTCCGGATTTTCAGGTTGGCAGCAACTAATTTAGAATTTTTGAATTATTATTATTCCAAACTATAGAGGAAAAAATAATTTTGAAGAACTAAACAGAACAATCTTGAGGTATGTTTGGCAAGGGGAAAAAAAGCAAGAATAAAACTGAAAATGTTACAGGAATCTAGAAGCAATGGGGGTTTTGGATTACCGGATTGGGAGCTATACTATCAGGCATCTGTACTTACATGGGTAATAGAATGGATAAACTTGAAACATAGAAGATTATTGCTATTGGAAGGACATGGCCTCCAATTAGGATGGCACTATATTCCTATATTGCTGACTTTTCTTTAGGAATTCAAGCTGTCACTTTAGTATCCCATCCCCTTTTTCCTCCCCTAATGAAATCTCTCAAGGGAGTTTTAACCTAAGAGGAAGCAATCAGCTTGAAGCCTCCCTGGATGAGGGTAGACTTGAACCCATATCTCCATAGCCTACGCCCCAGTACCTTCACAATACACTACCCTGGCTGGTTGTGTTGGAAATGTGTTGACGTTTCTCAACCTGCTTGGGATTTCCTTGTGGTCTTCCATTCGAGTCCTAACCCGATGCAACTTGGCTTCCCTGTTTTGAGATCAGTTAAAGCCAAGTAGGGCCCTAAACGCCAGGTGAACAGTGCAATTTTTGTCACCAAGGGATGCAAGGGTGAGGGTTCTGGGGCCCAACAGAGAGGCTGCCTCCAAGCTTAATGTGGATGGAGAGCACCAACTGATAAGGAAACTGATAAGGTTGGAAACTGATAAGGCCTCCTTTTACCAAGGTTCGAAATGTGGAAGATTGAAATAGAGCAAGGGAATTTCGCCAAACTTCGCAAGCAGCTCAGAGTGGATGAGGCAGAGCTGGATCAGCAGCGCCGAGACCAAGCGGAGGACAGGCTCCAGAAACAGAATGAGTTGGCCCAGCTCTTGAGCCAGAGGTGGCAGAACACCGAAAGGTAGGCTGGATTTCAACCCCCCATCTTAAGGATGCTTTGAAATTTCCACTAGAGTTCACGTAGAGGCACCCGGAAAATCAGGAGATCCAGACAATTCAAATGGGCGTAAAGATTTATTGTAAGCTTGAGCTCTCTACACGAATCTGAACAGCCAAGGGAAAGTAGCGGGAGATAAGAATAAGAAGGACTTTAAGGTGGGCTGGGCTTAGATCTTTTGTGGGAGCGCAGGGACTCATGACTGATGGCCTGTTTGACCTCTCCCTCCCTTGAGCTCAGCCTGGTGTTCTCCTACAGTTTCCCCATAATCGGTTCTTGTTTTCCAGAAGTGGATTCGTGCCTCCTTCTCTGCAGTTGTGATTTTGACTGCAAAACACCATAGAGCATAGATAGAAGGTGCTCAGGTGTGCTATGCACAATGGGAGTTATAGTCCCAAATAAATATCTATGGAGATTCTCAATCATCCAGGTCATGGTTGTCCCCAAAGTGCCTTTTTTTTTTCCCTTCCAAAAAGCAACTGGATTTTCTTGGCTTTGCTTTGTTTGAAACTGTTTTCTCTTCTCATCCGAGCAGCTTCTTCAGTTCTGGATGAGAAGCGAAACATTTTCAAAGTAAAAAAAGAAACAAGAAAGTCCACTTTCGAAGTCCCAAATAAACTTAGAATGTGTTTGATGACACGTAGGGACCTGCTCTTTTTAAATCAAGAATAAGGGTTGGTGGGATTTTTTAAAAAAGTTTCTCCATCTTGTTTTTTTTTTTCCAAGCTCAGGAAGTTCCTGCACGACTTGCAAAGACTTCAGTCTGGCTTACAGTCTAAAAAGTATGATGTAAAAAAAAAAATGGAATAGGGGAGGGAGGAGGAAGATGGCAAATTTCAGCTTCGTACCTGTCAGGCTACGGAACTTCTTCTCATTTAAACAATAAGAATGAACTTCTGAGAACCAAACGTATCAAAAGGAATTCTTTATTGGGGTGAGAGAATCCTGTAGGAGTCCATAGCAGCGTCTGAGGTCCCTCAGGCATACAGTGATAGATAAAGGGGTTTAGAATCCCCCCTCCTCCCAATGTTTACTTAGGGAAACAAAAGCCAATATGTTAATCCCCCTCCCAGCTCCTCTGGGAGGGGATCCTTCCCTTTTTGGAAGGTTTTTCCTCGTGTAACTTTCCCAAGAGGTACCTAGCTTCCTCCCCCCACCCCCTTTTTAGAACGGACTGTTTTTTGAGATTTCCCAGAGCACTTCATTGTGGAGTTTTATGGATCCCTCATCTCCTGGCTGTGCCTCCCAAAGGTGATAGGTTCCGGCCATCTGGTTTCCTTCCCCCCCCATTGTATCATGTATGGGTGTGCATATTCGATACAAGATTAAATATATTCAGGTTACATCAAGCAAGGATTTCTTTATCAGTTCCCTCCCCCCTTTCCTCTTCCTCTGAAGAAATGACAGATACACGGATCTGACAGTACCTCAATCAGGGAAAAAAACATTTCAGGAATCCTGGACAGGATGACTTGATGAAAATCCTGCTTTCTCTCTCTCTTTCTCACCCTCTCTCTCTCTCTCTCCTTCTCCTTCTCCCTCTTCCTCCCTCTCTCTCTCTCCCTCCCTCTCTCTCTCCTTCTCCCTCTCCCTTCCTCCCTCCCTCCCTCTCTCTCTCCCTCTCCCTTTCTCCCTCCTTCACTCTCTCCCTCCCTCCCTCTCTCTCCCCCTTTCTCTCTCTCTCTCCCTCTCCCTTTCTCCCTCCCTCTCTCCCTCTCCCTTTCTCCCTCCTTCCTTCTCTCCCTCCCTCCCTCTGTCTCTCCCTCTCTTTTTCTCCCTCTCCTTCTCCCTCTCCCTCCCTCCCTCCCACTCCCTCTCTCTCTCCCTCCCCCTTTCTACCTCCTTCCCTCTCTCTCTTCCCCCCTCTCTCTTCTCCCCCCTCTCTCTCCCTCTCCCTCTCCCTCTCCCTCTCCCTTTCTCCCTCCTTCCCTCCCTCCCTCTCTCTCTCCCTCTCTCTCTCTCTCCCTCTCTTTCTCTCCCTCTCTCTCTCCTTCCCTCTCTTTCTCTCCCTCTCTGTAGAAGAATCCAGGAAGCTAGCAAGGCATATGAAGAAAACCTGGCCACCGTGCTGGAAGAGTCTCAGAGGAACCATGCAAAGGCTGTCCGGTTTCTGAAGGAGAGTTTAGGAAAGTATGTCATTTATTCCCCACCCCCCTCTGTTTTTCCTTTCAAAGAACACAAGTGGTCTGGTGGTCCATTAACTTTTTTGAATTTTCCTTCTCCAATCTGTGGCTCTCAGCTCCAAAACAGGCAGTCGTTTAGAGCCACAAAATAGTTGTTTGGTTAGGACAGTGTACGGGTAGTCCTTGGCTTACGACCGCAATGGAGCCCAAAATTTATGTTGTTAAGCAAGGCATTTGTGAGGTGGGTTTTGCCCCGTTTTATGAGTTGTGAAGTCAAACGGCTGGCTTTGCAACAGCCCCTTCACCCAAATGGATCAGGTTGGACTCTTGTGCTTTTCCAACAGGGTTCGTGAGAAGGAATCGGCGGAAGAAGTAACCCATCAGGAACACTTGCAAAAAAGGATGGAAACGGTGTTGTCGCTGAAGAACAGCATCAGTTCGAACCGGGTGAGGTCTAGCTGCTTGAGAAGGAGAACGTGCCACCGCTTTTACAATAAAGCTTTCAAAATTGGCCTTCTGGTTCCAATTATATTCCAGTGATGTGGGAAGAAATGTATCCCAGTTGTTTCCCCACCACCTTTAGCCTTTAAAGAAGAATGGATAAATTTGTATCGGTAACACAACACCGCTAGCTGTCAGGATTCCAGAGGTTCCCCCAATTAAATCATGAGTCTGGAGCCAAACTTCCAAAGGATTTACTGGGAGTTAACATGTCCGGCACTGCCTGGGTGCAGCCGACTCTGAGACACATCATTCATTGTCACCCTTGACCCTGGTTTCCCCCCACCCTCTAGGTGTATCATAATTCATATTCTCCAATGGGACACCTCCATAGCCCAGAGTCCTCAATCATGTTCTCCAATTAGAATTTCAGTCACCTAGTTACTATCTTTGAACAACTTATGGAATGCACTTTTGGTTTCCAAGCAAACCCCTTTCACCCCTCCCTTTCTGTTGGCAACTCTAAATAGACCATAGAAATGTTGTATATTGTAGTTCGCAACTGCAGGGAGAGGGAAATGGAACACTTTGACCAAAACGCTGTTCAGAATAAAGTCCAGCAACCGAAGTCTCGTCGTAAGGAGGCTTCCATCTTAGATCAGGCTAAGCCATGATTTTAACTCTGCTTTGCTGACAAGTGGCCTTAGGCAAATTTCTGAGCCGGTTTCCAGATCCATCAAACCATGTTAGGACTTTGAATATAACTGATAGGTTTTGTTTTGGAGGGGAAAGAAAAAAAGAAAGAAATACAGTTAGTTCTTGAGTTGCAAGACTGTCTTTTAATGACCGTCCGAAGTTTCGATGGCACTGAAATTGGTGACTTACGACCGGTTCTCAAACTTATGACCATTGCAACATCCCCGCGGTCAGGGATTCAGGCACTTGGCAACTGACTCACATTTATGACGGTTGAAATGAGCCAGAGTCATGCGATCCCTTTTTGTGACCTGACACGCAAAGTCAGTGGGGAATCCAGATCCGCTTAACGATCGTGTGATTAACTTAACAACTGCAGCAATTCACTTAACAACGGCGGCAAAAATGGGGCAGAGTTCACTTAAGAACTGTCTCGCTTAGCGACTTAAATTGGGCTCCATTGTGGTCGTAAGTCGAGGGCCACATGTAACTTTTGAAAGCGAATTGAAATCTGGGAGTGGGTTAGCTGCTGCTTTCTGCCCTCGTAAACGGCTTTCCTGCAAATCCAAAAGCGAAGGTTTAATATTTTAATAAGATTTTTTGAAATACTCTTTGTCTAGGAAAACCTCCGAACCCGTCAAGCCCTGAGCAAATTGATTGGACTTGATGCTGAAGAGCAAGATCAGAAAATAAAGGAAACCATTCAGGCTGAAGGACACAATGTGACCCGGGAATTTTTTTGCCAGAAGCGACAAATTGAGTTTGAAAAGCGGAAAAAGTGAGCTGCTAATTTTCCTGAAATGCCATGTTGATGGGTAGGTGGGAGTGCTGATAAATTAACAGCCTTATGGGTTATTTCCTCCTAAATCCTTGATAGCTGAGACCTCAGTTGCCGAAGGGTCAGTTGTGCAGGGGAGGGGAAAAGTTAAAAAAAAAAAAAGACATTTGGACTAGAATTCCTTGACATTAATTAACTAATTAAGAATTATGAACTTAAAGATCACCATCAGTGAGCTGTTGGACAGTATTACCTGGTCTGTTGTGTGGGTGCTTGTGTGTTTTTAGGAGGCAGGGAATTTTGGCAGGTGCGGAGGTGTTTGGGGATTGTCATGTGTGTGTGCATGTTGAGTCTGGTCTCTGGGTGTTGTGTGAATTTCATTGTATGTGTATACTGTGTACATACGTACAATGCCAATAAAGAATTCAATTCAATTAAGTCTTCCTAACATTTCAGGGCAATTTTCTGCTAGGATGTGCTTGAAACGATTCCTATTTCTTTTTAAATAGCCGAAGTATCATTTTAAAAGTACTATATGTGCAGATACCGTAGATTCTCCCCTTTCTGTATGTTATTTTGAAGGTATTTTCAAATTCCAGAAAATGTTGCTTAGAAGTTAACCTTAGTTAGAGCAGTAGATCTGGAAAATAGCATCATTAACCGGTCTTCAACGCACCCATCCTTCCTAACAGCTTGTCATTTCTTGTTGAAAACATGGAAATTCTTCGTCCTTAGTTAATTCTAGTCAGTCACCAGGAGATTTTGCCAACGGGTGAGAGGAGACCTGAATTTCATCAGCTAGTAGCCACCAGCTATCCGAGTTCTTTTGTTAGCGAGTCAACTTTCTTTCTTTCTTTCTTTCTTTCTTTCTTTCTTTCTTTCTTTCTTTCTTTCTTTCTTTCTTTCTTTCTTTCTTTCTTTCTTTCTTTCTTTCTTTCTTTCTTTCTTTCTTTCTTTCTTTCTAATAATACATTTTAATCATTTCATCTTCAGTTGAACCATTGTCTGGGTACAAGCATCTTTGTTAAACAATCAAAATTATAACATCCTTCATTACATATTAATTCTACATATTTAACATAGTAATATCCACCTATCAATTATACTAATTAATTAATTATACAATATTAACATGGTAATATTCAACAGTCATCATATTAACTTATCACTTTTAACACATCATCTTTATTTTGTTTCCCTATTTCTAACTTCCATTTCTACGGTATTATTTAACCTTTGATAGAATAAATCCCATACCATATAATATTCAGTTTGCTCTTTCCTGTTTCAAGGGAGGATATTTGCAAATGCAATAAGAATGCAGGTCACAAAACAAAGCACACACTTTCCCTTCTTACATGTATTTTTAAAAGGATTAGCAGACTTTTGGGCTCAGAGGTCAGCGGTTTGTTCCCTCTGTTTCCCTGGTGTTTGTTCCCACTTTGTCTCCATTGTCTGCCATTGTGTCGCCCACAGGGAGTTTTTGGACCAACAGAAAACAAGGAAAATCGAAATAGTCGCTCGGATTTTGAACGAAGAAGCTCAGGCGGAGAAAATAAAAGCACGATCTCGTCCCCAGAAATCGAAAGGCCCGGATAAAATCTCCGACGCCATTAAGTGGCGCATGAAAACGTGGCGTTACATTGAGGAAACGTGTAGTGATAAGGTGGCCCCTGTCCCACAGGTGAGAGAAAGCAGGGAGGGTTTCTCGTTGTTGGTAATGGCTGGTGGGACTGTTGGATTAGATCAAAATCCTTCTACTCCTTTCCTTCAATTAGCACCTTGTAAGGTTCTATGACGGGGTCCCCAAACTTGGCAACTTTAGGACTTGTGGACTTCAACTCCCAGAATTCCTCAGCCAACAAAGCTGGCTGAGGAATTCTGGGAGTTGAAGTCCACAAGTCTTAAAATTGCCAAGTTTGGAGACCTCTGTTCTATGAAATGGCTCAGAACGGAAACTCTTAATTTAAACCTCAGTCATGTGGGATTTCATCACCGCAGACATCAGCCTGGACAGGCAATGCAGAGAGGTGTACCTTAAATTTATTTCTTTTTTTTCATAAATAGCAGATTTAAATGAGATGAATCCACGTGACACTTTCTTGGTTTTCAGGTCCCAGCACTAAAGATGAGATCTACTGGTCTGTAAGCCGAAACATAGTGACTTAGTTCCATCTTGGCTTGTTCTTGAACAAGTGTTCTTGGCCATTTATTTGGAAATAGTGATGGGTCTGTTCCCAAATTAACTGAATTTTGCATTTTTCGGTTTCTGGGAGTTGATGACGAATTTGATGTGGTTTTTTTTTTTCTCGTAATGTTTCCAAGATTTTTTGATTCGTTTACCTGGACCAAATCACCTTTTGATTTTTCACCACTCTCTTCCGCGGCAGAAACCTTGGCGCAGCCCGTCGATTTCCCCCTCGCTGGACGACAAAAGCTGCAACGCCTCTTGCGACTTCATCCCTGAAAGCACAACCGAAGGCGAACAGGAAAACGCGGAAAATATTCTCGCAGAGCCCGAATTTGTGGGGATCTGGGACCAAGAATATAACCCATTGCAGGTACAGATCCATCTGGGAGTTGAAGTCCACACGTCTTAAAAGTTGCCAAGTTTGGGGACCCCTGAGTTAAAAGATCAGCTCAACCTTTGCACACCTGACTCTCAGCTCTTCTGCAGCATTAATCTCTCAATCTGAGAGATGAGCCACGTTCCATTGATGTTGACTCTTAACCTTCTCCTCTTTTGTCAACTCGTTCCATTCCTACTGTAACCAAGACGTTATGCTACCATTTCCCCAGTTTCAAACTCAGCAGAGGGCCAAAATGGAAACAAGGCAAGATGCCAGCAGTGCCAGGTTTTTGCTCTTCCCCGCTTGTTTCCCGGGTGGATGTCAAAAATACATATTTACCAAGAGACAAACTCAATCGGTCACCCTTCTCCACATCCCTGCTTAATATGTTTGTAGGATAACAAAATAACAGACTTGGAAGGGACCTTGGAGGTCTTCTAGTCCAACCCCCTGCTCAAGCAGGAAATCCTATAGCACTGCAGACAAGTTGTTGTCCAATCTCTTCTTAAAGACTTCCAGTGTTGGAGTATCTTCAAGTTCTGGAGGCAAGTCATTCCACTGGTTAATTGTTCTCACAATCAGGGAATTCCTGCTTAGTTCTAGGTTGCTTCTCTCCTTGATTAGTTTCCATCCGTTACTTCTTGTCCTGCCTTCAGGGGCTTTGGAGAACAGCTTGACCCCCTTCTTCTTTGTGGTACCCCTCAAATATTAGAAGACGGCTATCATGTCATCCTTAGGCCTTCTTTTCATTAAACTAGAGGTTGGTATGGGGTTTCCTGATTGAGTAAGGTCTTGGGTCTCTTCCAACCCTATTATTCTATGTTCTGGGTTCTAGATTTAAATACATTCTTTTTTTTTAACATGTCAGCTGGAGCAAAGAACTAGTGGGCACCAAAAGACACCATGATGCCAACCCCTACTTTAGCTGAAGAGAGAGAATTTCTTTTATTAAAAAAAAAAAGACAGAAAATACATGGAGAAAACCACCATTTTCTGGCAAATCTGCTGATTCCGGCCCTTTTGAATCAAATAGCAATAGCACTTAGACTTATATATCTCTTCACAGTGCTTTACAGCCCTCTCTCTAAGCAATTTACAGAGTCAGCATACTGCCCCCAACAATCTGGGTCCCCATTTTACCCACCTCGGAAGGATGGAAGGCCGAGTCCATCTTGAGCCTGGTGAGATTCGATCTGCCAAATTGCAGGCAGCCGGCTGTCAGCAGAAGCATCCTGCAGTACTGCACTCTAACCGCTGCGCCACTGACGCTCTTTAAATGAAATGCTTTCTTTATCAGGCTGCTTTATTTTATAAGTCCTTTTGAAACCAACGTTGCCTATTTCTCAGGTACTGGATGACAAAATTGATTCCAAACCGCTCGGCGTGTCGAAATTTGAAAAGGACATTTTTGCCCGGAACTTGGAGAAGTTACACGCTGGAGTCATTCGCAAACACCGCGTTTGTGGACGCGAGTTCAAAGGGTGTCCTTTTTACAGCAAACCGAGCCTCATTCATTTCAAGGTGAGTTATGACTCAATCAACTGCTTTCACACCGCAGGCCGAAGTTTGGGTTGCTTTAATCTGGGCTAGGTCTGGTTCTTTTTCTTCTTGTGGTGTGCAAACCCAAACCATTGGATTACTTGATGGTTTGGTCCCACTGTGCAAAGCTAGGAAATGAATTCGTGATTCAACAGATTGATTTACACTGAATGTGTTGTCAGTTTGTGAGAAGGGAAATTGCCTTTCTTGGCCAAATTAAATGCTATGATTACGATGACAACAACGCAAGCATTTTAAAGAGGTTTAAATCCGACACTATAACTTAGTCTTTGCTAAATTGGATGCCCCCTCTGTATGTAAGGATCAATTCTTCAATTCCCCAGCTAGCATATTGTTGGTAATTCAGATTTTCTTAATACACATTTGAAAACTATCTACCTACCTTCATCATCCTTAAATGCCTTCATCCATTAAAGAGGGCAAGCTGGTTTGTAGCCAGTAGGCTGAAATATACAAATCTGCCATTGTTTTAAAATATGTTTTTTTTAAAAAATGGAATATACCAGATTCTCATACTTCAGCTGCACTGTACATTGATAAAAACCTTTTTAAAACTCATAACATATTAAAATACAATTGGGATTATTTGCTTTTGTGTTAGGCATTTCTCCAGAATGGAAAAAAAAGAGGAAATGCTGGTTTTAACTCTGATTATTCATTTTTTAAAGAAACTAAAAAAACCTGAAGAGCCTGTTGCCTGTTTAATTAGAAGAACATTTTTAAAAAGCCAATCGGAAAGTAATTTAAAAGTATGTAATCAATTAAACTTTGCAATTTTACCTCTGACCCAATAAATGCATTCCATCAAATCGAATGCTCTCCAGTTTAGCAGTTGTGTTGCACTGATCAAACCATCATGCTTTCTGTGACATTCTTCACTGCACTTTTTCTAAAACATAAAATAAAAAAATAAAGCTAATATCATCCTTAAAAACAAATATTTCCAGGACTTCGATGTTGGAAAAACCTATAAAAAGAAAGTGACTTTGATCAATGCCTTCTACAGTATCAACTACCTTAAGCTGGATGGCGTCAGCGAACATCTGAAAGATTTTTTCACTGTGCTGTAAGTCAGTATATGTTAGTCATTCAACTAGGGTTTGAGGGCTGTATGGCTGGAAACAAGCGAGGGAGAAAGAAGTTCTCTGTAAAATAATAAGGGGGCTGTCGATATGCCAGCGTTTTAACTTTTTGATTAGTTAAGACTTCTTAGAAATGCATGTTCAAATGGACTAATTGTTTTGCCAGAGTAAGAAGAAGATGATTAGCAGGCTGTAAGCTAAAGCAGGGGTCTCCAACCTTGGCAACTTTAAGCCTGGCGGACTTCAATTCCCAGAATTCCCAGCAAAGCTGGCTGGGGAATTCTGGGAGTTGAAGTCCGCCAGGCTTAAAGTTGCCAAGGTTGGAGACTCCTGAGCTAAAGCATATGGAGAACGGTTGCAGAAAATTGATATGTCTAGTTGAATGAGTAGCGTCTTTCTGATCTGAATTGGTTTTCAACTCCCTGAATGTCCAACCAGCAACGGATACATCTTATGGGGAAAGGTGGTTGGATTTGTCCCCCCCTGCTTTCATTAGAAACGCTGCCGCGATCCAATTCTCTCTTTTCTTTTCCCTCGCAGCTTTGATCCCCCGGGCCCGATGTCTTCAGGAATGTCTTATGAAGTAGGGGTGATCTTTAAACCTATGGTAAGAGATGTGTGTCCACTCCACCTAATTAAAATGGGTGACCATTTGAAATTTCGCAGTAGCTGAGAAGTTCGAAGGCCGGGTCACACTTGGGGGATTGAAGCCACGAATCTCCATTGTTCTGCTATGCAACCGCCCTGGCCTTCGAATTCAAGATTTTTGAAAAGCCTTCTTTGTGGAAAGAGGAGACAACCAAGAGACAGTTTATTCCAAGGGTCTTCAAACTTGGCAAGCTTAAGACTTGTGGGACTTCAACTCCCAGAGTTCCTGAGCTAACATGCCTGGAGGAGGGATTCTGGGAGTTGAAGTCCATAAGTCTTAAATCTGTCAAGTTTGAAGACCCCCCGGGTTTATTCATTTGGCCCAGTGTTGTTTATTTTCTTTAACTCCAGTCTTTCAGGTGCAGAGAAACATTTTCCAACCTTCACCATTTTTGTTGTTGTTGTTAAATGATTTCCAAAATTCAGCCTCTTAGCAGAAAGGGCCACGGCAGGATTTCTAACATTTCTATTTAAAACCGTGGCAAAGATCCCGAGATTTTCTCCAGTTGAGGTGCTATCAGTGATTGCTTTTCAGCCAAGGATTTTATTAGGTCTCTAGGACTTGGGCATTTCGATAACAACTCTCAAGGGGCGGCAGCCTAGAGCCCTGTAGCGCTATAAATACTGATTTGAATTATTTTCACTTTGAAGAAACATTTCTTGCCACTATATTTCAGCCAGTTATAGCCATTCGTTTAATGACGGAAGTTACAACAGCATTGGAAAAGGGGGACTGTCAGCTTTGGAAGCCATATTGAGACCAGATGCTCCCACGCTGCCACACTTTGAGTCTGGGAAAATGGGAGGGAGAATTTCTTGAAGTATATGTAGTTAGACATAATAACATTCTTTTTCTAATTCAGGGTCATGTTATTTTGCGCATAAGTGAGGGGGAAATCTCAAGTTGGGACAGATGGTGATTGGGGCATGTGATGTGATGATGGGCGCAAGGGATGGAATTGTAGTTTTTTATTTATTGCAAGGAAGCCTGGAACTTTCAGATTTGGGATTGTGCCAGTCTACTATCCAAATTAAAAAAAAACTTTTGAGAAGATGTCTCTCTCGGAGTTATGGGTTGGAGTGGAGGAGTGGAGATTTGCTGGAATGCTGACAGGGACTTATGACTGTTTGTCACTCCGAATGACCATTGCAGCATCCCCATGGTTACGTGATCAAAAATTCAGACATCTGGCGACTGGCATGCAATTTATGACGATTGCATCTCTCTCTGTTAACGCAGCCTAGAACCGTTCTCGCTTTTTGGGCAGCTGCAACACACTTTTGGCTCATATTTAAGTGATTTCTCAGGCCCTTCAGATGTTTAATGGGCTGAAGAAGGTATCTGCTTGTTTTCTTTCAGATAAACGAAGATCTTGAAGGAGAAGTCACCTTTTTATCCCAAATTGGATCCTTTTCCGTTCCCTTGAAGTGTTCGACCAAAAAGTGTGTGGTAAGTCCAGATTTGCCTTAGGATCAGAGAGGAAAATTCTATTTTGCTTTAGTATACTTTATACAAGAGCAAAGAGGAAAAAAATATGTTGGAATTCATTGTAGGAATGTATGCAATAACTACAGTAGTATTTAGCCAGTAGATGGCAGTGTTTACACGTTTGGGTCTATGATATATACTCTGTGCTTTTTTGCTCTAGGTAGAGTTTCCTGTTTCCTGTTACAATTACAGTACATAGATGAGCAGTAAAGCACATGGTGACTGTACTCTTTGTGCTCTGTGTGGTGCTATCTATAAACAGAATTTCTAATAAATTATTAGCAGGAAAAGAGGAGAAGCAGGAAGAGGTCTGGGAGGATTCAAATGAATAGCAGCCTAACAATCTTTCAGTAAATAAACTACACACTATTTTTCTTCAAATAAATCCACAAATCATTTACTCTGTAGCCAGCCCTGTATATTTGGAGAGGAGGCTGCTGTGAAATGACACAAATAATGTAAGGATACATTATTTAATTTGGATGGCAAGCATCACACTAAGTAAACCCACAGATGTTTAAATCCTTTTTCACACATGAAAGGAAATGCCTTTTTAATTTTTTTTTTTTTTAAATGAAGGCAAGCGAAAGAATACCTGAACACAGAAATTGGGCAGAGGCTTATTTATCTCTCCGTGTTATTTCATTTCTTTTGTTAGATTTTTATCCAGCTTTTTCTCCAGGGACTTGGTGAGATCCATAGCCTCTCTCTTCCAGCTTTTAACCCACAACAACCCTGCGAGGTAGACTGGTCTGAGGTGGAACAACTGGCAGAGTTTGACTCAGCAAAGCCATTTGTCTGCTCCAGCACCTTAACCATTTTCCCATGGTGTATGTGTGTGTGTGTATCTCACACACATACCTGCAGACATTACCTTCCACCCTGATAAAGTACACTATTTTAATCGTTGTCAAATTGCCATGTTTTTGACTTGTGGCTTTTATAGGTTGCTAAATCGAGGGACAGTTCTGTAAATTGCCCTTTAAGAATTTGTCCTATTAAAAAAAAAATGGAAGTGTTTGAGTCACGCCTGGTGTTCTGACCTTTTTCGCCAGGGTCGTTCAGCGGATCACTTGAAGTTGTTAAGTGAATCCTGCAGTCCTTAAGCGAATCCAGCTTGCCCTATTGACTTTGCTCGTCAGAAGTCAGCCAGGAAAGTTGCAAATGGTGACCATCCCCATCATAAATACATGCATACATACGTAATAAATAGTCTTTATCCAAATGCCCCCGTTTTGATCACAGGACCTCACGCCGTAAGTGCGAGGACCGGTTGGTTATGAGTCACTTTTCTCACTGCCGTGGTAACTTTTAATAGCTGCTGAACAAAACGGTTGTAACTCGAGGACTTTTCTGTAGAGACACAGAAACACTTGGTGCTCCTTCACGGAACCGTGGGATTGTCCCTGCGGTGTTTAAATTCTATTTTTTCCTTCTCCCCGCCTTCCGCTTTCTCTCTCTCTTTTTTTTTTTCCAGCTGTCCCTAGATAAAGAACTCATCGATTTTGGCATGCACGTGGTCGGGGAAACCATTTCACGCACCATCAACTTGACAAATGACGGGGCCCTGGGCACACGGTTCCACCTCCGAAAATTAGGTGGCACTGAGGCTCCATGGGCGGCAGTTCCAACGCCTTCCACCGAGAAGCCGGTAAATCTGCATTAAACTTTTTCCGTTCATTCATCGGCCATTCTAAAAATAGCCAGTTAATAGTCCTTTTTCCCTCTCCCTCCCTACATTCCGCAAGGACCGGTTTCAAGGTCCTTTCTGCCTGCTTGGGAGCTCTTTCCAAAGAGTTAGGCCTTGCAACTTTGCTCCCAACTAAATAAAACTGTCTTTAATTTCATATTTTGGTGCCATTCTCAGCTCCTTAAGTGGGGCATCCCCCCACCCAGAGGCTTGCAGTGAAGCCAAAGGCAAAAGGGATCAGTGGGAAGAGAAAGAATGGAAATAATTTAGAATAAAAATAGTGAAAACAGATTTTCCCAGGGGGTCTCTTTCCTAGATTTCTGGACTCAAGTGAAAAAAATTATCTGGAGCAGTGTTTCTCAACCTTGGTGATTTTTTTTTTTTAATGTAATTTTTATTCTATTCCAAAAAAAAGTTTAAAAGACAAAACTCCATTTTGATCAAAAAGTCAAAATACAAACGTTTCTCTTTTCATGTCTTGATTATTTTGTTTTTTGTTTTCCCTTTGTTTCCTGCAAAAACCTCGGTGACTTTTAAGATGGGTGGACTTCAGTTCCGCGGTGCTGGCTGGGGAATTTGGGGAGTTGAAGTCCACCCACCTTAAAAGTCACCAAAATTGAGAAGCCTTGGTGTGGAGCAAGGTTTTTAAGAGAAGCAAAAGGGTAAGATTTTAAAGTGTCCTGTTAGAGCTGGTCTGCCTAACCTTTTTTTTTTCTTACACTGAACGCTTTGGGGAAAGCAGATTAAAAGTTTCATGGCGTAGTGGGAAAGCTTGTGCGGCCGTTTGAAGGTTCACGTCCATTTTCACAGCAAAGAAAAATCAAACACAATCAGATGCATTTGGGATTTCCTGAGCTTGGAGGACTTTTGATGGCCGTTAACATTTTGTGATTCTGGAATCAGAAGAAGCAAAAAGTTTTGCTGCTGTTTCTTCGTAAGATTCCAGAATCTCTAGGCAGTAAGAGAAGATGCTACCCCTCCAAGTTTGAAGTAATGTGGAAATCCCAAATTTTACATTTATTTTCCTCTCCTTTTGTCCATGCAGTTTTCTTTTTCTGCTTGGTTAATGCAGTAGGCTCAGACATAACCTAGTTTGTTGGATTTAGCTTAGCATTATTTGCACATCCAAGCCCTTGTGGCTTCTTAATAAACTATAAATAATTAAGTGATGGCTTAGTACAGCTTATGAGCATGTATATACTGTATATGCCATTTCCTAACCACTTGACCAAATGTTGCCAAGGTAAGGGGATATTTTGGGCTGGAGGTTTTTTTTTGTGTGTGACAAGACCTGACATTCTGCGATGCGAAATGTTTGGCCGATGCTCAGTTCAAGCAACCACCTTCTGCCATCACAACGGGACATGCCAATCCGGCCAACCTGGAGGAAATAATTGAAATTTTGACTGTTTTCAACGAAGCCTCTCGTCCTTCCCATATTAGGCCTACACTGCTGTTGGTGAATTATTCAGCACGGAAAAAAGCATCTACACCCCGGGAACTGACACCTTGTCTCTGTCCCGCTCTGAAGAAGTTATCCACGACACTGCCCCGCTGGAGAAACTACAGAGCGATACCACCGTGACCACCTTGAGTGGTAGGAGGCTTGCTTTCCTTCATTTCCAAACCGCGGTGGTTAAAGCTAGAAATCCCAAAGGCCCTGAGTTCTAGTCCTGCCTCAGGCACGAACCTTAGGCCAGTCACTCTTGTCTCGGCTCCGGGAAGGAAGCAATGGGCAAAGCATTTCTGAAAAGCTTTGCCAAGAAAATTGCAGGGATTTCTCTGGGCACTTGTTCAGGCAACTCTAAAAAGACCATAGAAATGTTTTATTAGCTGACAGCTAAGCTTTCAGAACTCTGGACAGATCACGATGGCGAAGGATGGATCCTAAGACGTCTCTGATGCCCCTGAAGGAGCCATTCTTAGGATCAGGGGGCTGGAGGAGTAGGGTACCCCAGCTCCCTTCTTTCCTACTGCCCTCAGCCCCACTTGACTTGAAAAGAGATCGTTTTTATATCCAATACGAGGATCGTTGTTAGCTTTTGGGGTGCACCACCCAGAGTTTCAGCCGAGCGGCCTCTACCCAGCTAATCCTCAACTTACAGCCACAGTTGAGCCTAAAGTTTCTTCTGCAGACATTCGTTGAGTGAGTTTTGTCCCCTTTTGTGACCTTCCTTGCTACACTTGGTAAGTGAATCACTGCGGTTGTTAGGTTAGCCAGAAGATAGATCTGGCTTTCCCGTGGACTTCACACAAGGTCACACAAGGAGATCCCATGACCCCAGGACACTGCAACCATCATAAATAGGAGTCCATTGCCAAGCACCTGAATCTTGATCAGGTGACCACTGGAACACTGCAATGGTCATTAAGTGGCCCGAGGTCACTTTTTCCAGTGCTGTTGTGACTTTGAACAGTCTGTCAGGGCTCCAACAAATCCACCCTCATTCAAATCGAAAGTCTCTAGCCGCATCTCAGAGAAAAGAAAATTGATTTATTAGAAGTGGCCATACTGGCGTTGAGCTGGGTGCAGCCGGTACTAAATCACATCAAACATTTCCCCCTTGACCCTGGTCTTCCTCCCACCCCCTGGATGTGACTTCTCCAGTGGCACACATCCACCTCCAAGAGTCATCCATCATGCTCTCCAATAACCTTCTTATGCTCCGACAACTTTGGGCTAGCAAGGTGATCATCTAGGCATTTCAAGAATGCCTTGTTTTCCCCCCCACTCCCTTTTTCTGGCAGCTACAAAGACCAAAGGAGTCCCTTTTTAGTTGACACGGTCACTAAATGAACTGTTGTAAGTTACGATCTGCATGCATATCTATTAAAATAAATAAAGGTATAGATCATTGGGCCACGCAAGGTTTTTACGACGGGCAGTGGATCTAACGTCTCTTGATTCTGCTCTGTTTCCTTTTTCCAGAGCCACAGGCCGCAGCGGAGATGGACATTGCTGGAGAAATCTCACCGCATTCTCCAGGTGTCAGCTCCCTGGATGACCCCCCGGAAGACTTCTGCGAACTAAAGTTGGGCAAGGTAACAAAGCCATGGAGGACTTGTTCGACCTGAAGGTGGCGTTCACGGATGGATCCAGGTTGTGCGATTCCCGAGTGGGCAGTCGCCAGAGTGAACTATCAAAGAGAGATCCAGCCTAGAATGAAGGAGAGATTTCCTGACCATCATCATCATCTCCTTTTTATGACCCCATAATCCCTTGCAGGGTGGAGTCTGGGCAACTGAGCGTAGATGAGTGTTTATTGGCCGGATGCCTTTCCTGTCACCGGTGTGGAGGTTTTTTTTCTTTTTTATTCAGCAGATAAATTCTCATTGTGCCCAGAGAGAGGAATATCTGCCTCTACCTAGAATCGAACTCACACCCTCCTGATTGTGAGGCAAGAGCTCCACCTCTAAGGCCACCGCACTACTCAGAGATTTCCTGACAGTGAGAATGATTAATAAGTGGAACAGCTTACCTCCAGAATTTGTGGGTGCCCCAATAGTGGAGATTTTCAAGAAGAGATGGGTCAGCTGAGATGATCTAGGGCAGGAGTGGGCAACTATATATTACTTTATAACTTGTGGACTTCAACTCCCAGAATTCCTGAGCCAACTAAAGTTGCCCACCCCTAGAGAAGATGTCCGGTTCTAGCAGGGGTTTGGACTAGAAGATCTCTAAAGGTCCCTTCCAACTCTTCTGTTGTTCTATTTTTCCAACCCTTGAGTTTGCAATAAGAAAAAGGTGGAATAAAACCGCTTTAAAAAAAATCTCTTTTAAGAATCTGAAAAAAAGAGACCTCACTGAAAGTTACTAATGAACAGAGCTGCTTAATTTCCAAAGAAACCATCTTTGATTCTTGTTTCCTTTTGCTGACCTGCAGGTAACCGAGGGCGATATCGTGCCCTTCAGCTCGGTCAAGCTTCAGATTATTTTCACCCCTGTAGTTCCAGGGACCGTCCAGGCTGATTTTGAGATCATCTTTGAGAACCCAGATTGCAAACCAGTGAGTGGTGGGATTCATGTCTCTCCCCCTCCCCTGCCGCAGATACATTAAGAACGGAGCCAGCAAGTGTCTTTGTGTCGTTGTGTGATGCGAGAACTCTGACATTACCCTTTGCTCTTCCTTACTTTACTCTGCTCCCAGACCGGATATTACAAAACATGAGATCTGAATGTCATTTCCAATCAAAGTGGGAGACACAAATTCTCTCCTCTTAATACATTAAATAAATATTCTCTCTTCTGGATGGATAAAAAATTCCTATCATGGTTTCTTGCCGTGATGGGTTCAAATTTTTTTTACTACCGGTTCTGTGGGCTTGGCTTGGTGGGGAAAGTTACTGCAAAATCCCCATTCTCTCCCCACCCTCCTAACCTGCTTTCCAGCTCCGTTCTCCTATGCAGGGCAACCAAAGAAAACCCAGCCGATCAGCTGGGACTCAATGGGAGGTGGAGAATATATGGGGGCGGGGCCAGTCAGAGGCGGCATTTGCTGGTTCTCCAAACTAGTCAAAATTTCCGCTACCGGTTCTCCAGAACTGGTCAGAACCTGCTGAAGACCTACCTCTGGTTTTTTGGTTCTCTTTCTAGCACCCAGAGACAAACAAATGAACTCAAAACAGAAACAGATTGAGAAGAGAAGAGAATTCTTTATTGGCCAAGTGTGATTGGACACACGAGGAATTTGTCTCGGTGCAAATGCTCTCAGTGTCCCTAAGAGAAAAGAGACATTTGTCGAGAGTCAAGAATCATCAGGTCCAACAGTTAATAATAGTCATAGGGTACAATAAGCAATCAAATCATACTAGGAAACAGTCAATATAAATCAGTGGTCGCCAACCTTTGTTTGTTAAGTCTTATCTGGGTTCTGGCGTCCTTCCAACTGTGTGTTTCGTTACTTTTGGAAGTCTGCAATTCCTTATCCTGCCCTGTCTCGTTAATTGCTGCAGCTTGTGGTTTGTGTTGTTTTTTATTTATAATCTATATGTACTTTGAGTTTAGATGGAATTTCTTCCCTTTAAAAACTGTTCTTGGGAGAGTTTTCTTTTCTCCAGCCAATGATAACTGGACATTGGGGGCCAAGTTGGAGGAATGAAAGGGACTTTACCTACTTTTTTGACTTTGTTGCTTTTGTGCCACGCCCCTTTGGGTCATCCCAGTCACAGAATCCCCATGGTCACGTGATCACAATTCAGACACTTGGGCAACCGGGTCATATTTATGACCGTCGTAGCGTCCCAGGGTCCTGTGAATGCCTTTTGCAAAAGTCAGTGGGGAAGGCAGATTCACTGAACAACGAGTGGGCACTGAGTTTTGCACGGATTCACCTTCAGTTGCAGATTGGGGTCATCGCCGTCGCCATGGCCGTTCCCGTCTCGGTGTGCAATCCCACCATCGACCTGAAGATCTGCATGTACGATCGACTTTACCAGGACTGCATCGTGGTTCAGAGCCGGTGAGCGGTTTTTAAAATATATTTCCAGCCCGATAACTATGCCAATTGTTTAAAAAAAAAAAAAAATTATTGGAAGGACAGGCATGTAATGTCTTGAAAGAAGCAGCATCTTTAACAGACCCCACAAGGAATTGTAAAGTTACAATCAAACAGCGGGCTGAGTTTCCGAAGAAAGAGATCCCATGCGCGCAGCGTTCGTTTTTTTCCAGAAAGCGGCTGCTGGCACACACCAATTTCCACCTTTCTTTCATTCCTCAGCTCCAGCTGGCAAGATGTTCTGAGCCTTGCTATTTTTAATTTCCTCGCCGTTTTAACGTTCTATTTTGAATGTGAGCAAATAGGATCGGCTTTTTAAAAATGTATGCTAGATTTTCCTCTTCTCCTTTGTTTCCTCTGAGTGTGTGTTTTGTGGTTTTGTGTGTGTGTGTGTAACAATGTCTCTTGGAAGCCGCGCATATTCTTACGTTTATGTTTTATGTTTTATTCAATTTATATACCGCCTTTCTCCCGAAGGACTCAGGGCAGTGCACAGCCTACTAAAACAACATATATATATAAGTTAAAATGGAATTAAATAAGGGCTGTGACCGAATCTAAAATCCCAATCTTAAAATTCATTACTTAAACCCCATTAAAATCAATGTAGGATCAGCCCAGGCCCTCCCTGCTCAAAGAGCCAGGTCTTCAAATCACGCCTGAACACCCTCAGGTCGGTGGTCTTAGTTCCCTACTGAGACTTTAAGGTTTTTCTCACAGTTGGAAGAGAATGAAGATGTGATCTCCAAAACTCAAAAATGTGACGGCTGTTTGTCAAGTCGTAAAGTGGAGCAGGATTCACCTAACCAATGCCTGACTTAGCAAGATAAATTGGGTGCCTTCCGCTCTCTTGCCTTTCTTGTCTCCAGAGCGACCAGCGCCTTGCGCCTGAAGTTCGAAGTTTGCAAGGAGCTGGCTAGCTATGTGGAGCTGCTGCCCAAAACAGGCTACATCCAGGCCCAGTCTTCCTTCAGCGTCCAGCTGAAATTCCTGCCAAGGTAAGGCATGCGCTGCTTCCTTTCGCTTCGTCCCGCTTGAATTTCCCCGATGCTAGTTTCTTTCTCAGCCGCCATTCCCTTTGAGGAGGGCCTGGGCTCCAAACCCGACTTCTTTCTTCACCAGTTTGGGATGCCTGGAGTTGCAATGCCACAGGAAGGCTAAAAGGGTGTCGAGGTTTTAACTGATGGAACCCAAAGGATTCAGCACTCTTTCCTTTTAACAGCTGCCTTGCTTAGCAAGAGACATTTCAGGCTCAAGCCGAGGATTACCTATATATAAGTAATCGTATATAGGTTATATTATATATAATATAATATATATAGTATATAGTTTATTAAAAGAGGGCTGTGAAAATATCTACAGACCCCTCACATCTCAGACATAAACTGATTCAACTCCTTCCCTCAAAATGACGCTATAGAGCACTGCACACCAGAACAATTAGACACAAGGGGAGTTTTTTCCCCCAACGCCATCACTCTGCTAAACAAATAATTCCCTCCACACTGTCCAACTATTCACAACGTCTGCACTACTATTACTATTAATCTTCTCATCACTCCTTATCACCCACCCCCTCCCACTTGTGACTGTATGACCGTAACTTTGTCGCTTGCATCCTTATGATTTATATTGACTGTTTCCTAGTATGATTTAATGGCTTCTTGTATCCTATGACTATTATTAAGTGTTGCACCTGATGATTCTTGAGTCTTGACAAATGTATGCTTTCTTCTATGTACACTGAGAGCATTTGCACCAAGACAAATTCCTTGTGTGTCCAAACACACTTGGCCAATAAAGAATTCTATTTCTCTCTCTCTCTCTCTCTCTCTATCTATCTATCTATCTATCTATCTATCTATCTATCTATCTATCTATCTATCTATCTATCTATCTATCTATCTATCTATCTATGTGAAACTCTCGTTTAGTTTCACTTCCATTCCCGGAGGGGCAGTTAGAGGCCATGTGGATTTGAGCAGCACATCTTTTCCTCTCCACTTGAGTGAGGACCAGTTGAGGAGTGAGTGGAGATGCCAAGATATTGGGAAGCCCTGCACGGCTCCATCCGTGAGGCAGGGCGCTCCCACCGAGAATGACTCAGAATTGCTGCTAATTAATTCACGTCAACGTCAAAAGGAACAGATTGCCCAAGATGGGTGCCTTAGCTAGCTACAGCTGGGACCTCGGAAGCTGACACTGATTAGTGTGCAAGTTTTAAGTTCTATTTATAGCCAAGAGTTACTGTCCTGAAAACAGAGCAATCTCTTGTGTTTTTTTTTTTTAAAAAAACCAGTAAATATACAACGTTGGCTTATCTTCTATTTAATATCACGAGTTGACAGAAGGATTTCCTGATGGTGAAAAGCAGTGAAAGTATTGTCTTGAAATCCCCATGCAGAATCTCGAGGTTTAAAATAAAAACTGCTTTGCCACTCAATCAGTCTAATAATTTGTGCTGCAAAAAAAAGAAAGAAAGGAGAAAATTATTCACACATATCGTGGTTGTTTGGATGCGAAGGGGTGACCTGAAAATACATAACCCTGAATTATTTGCAAGATGTAAAATGGAGGGTTCCACCCCTCCTTTTATTTCTATTATTCAAGGGATACACCATCCATCTTTCTGTCACTAAGCCCTCCTCGGATGTGGGGTATTGAATAAACCAGGATTGCTAGTTCCCTTAATTCCTCAAGTGGAAGGCTAGGATATGCAAATCCTTTTGGATGGACTCAAATCAAACTATCATGTGGGATTCAGCCTTGCTTTCTGTGAGTACCAGATGGAATACTACATGCCATTGGAACCAAAAAGACAAGTGTCTGGGTTTACGGCACAGTTTGCAAAGGTCCTGCAAAAATTCCTCTATTGGCTGAAAGAATTAAGAATTTTCTAGCATCCAGAAATAGGTTTCCCTTAAATTCTCAATACAGATAGGCTCAAAAACAAAAATTATCCATTCCTTTAGCTGAAAATGTGTCACTGAATATTTATCCAAATGATATGTTTGCTCTTTAAAGCCTTATCCAGCAGCTCAAACTAGCAATAAGCAATAAACTAGCAATTCTTAGAATAGAGTAGAGCTGGAAGGGACCTTGGAGGTCTTCTAGTCCAGCCCCCTGCTCAAGCAGGAGAACCTATACCATTTTAGAAAAGTGAATGGCTAGACTCTTCTTAAAAACATCCAGTGATGGAGCACTCACGATTTCTGGAGACAAATTGTTTGAGTGGTTAACTGTCCTCACCGTTAGGAAGTTTCTCCTTAATTCTAGGTTGCTTCTTTGGTTAGTTTCTATCCATTGCTTCTTATTCTGCCCTCTGGTGCTTTGAATAATAATTTGAACCCCTCTTCTTTGTGGCAGCCCCTCAAATACTGGAATACCGCTGTCATGTCACCCCTAGTTTTTTTTCCTTTAGACTAACCAAACCCAAATCCTGCAGGTGGATTCATTTATTTACCGTGAAGGGAGTAATATGTTATAGGCCGCCCAGAGTCTTTAGATACAAGATGGGCAGCAAAATAAATTTCATGAATGAATGAAATGAAAAGAGTGACATATTTGCTTGAATCGTTGACATCCCGCCTTAGCCAAAGGCTGGCTCCCAGACAAGCATGTTAAAATTAAATATCAGAACTATTCTTGCTTATCTAAAAGAAGCAGCATAAGATAAATAAAGGGAAGGAAGAGACAAAAAAAGCACCTTGAGCAAAAGCTCATAATTGCAATATTCAATAAAATGTTCTTTTTCTCCCCCTGCTCTTGCTCAGAAATATCCCCACAGTTAACTAGATCACCTGAATAAAATTTAAATCTGGATTTCTCAAGAAACACCTAAGTGGCTGGGCAACATTGTAGGAAGATCCTTAAAATACGGCAGTTGCCCCAATGAAATCATGAGTCTCAAGCCAAACTTCAAAAACTTCCAAAGGATTTATTGAGAGTTAACATGACTGGCACTGCCTCGGTGCAGCCGACTCTGAGACACATAATTCATTGTCACCCTTGACCCTAGTTTCCCCCCACCTCCTGGGTGTCTCATAAATCGTATTCTCCAATGGGACACCTCCATAGCCCAGAGTCATCAAGCATGCTCTTCAGTTAGAATTTTGCACGCCAGAAACTTCAGTCACCTAGTTACTACCTTTGAAAACTATTTATGGAATGCACTTCCGATTTCCAAGCTGCCGCACTGTTCTTTCAAACCCCTTTCCCCTCTCCCTTTCTGATGGCAACTCTAAAGAGACCAGAGAAATATTTTATGAGTTGACATTTACGAAGTTGAGCTAAGGTCATTTATGCTGTGCCCCGAAAATATTCTCAAGCTTTTAGCACAGCGATAAGCAGTTATGGGCCCTTTGTGACCTATGGACTTCAACTCCCAGAATTCCTGAGCCAGCATGGGTGGCTGAGGAATTCTGGGAGTTGAAGTCCACAGGTCATTAAAGGGGCCAGATTTACCCACCCCTGCTTTAGCCTGGACCCCACCCCCCTCCTTTCTCTTCTTTTCCAGACTTGCCCTTTCAAAAGATGCCAAGAAGTACTTTGATGCAAGGACGCGAGTTCTGGAAGCGCCTTTGACTATCATTGTTTCTGATCAGGTCAGACTGGCCAATCTTTGGCTTGTTTCGCTCTATAAGCACAAACCCCAGGTCACGAACCTGGATTCTTTTACTCTCCGTTCAAATGTAATATATCCTGATCACGTGGCCGTCCGGCTTCATTTTCCGGGGTTTTTTTTAGAGCAAGCCAGTTGAATTCAGCATGCACGCCATCCTGACCACCTCGGATCTGGAGATCAACCCAAGCGACGTGGATTTTGGATACTGCTCCATCTACGAAGCTGTTCGGACAACCATCACCGTCACCAACAAAGCGATTCTGCCCCAGGAGTTTGGTTTCGTCGGGCTGCCGAAGGTATAACAAGATTTCTGGCTTTTCTTTTTGTCCCAAGTTGGCCTCCCTTGGAAATTTGCAGCCCGGGTGCAAATTACTCTCAGCTGTTTACGATGAAGATATTCTGGTTGTGTCCCACTTAGAATGAAATCTGCATCAGGAAATGGCAACGAAAATGTCTGTCGTGTCTCTTAATGTGATTCTGAGGTTTTAAACTTCTCCCGGAAAGGAGCTTTAAAGCATATTTATTTATGAGGACTAGTAACTTAGCTTATTTAGAATTGGGGGGAGGGCAGCAGACACCCATAGTCAATACAATATTCAAGGCGTTTGTTTTTTCGCTTTGCGATCTCATTAAATGTAGAAGAATGCTGAGAACCAAGTTTAAAACAACCCTTTTGATAAGGGTAAAATATCTGCCATTTATACCTTAAAAACAACAGGGCATTCCTTTTCAATTAATAATAACAACAACAACAACAACAACAACAACAACAACAACAATAATAATAATAATAATAATAATAATAATAATCCATTTTCTAATACTTTTCCTTGGTCATTTTTTCCTCCTGATTCTGGAAAGTGTGTTGAAGTTCAGCCCAATGATGGGTTTGGGGTGTAGTTTGTTTGCCTGTAGCAAAGAACTGGTGGGATCATAAGCCTGAAAAAGTGGTCGAAAATGAGCATGCAAAACTACTGTGGGACTTCTGAATACAGTCTGACAAAGTTTTGGAACACAATACCCCAGATATCACGATTGTGGAGAAGAAAAAAGTGTGGATCGTCGACATTGCTATACCTAGTGACAGCAGAATCGACGAGAAACAACTTGAAAAAGTCACCAGATATCAGGACTTGAGAATCGAACTGTAGAGACTCTGGCATAAACCAGTGCAGGTGGTTCCAGTAGTACTGGGCATACTGGGTGCTGTGCCTAAAGACCTAGACAAGCACTTAAAAACAATTGGCACTGACAGGATCCCCCATCGGTCAGCTGCAGAAGGCCACCTTACTGGGATCTGCTCGCATGATCCGCCGATACATCACGCAGCCCTAAACACTTGGGAAGGGTTCGACTAGTGATTTGTGATACGAAACCCAGCATGGTTATCTCGTTTGCTGTGTACACTGTCATTTTTGTGTATAATAATAATAATAATCGTCCATTTTCTAATACTTTTCCTTGGTCGTTTTTTTTCCTCCTGATTCTGGAAAGTTTGTCGAAGTTCAGCCCAATGATGGGTTTGGGGTGCTCCTGCCTCTGGAAAGCTTGACCCTGGATGTCATCTTCAAAGCCAAGAGGGCGAAAGTGTACAATTTTGAACTCATTTGTAAGACGGAGATCAACAGGTATGGGGATGGGGTGTCTGTTTCCATTGCCAATTCTGCAATGTCGTTGGAGAAAAAAAGATTTTGGGGATACACTGAATCGGAGCGAGGTCCACTGAAGGTTCAGCTAGCCCCAGCTAGAACAGGAGGACTCCATATTTAGCTTCTGGCCCTGGGTCAGGGATTGGGCTAGATGACCTTTGGCATTATTTCCTGCCCTTCCATCCGATGCTTATTTATTTGAACACAATGCAAACAGCAGCACTTTTCATTAACCTGGGTTCAGAGCCTTTGAAGAGAAGAACAGGTCTTCAATTTTCAGTGGCTCAAGTCTCACGATATGTACAAGTTGTTCTTATTGGTCTACAGGTAGTTCTTCACTTACGACCGCAACTGAGCCAGGAATTTGTGTTGCTAAGTGAAAAATGTGATGACCCAAAGGGGCGTGGCACAAAGGCAACACAGACAGAGTCAATCAGTAAGAGTCCCTTTATTAGCTCCAATTTTGCCCCTAATGTCCTGGTTACCTTCTGGGTTGGAGAAAAATTCTCCCAGGAACAGCCTTTGGCTGCAGAGTAAGCTGTGGCAAAGTAATTAGTAACTAGGTGACTGAAGTTTCTGCCATGCAAATATCTAATTGGAGAGCCTGATGGATGACTCTGGGCTATGGAAGTGTCCCATTGGAGGATACGAATTATGATACACCCAGGCAGATGGGGGGAAAACCAGGATCAAGGGTGACAATGAATGATCTGTCTCAGAGTCGGCTACACCCAGGCAGTGCCGGACATGTTAACTCCCAGTAAATCCTTTGGAAGTTTTGGAAGTTTGGCTCCAGACTCATGATTTAATTGGGGAGTAACTGCTGGAATCCTGACAGGAATAACATCCAAACAGGGGATGTCTTTGCTGTTTGTAGATAATTCCTGGTTGCTGTTTTTTTTTAAAGAAACCCCTCCGAGCCACTAATCACTCCGCAGACAGAAGAAGACAAAACAGTGTTAAGACGTGGGGAAACAAACCGAGAACAGCCCCAAACATCTGCCAATTACTGTCATCGTTTTTTTCAAAAGCGATGCTGCCTTATTCAGGGAATAATATTTAAAATAATGATGAAAAACGTTTGCCAGCGAGAGACGCCCAAATCCTCTATAAAGGAATACCGGAATTTAGCACTTTTTGCTAACCAAGGATATTCTAGGAATCTAGGTGGTTTGACTACAGCTCCCAAGCTTGGCTGGGAGTGTTGGGAACTCTAGTCCAACATTTATTTAATTAATTAATTGGATTTGTCAATCGCTTACAAGATAATAGGTATAAGTATAAACACGAGTAAGAATACAGGAAATAGGTATGAATAAATACCTATTTATAATGGGTCTCCACCCCAGACCATCCCAACGAAGCCGTCAAAGTGATGACCCGATGTCTGGAGGCCGTGCGGGATTGGATGGGTCATAACAGGCTTCGTCTCAACCCGACCAAAACCGAGTGGCTGTGGTTTCCTGCTCCCAGATACAGTCAGCTTGTTCCCTCGCTGACCATAGGGGGAGAGGTACTGACCCCTGTGGAAAGAGCGCGCAATTTGGGTGTCCTCCTGGATGTACGGCTGTCTTTGGAAGAACATATTGCAGCCGTCGCCAGGGGGGCTTTCTATAAGATTCGTTTGATCTACCAGTTGCGGCCCTTTCTGGATCTGGACGCACTTCGCACAGTCACTTCCGCCCTCGTTATCTCCCGCTTGGACTACTGCAACGCTCTCTACATGGGGCTCCCCTTGAAGAGTCTCCGGAGGTTACAGTTAGTCCAGAATGCAGCCGCACGGATGATTATGGGCGCCCCCAAGGACACCCACATAACACCACTTCTCCGCAGACTGCACTGGCTTCCTGTGGCCTTCCGGATTCGATTCAAGGTGGTACTATTAGTATTTAAAGTGCTCCATGGCTCGGGACCTGGCTACTTACGGGACCGCCTTCTGCCACAAACAACCTCCTGCCACCCAGTACGCTCCCACAGGGTCGCCCTGCTTGGGATACCGCCACCTGATCGTTGTCGACCCCGAGATTACGTGCTTTCTCTGTGGGAGCCCCCTCCCTTTGGAACTATCTCCCCCCGGAGATACGAGACACATCGGACATCCTAACCTTCCGGCGTGCAGTCAAGACCTTACTTTTTAAGCAGGCCGGCCTAGCCAATTAAAGGTTTTCTGAGATTTTTAAATTTTAGATTCAAATAAGACTTTTAATTCTATTTGATGGGACTCAATCATTTACTTACTTACTTATTTTACTCATTTATCCTATTTTCATCTATCTATATTCAATTCTGAGTTAATTACTGTTACTGTTGACTGTATCTTTATATGTTTAGACTGTACACCGCCCCGAGTCCCTTTTGGGAGAGGGAGCGGTACAAAAATACGATAAATAATAATAAATAATAATAATAAACGGGGACAATAGGACAGGGACAGTAGTAGGCACGATGGTGCACTTATGCACGCCCCTTAACATGAACCAGAAAGCGATAAGACTGGGCTGAACATAAAGCTGATCTCACATGACATCTGCAAAGTAACCTGTTTTCTAGATTTTTCTAAAAGGTGGAACCATAATCCACACCCAGAGGCTAGGCTTGCTTACGCTAAAGACAAATAAACAAATATTAAAAACTAACCAAATGCAGCCTGCAAATATACCTGCCAGATAATTCCTCGACTTGTGTTAACAAGTTTGGATGAGTCGAACCAACCTTTAGAATATTTGTTGCTTTTATGTCACTTTATTACTGTGTTTAAATTTTCTTGGCCTCCGAGAGAGTTTTCTTATTTTCTCTTAAAAGCAACATGGAGACCTCTTGTTTAAATCCAATTCTATCCCTGGGCCACGCAGATAGCAATAGCCCTTAGACTTATATACTGCTGCACAGTGCTTTACAGTCCTCTCTAACAGTGGTGGGATTCAAGTTTTTTTTACTATCGATTCTGTGCCCATGGCTTGGTGGGCGTGGCAGGGGAAGGATACTGCAAACTCCCCCTCCTCAGCCCCCACCCCACTAACCTGCTTTCCAGTTCCGTTCTCCTGTGCAGGGCAACCAAAGAAGACCCAGCCGATCAGCTGGGACTCAATGGGAGGCAGAGAAGAGATGGGATTGGCGGGGCCAGTCAGAGGCAGTATTGGCCAGTTCTTCGAACTACTCAAAATTTCCGCTACCGGTTCTCCAGAACCGGTCAGAACCGGCTGAATACCAACCTCTGCTCTGTAAGCGGTTTCCAGAGTCAGCATCTTTCCCCCAACAATTTGGGTCGTCATTTTACTGACGTCAAAAAGATGGAAAGCTGAATCAATCTTGAGCCGGTCAGAATCAAACTTCCTGGCTGCGGGCAGAGTCAGCCTGCAATGCCACATTCTAACCACTGCGCCAACATGGCAGGTTGGAATGGAATAGAATAGCAATGGCACTTCAGACTTATATCCCGCTTCACAGTACTTTCCAGCCTTCTCTAAGCGGTTTACAGAGTCAGCTTCTTTCTCCCCAACCATCTGGATCCTCATTTCACCCACTTCGGAAGGACGGAAGGCTGAGTCAACCTTGAGCCGGTCAGGATCGAACTGCTGGCAGCCGGTGGTCAGCAGAATTAGCCTACTGCATTCTAACCATTGTGCCATTACGGTTCTTCAAAGCCACGAAGCGTTGGGGATTTCTCTCTCCATGTTTTGATCGTTTGTTTGTTTGACGGGGGACAAACTGCTTCTTCGAAAAGAATCCCACACCGACCCTGAAACGTTATGCTCCTGTTTCCCATTTTAGGGAGTTCAAGCTGTCCTGCAAGGCTGTCGGCGTCCATCCGCCCCTTGTGCTTTCCCACTCTTTCGTCCAGTTTCCAGCCACGGCTCTGGACGACGTCTCGGCCGCCACCCTCTTCATCATCAACCCCCACGAGAGAATCAGCCACTTCACTCACACCATGCCCCGAATCGGTGAGGGGGAAATCGCTCCAGTTGGACCTACGTCCTTCCAGTTCCTCGTGCCTGAAGATTCTCCCATCATCATCATTCCCTGTGTGGGGACTGTCCTGCCTGGGAAGGTAAACTCTTGAGCATGTTTAAATATGATATTACTACTAACCTGACCTCCCAACCAGGTCCATGGGCTCAGGGCCGTGTCCAAAGCGACTTTGCCATTAAGTCGGCCTAAAAATTAGCAGATACAAATTAACAGAGTTGGAAGGGACCTTGTAGGCCATCTAGTCCAACCCCCTGCCCAAGTAGACCCTACACCATGTCTGACAGATGGCAGTCCAGTCTTTTCTTGAAAGCCTCCAGGGATGAAGCTCCCATAACTTCCGAGGGCAACTTATGTTCCATTGAATACAGAATAATAGAGTTGGAAAGGACCTTGGAGGTCATCTAGTCCAACCCCTCCACCCACCCAAGCAGGAGACCCTACACCATTTCTGACAGATGGCAGTCCAGTCTCTTCTTGAAAGCCTCCATGGATGAAGCTCCCACAGCTTCCAAAAGCAACTTCTGTTCCATTTAGTTGATTGTTCTCCCTGTCAGAAAATTCCTTCTCTATTTCCAGGTTGAATCTCTCCTGGATCTGTTTCCATCCATTCTTCCTTGTCTGGCCTTCAAGGTGCTTTGGAAAATAGCTTGACCCCTTCCTCCTCTCTGGGGCAGCCCTTCAAATATTGGACATATATTCTTCCATCTTCATTTGAGGTTTTACAAACCTTGTTGGAAGCTAAGAGAAGAATTATGTGTTTAAATAGGAGATAACTAAATAAATTAAATAAACAAGTAAAGCTACCTCCATCACCCCATCCCTCAGATGACGTGGAGGCCTAAAACATACGAAGAAGGGTTGCAGGAATTGGGTCTGTCTAGTTTAATGCAAAAAAGGACTGGGTTTGACATCACAGCAGTCTTTGCAATATTTGGGGCGGCTGCCACAGAGGAGAGGGGGTCAACTTATTCTCCAAAGCACCTGTGGGCAGGACAAGAAGCAAAGGGTGGAAACTCATCAAGGGGAGAAGCAACCTTGAACTAAGGAGGAGTTTCCTGATAGTTAGAACAATTAACCAGTGGAACAACTTCCCTCCAGAAGTTGTGAATGCTCCAACACTGGGAGTTTTTAAGAAGAGACTGGACAACCATTTGTTTGAAATGATATATGGCTTCCTGCTTTCGCAGGGGGTTGGACTAGAAGACCTCCGAGGTCCCTCCCAACTCTGTTATTCTGTTATTTTGAAGTTCTGCTGCAGTTTTTGTGGGCTGCAGCCATTTCATTTCCTGCCTTGTTTATTTGGTTTTATGTCCTTGGTCATTTCTGCTTCCCCACCCCCCCATTTATTTCTTTCTCTTCTGTCACCTTCTGGTGTCCAGAAATGCCTGCTTGATGTCTCCTTCCACCCAGCGCTGTCCGATCAGTTGATCAGGCAAGAGGCAGTCAACATAACCTGTCAGAATGCTGAAATAAAAGCTCAGATGGAGAAAAAGGCTCGAGAATTGGAAATACAGGTAAATAGAAGGGCGGTGCAGACCACTTCCTGTTCATTCTTTCTGGCCAAGGGAATGTATGACAGGGTCACAACTTGGAGAAGCAGGTGGCAAAGGTACAAGCACACACACACATACACACTCACAGGTCTAGGCAGTGGTCGGATATCAGGTGAGCTGGACTTGAAGAGTGAGGAAGGGGACCTTGTGCAAAGATTAGAGACCAGCAATTTATCACAAAAGTGTAATACTTCATTTAACACCCCGTAAAAGTAATAAAGTTCAGTGACATAACTAAGAGAGTCACAGAATGGCCACAATGGAAGGAAAGGGAGAAGAAGGGAAGGGAGAGGAAGGAAAGGGAGAGGAAAGGGGAGGGAGGAGGGGAAGGGAAGAGGAAAGGAAAGGAGGAAGAGGGAAGGGAAGGAGGAAGAGGAAAGGAAAGGAAAGGAGGAAGAAGGAAGGAAAGGAGGAAGAGGAAAGGAAAGGAAAGGAGGAAGAGGGAAGGAAAGGAAAGTCAGAAGAAGGAAGAGAAAGGAAGGGAAGAGAAGAGAAGAGAAAGGAGGGAGGAAGGAGAGAATGGAAAGGAAGGGAAAGAAGGAGAGGGGAAGAAAGGAAGGAAGGGAAATGAGGGAAAGAGGGAAGGGAAAGGAAGGGAGAAGAAGGGAGGCAAGGAAGGAGAGCGGGAAGGAAGAGGGGCAGGAAGGGAGGAAGGAGATGGAGGAGATGGGAACTTTTCTTAATGAAAAAAAAACCTGGTAGCCTCAGTTTCTCAGTTCTATCTCCAGGAGCAAAGTTAGACTTCAGGGGACGATCTAGAGCCTTGTTTCCTTTGCTGCCATTCGCACAGCAGGGATTGACTTTCCCAACCGGTTCTGTTTTTTGGTGGCAGAGGAAGAAGGAGGAGGCGGCCCTGTTGGGACGGAAAGATGGAAAGAAGACAGGCAGCTTCTCCTTCTGGCTGAACCTTCGAAGGACAAGAGCCCCATCAAGCCCTTCGAAGCGCCCAACCCAGAAGACATCTCCAGGGAGTGAGGATGCCAACATTTCTACTTCTCCTTCCTGGCCAACCATTTCACTGTAGGAGTTGGGTCTGCTTATCGGTCTACTTTGGCCCAACTCTCGGTTGGTTTTCTTCTCCTTCCCCGCCCTCTCTAGCTCTGAAGAGTACATCGCGGCCCACCTCAACCTCGTCCGCAGCTACACCAGCCATTTCGATAAGTACGTCATACCCTGCCTCGTCGCGAGCGGAGACATCGACGAGAAGAGAGGGGTCGAGAACATGAATTTCAGGTACACCGGGTGGAGGAACTAGAGACCACCGCAGGCCTGAGGGGCGCGTCACCATGGGGGGGGGGGTGGCGTGGGAGGGGTTGAGTTGGCCAGAGTCTGCTATTTGGGCTACATCTCCGGACTGATAAAATTAGCACACTGTCTGACTCTTCTTGCTTGCAATGGACCAGAGGTGACAATTCAGCAGGTTCTGACCAGTTCTGGAGAACTCTGTAGCGGAAATTTTGAGTAGTTTGGAGAACCGGCCAATCCCACCTCTGACTGGCCCCACCCCTATCTATTCTCCACCTCCCAAGTCCCAGCTGATTGGCTGGGTCTTTTTGGTTGCCCTGCCCAGGAGAACGGAGCTGGAAAGCAGGTTAGAGGGGTGGGGAGGGAATGTGGATTTTGCAGTATCCTTCCCCTGCCATGCCCACCAAGCCACGCCCACCAAGCTACACCACGCCCACCAGGCCATACCCACAGAACTGGTAGTAAAAAAAATTTGAATCCCACCACTACAATGGATGCACCTTTGATTTGCATCCGCATGAAATTAAAGGCCAGGGTTTGCCTTTAGTCTGATTTTAAACCAGGTTTAAGTGGCAGGGCCAGATTTAGTAGGAGTGAATTTTCTTTTCGCCTGACTTCATTCCTCAACAAGATCTTAGCGCTTTCTGGTTAGCTCAAATATTTGTCTCTATTTATCTTATCTTATATCTGATATTTTCGGACCGCCCATCTCAGGCGGAGTACAGGAAAGATGATCAAAACTGTGTATCGATTTAAAAAATTTAAAAGGATGCACAGATACGAGGCCACACAACCATGTTTTTAATTTTCTCTGAGATCAGAATTCTGTCTGAAAGTTTGCTTTTCGCAAGCTATTTTCGCTGGATAAATGAGCCATCTTGGGTTGTTCGTGGGCCATTGCTTCCTGTGTGGGAAACCAGAGGCATTTGAACTGCAATGTATTTTCTCTCTGCAGCCCCTATAATACTTTGTACTTGGAGCTCCACTGTCCGTCAGTCGCCCCTGTCGTGGTGGTGACTTCAAACAACGGGAGAACTTTTTTCAACTTTGAGGACGTCGCCGTCGGTACGAAATCCTCTTTTTGAGTCCTCCTTCCCCCCACCTTTGGCAGAATTTAATTCATAAACCTTGGCGCTTTCTGGCGGAGATCCACAAGTTTTCTCAATGGCCTTATAAGCATCCTAGGAGCAACCAAGAGGATTAGGGGACTGGAGGATAAAACATAGAAAGAACGGTTGCTGGAACTGGGTACGTCTAGTCTGATGAAAAGAAGGACTAGGGGGTGACACGATAGTAGTCTTCCAATATTTGAGGGTCTGCCCCAAAGAAGAGGAAGTCAAGCCCCTGAAGGCAGGACAAGAAGCAACAGATGGAAACTAACCAAGGAGAGAAGCAACCTGGAACTAAGGAGAAACGTCTTGACAGTTAGAACAATTAATCAGTGGAACAATTTGCCTCCAGAAGTTGTGGGTGCTCCAACACTGGAAATTTTTAAGAAGTGATTGGATTTGTCTGAAGTGGTATAATAAGGTTTCCTGCCTAAGCAGGGGGTTAGACTAGAAGACCTCTAAGATTCCTTCCAACTCCTATTCTATTCTAATTATAATTTATTTTATTCCTAATTTATTCTATTCTGTTCTTCATTCCAATATTCTATTCCATTCCATTCCATTCCTTTCCATTCTATTCTATTTCTATTCCTTATTCTATTCTATTCCTAATTTATTCTATTCTATTATAATTCTGTTCTATTCTATTCCTAATTTATTCTATTCTATTATAATTCTGTTCTATTCTATTCCTAATTTATTCTATTCTATTATAATTATAATTCTATTCTATTCCTAATTCTATTCTATTCTTCATTCCAATATTCTATTCCATTCCATTCCTTTCCATTCTATTCTATTTCTATTTCTATTCCTATTCCTTATTCTATTCCATTCTACTCTATTATTCTTCATTCCATTCCATTCTATTCTATTCTATCAAAAAAGAAAAATCTCTCATTTTGGAGTATGGAGCAATACAAGAGAGTGCATAAGGCAGGCTAAAGGTATATAGTTATCCCTTGACTTACGACCGCAACTGAGCCCAAAATTTCTGTTGCTAAGTGAGACAGTTGTCAAAAGAGAGTTTTGCCCCATTTTACGACCTTTCTTGCCACGGCTGTTAAGGAAATCATTGCAGTTGTTAAGTTGGCAACATGCTTTTTAAGCGAATCTGGGGTCCCCATTGACTTATCTTGTCAGAAGGCCGTCAAAGGGAATCACGTGGCTTTTGGGACGCAGCAACCATCATAAACATGAACTAGTCTGAATTTTGATCACGTGACCACGGGGAGGCTGCTGCAGTGGTCGTAAGTGTGAAACAGGTCATAGGTCACTTGTTTAGGTGCCGTTGTAACTTTGAATGGTCACTAAACGAAACATTGTAAGTTATGCCAATTCACCCGTAAATCGAATGATGATTTTTGGCTGGATCAGGGAGCAAAACTCCAACATAAAGACTGGATCTATAGTCATGCTGAGCCCTAGTTCACTTAACCTTTCTTATTATAAATTGATTGGCTTTCCCCTGCAAATTAAACAATCATTTGGTGGTTTATAGATCCCTATAACTGGGTTTGTCTAATGGTCTAAGACAAAATGAAAAAAGTGTATATAGCTTGAATCGGGCCATGTTGATCTCTGATCCTATTGTAACAGAATTGGTGATGTCCACAGACATAAAAACACACACATGCACACACACAGTTGTAGTTAAACTGTAATTTCTAGAAATACCAGTTCATATGGCCAATAGCAAAAGAGGATTTGAGCTGGAGATCAATTGGTGGGTTGCTGGTTTCCCAAAGTTGGTTTGGTGGTTTGGTTGGTTTTGATACCTGCACAATTGAGAATTCTTCCTTTAGATTTTATATTTTTCGAAACCAATGTAAAAATGTCTCCTTGATGTTGTCCTTTTAAAATTGTCCTCAATTGGCTTTTTTTTTAACCTGGCCTGTCTCATCACACAGGGCATAGAATCAAGAAAGAAGTGAAGATCCAGAATATATCCAAAGAACACTTGGTGGTATCCTTTTTTTATGGAACTAGTCCCTGATGCTCCACTCTTATTTCCCACTTGAGTGCTTTTCTCTCTCTCTTTTTTTAAAGAATAATTTGTTTAGTTATTTTTTTAAACAGAAAGCTCCTGTCTGTGATTTAGAAATAGTAACAGCGATTAAAAAAAAACAGAGTTCAAAAATCACAAGTCACACAAGGAAAGGAGGTGGGGAGAGGAGGAGGAAAAAGGAAAGAAAGATGCAAACCCAGTTTAATGAACCATTAAGGCTTACAATGTAACAAGCATAACCCAGAGGCAGTTTCTGAAAACACTTAAAGCAGCGGAGCAAGTCAGATAAGGATTAGGCTGGAAATACAGGCATACCAGAATGTTCCCTTCCGGCCTGCCTTGCAGGATTAGTCCTGTAAAGTGGGAAAATATTTCTTCCAATAACTGGTTCTCTGAACTGCTCAGAAAATTAACATCCGGTTCTAGCAGCCCACCTCTGCCTAAAACCCCAGTTCTTGTTACCATCAACTTGGAAGAAAAATATTCAGAGGTTTAGTTTGTATATGTGGCCCAATATGTTAGGAATTGGCTGTTTTTTCTTTTTCCCTGTGGATTCTTTAAGCCAGATTTTTCAGCTGGGATATTCCCTTCTTGATCCCTTTGGACCGTTTCTGCTGGCCAATCCGATTTGTTCACTCGGAGAAGGGGAATCCCGGGAGCTAGTCCTTTCCTTCTGTCCGGATGAGAGCAAGTCGGTGAGTTTCATCATTCCCATGTCACTCTTTTAACGTTTTGTCTAGTGGTGTGTCTCAACCTTCTCCACTTTCAGAGCTGTGGACTTCAACTCCCAGAATTCCCTAACCAGGTTTCCCCAACCGCTATTTTAAGAGTGTGAACTTTAACTCCACGCCTCTTAAAGTGGAGAAGGTTGAGACACTGATCTATACAGTTGTGATGACCCGGGGCATGGCGCAAAGGCAATACAGTCAATAAGTAGGAGTCCCTTTATTAGCTCCAACTTTGCCCCCAATGTCCTGGTTACCTTCTAGTCTGAAGAAAAAAGCTCCCAGAAACAGCCTTTGGCTGCAGAGATTCAAGTCCAAAACATGGTTAACAAAAACTGTAACTATAAGTCCAGTCAAGACAAGAGGAGGTCATTAGTCCAGCAGGGCAGGAGCAAAAATTCCAGACATGAAGGAAAGGCAGTAAATCAACCCAGTTGGGAGGATGCCGGGAACGCAGATAACCAAAGTCAACACAAGATAAACTCATGTTTGTTCCCAGCAGCCATCGCTCTCAGCCTCCTCTCCCTTAAATACTTTTCCCAGGTGTGGCTAATGAAAGGAATCAGGGCCCTTTCCTCCCCCGTAAGCCACGCAACCCACGTTGCTCCCTTCTCTGTTCCTCCCTGCGTGCCCTAGGATGAAGAAGGGGTGGGCCTGGGTCTTCCTCTGAACTCCCTCTCCCTTGTTCTACCTCTCCCCTGCTCTTGCCCAGCCGGACTTTGCCCTTCCCCAGGTTCCCCCACAGCCAATGGAGCCACAGTCCCACTCCCTGACAGCTTGTTCATCTTCCTCCTCCTTGGATTCAGACTCCGACAGGGGCATGACAACAGTGTCCCACTGACCATTTCATCCACCCCCCCACTCTTCCCCTGAAATTTCTCTTCCCAGTATTTTGAAATCCTGGAGATACGAACTGAGAAAGCCACCCTGACTCTTACACTGACCGGCAGGGGAGTAATCACGTCCATTGCATGTTCACTGGAAGAAGATGTGTTGAATATGGGATATGTCGTCTCCAAGGAAACCGCCACATCAGTCTTCAAGGTACCGTCTCCTTTCTAAGGAACTCAAGAACGTTATCCTATTACCCTATTCCCAAGCGAGGCACATCGGTGGGGGAGTTACTGTGATTGTATGCAAGCTGCAGGGAAATGCCACCACTTGGTGTTTATTATGGTTATCATTATTCAAGATTTAATCTTCAATTCGATTCATAGTTGGGGGCTGACAAAAACGTAACAATTCAAGTCCTAACCAAGGACCCAAGAGTTGTTAAGGTAACATCTGAATATACAGGCAGTTCCAGGTATGTTCTTTGCAAAGTCAGAATATTCAGGTCTGATATGTATCTAGGCAACCCTTTGGCTAATTATTATTATTATTATTATTATTATTATTTATTCAGATTTCTTCTAGCCACCCCTCTCTAATCCTACTTAAGCCAAGGTCAGGCTGTTTATTACCATCTGCTGTGATCTAGCCATTTTTGACCAAATCAGTTAGTTAATCCTTGGGGGATTTCAAGCAAATCCTATCTAAAGTTTGCAGGGTCGTTTTTAAAATCAGGATGGGGGGGAAAAAAGAAGAAGATAAATTAACCTCAAGATTAATTTAGATTACGGGCCAAAATAATTTCTCTTGGCAGATTTTCATAAAAAGGAACAAGTATTCTGATAGCAACAACACAACAGTGTTTGGTTCATCAAAGCAACCTACACCTTTATGAGTGACAAACTTTCAAAGCTTTTTTAGGGTGAGCAGTTTCCCCAGATTAGAGATGGTCCATTTTTGGAACAAAGGTTCTTTGAAATATTTAACATCTGAACCTTGGCAAATTTAAGTCTTGTGGATTTCAACTCCTAGAATTCCCCAGATCTGAAGTCCACAAGTCTTAAAAGTTGCCCAAGGTTGCACAACCCTGATCTAAACCACATTACTGTTCTCAACAACGACAGCTAGCAAAGATTTCTTGATCTTGTGTTAACAATTACATTTTTGCCACTGTTTTCTCTCTGAATCTGCAAAAAGAAAATCCCACGTTTTTGCCAAAGACAAACAGCATCTGTAGTCTGCTACTTAGGAAAAAAATGGCTTAATATTAATGTTAGGACGATGGGTTCTTTCGCAGATCGAGAACATTTCTCCTTTGGCCTTGAAATATTCTATCGTCTTGGATTCTCTTTCTCCGGACAGATACCAAGAGCTGCAGAAGTTCCCCCCATTCCTTAGCACTCCAAAAGAAACACAGATAGTTGGTAAGGAAATGGGCCCCGTTTTGAGGACTATTTTGTGTTAGATATGGGTTGTGTTGCTTCATGGTTATGATTCATATTTGACCAAATTCTCCAGAGGGATACATGTTCCTGTTACATGAAGGATCATGGTAGGTTATCTTTATTATGGATTTTTTGGGGTGGCAGGGCAAATTTCATGGGAAAAATGGCAATAATTATCTATCTATCTATCTATCTCTATCTAGCTATCTATCTATCTATCTATCTATCTATATCTATCTATCTATCTATCTATCTATCTATCTATCTATCTATCTATCTATCTATCTATCTATCTATCTATCTATCTATCTACTGTACCTGCCTGTCTACCTACTTACCTATGTCTATATCTGCCTGCCTGCCTGCCTGCCTGCCCATCTTTCTATCTATTTATCTACTTATCTATCTATCTTTTCTCCCCCCCTCTCTCTTTCTCTCATTTCTCTCTCAATCTCAATATCAAGCTCTCTCTCTCTCTATCATCTGTCTGTCTGTCTGTCCGTCCATCCATCCATCTACTTAGCTACTTACCTATGTCTATATCTGCCTGCCTGCCTGCCTGCCTGCCTGCCTGCCTGCCTGCCTGCCTGCCTGCCTGCCTGCCTGCCTGCCTGCCTGCCTGCCTGCCTATCTATCTATCTATCTATCTATCTATCTATCTATCTATCTATCTATCTATCTATCTATCTATCTATCTATCTATCTATCTATCTATCTATCTATCTATCTATCTATCTATCTATCTATCTATCTATCTATCTATCTATCTATCTATCTATCTATCTATCTATCTATCTATCTATCTATCTACCTACCCACCCACCCACCCACCTATCTACTTACCTACCTATGCAAAAAGTGATCAAATATCTTTGGAACTTTGCAGCCATTGCAAATATATCCCAGGTACCAAGCATCTGAACTTTTGATCACACGATTGTGGGGATGCTGTCATGGTCATAACTGCAGGGACCAGTTGTAGGTCAAGTCGAGGACTACCTGTATGTACCTATACACCACTTAAATGAGAAGGAGACTCGGGCATTTATTAGATGCTAAGAGAGGGATTGAAGTAACACACAGTGCAAACGAATAATGACTAAGATTCTGAAGAGGGATGGGTTTAGTTCCCCAATTAGTTGGGTCCTAAGGGTTCTTCCTTGGGCTCCACTGGTTAATATCCTGTTTTTTCTACTCGTTCTTGGATTTCCAGCACTGCTGTGGGAAGGACACGGTCTCTTTCCTACTGGCCTTTATACCTTTCCCAGGTACGCAAAACTACAGTGGCCTGAGTGTCTTCAGTATCTTCCCAATGCAAGGCATCATCGGGGTTGGGAAGTCTCAGGAATTCACCGTCACCTTCAGTCCTGATCACGAGAGCTTGTATTATTCCGACCGCATCCAGATCTTGCTTTTTGATAAGGTGAGCTTTCCTCTCTGTGGGGCTTAAGCAGAGCAGTCTTCTGGTAATGAAGACATACAAGGAACCATGATGAAGTAGGCAGAGAAAAAACATTCTCCTTAGAAACTCCAGACATTCCAATTTCAAAGTGATGGCATTGGTTTTTCCTAGCTTGGTGTTTTCGAGTTAGATTGGATGAAAACCCTCAGAATTTCCCCTTAAGTGACCCAGAGGGCTGAGGAATGAGATATATTTAGGTGGGTTTTCAAGGATTTCTGACACTCTATGGCTATTCTCAATCTTGGGAACTTTAAGATGTGTGGATTTTAACTCACAGCATTCCTCAGCCAGCTCTGCTGACTGAGGAGTTCTGGGAGTTGAAGTCCACACATTTTTTTAAATTGTATAAAATACAAAAGAAAAGAAAAGAAAAAAGGAAATTAAGGGAAGGAAAGGGAACAGGAAACAGGGGCGTGAAATACAAGGGGGAAGAGAAAAAAGAAAGAAAAGGGGGCCTTGACTTCCAATTCTTCCTTGCACAGTACAAGATAAATATACTCCAACCTCAACTCTTTGCTTTTAGATATTAATATTTAACTAGCCATTTCTATAACACCAAATCTTTCTCATCAACAAAACCAAAATAAAAAATTCATTCTTTTTTTTCTTCACAAGCACAAATACCAGGAGTGATATCCCAATAAGAACATATTTTCCTCTTTAAATAAAGTATTCAAGTTACCTTCCTCGCAATGGACATAGTGTGTATTTCTATTTGCACCTAGCAATCTTTGTGAACTGTCAGCATTTTTATTTACAACATTTTATTGTATTCTTTCAACTTCTTTGGCCTTACTGAAGACCACGCATCTTAAAGTTCCCGAGGTTGAAGAATATTGTTTTAAAGGGTCTAAATCAGGGCTCTTCAAACTTGACAGCTTTAAGACTTGTGGACTTCAACTCTCAGAATTCCTCCTCCAGTCATGTTAGCTCAGGAAGTCTGGGAGTTGAAGTCCACAAGTCTTAAACTTGCCAAGTTTGAAGACCCTTGGTCTAAATCTTCTTTTCTTTTGAAAGATTTCCTTCTGAAATTCTTGGAAGGAAAGGTGATGGGAATAAATATAGGCAAATGATGGAGGGGGCATTTTAGAAACCTCAAGCTGTTTGAAACTCCTTGCAGGAAATTATCCGGGTGATACAACTAAAGGGAGCAGCAAGGAACCATATCATGTACGTGGAAGGCGGCGAGCCACTGGATGTACCCTTTGAATCGCTGGCTGTGCTAACCCCCATAGGTGAAGAACCCTCCAAAGCAGGTGACACCGCCTTAAAGAGGGCTAAACTTGGTTCATCTTCGGCTTGGAAATTGCAGGGGGGAAATTTGGGGGTCCGGCAAGCAGAGGATGGGAAGGAATACCAAGAATACCCAAAAAGATCTGTTCCGAGCTACCCTGCAAAAGGTTGTGGTAGTTTGCCTTTAGCACCCAGGGAAGAAATGATGATGGTGGTGGTGTTGCACTGATGATGTTGCCTAGTTTGGTAATGAAACGTCTGCAGGAAAATCACCAAGCTCAGAGAGCATAAAAAAACCCTACATTCCTCCTCTTCCTCCTCCTCCTTCTCCTCCTCTACTTTGAATACCCCACTTCCTTCCAGCACTGATAATGTTGCCTAGTTTGGTAATGAAAGGTCTGCAAGGAAACAACCAAACTCAGAGAGCACCAAGAACCCCATAGTCCTCCTATTCCTCCACCTCCTCCTCTTCCCCACTCGCTTCTAGCGCTGATGATGTTGTCTAGTTTGGTAATGAAAAGCCACCAAGGACTCCGAAAGTACTAAAGTGCCCACAGAGGTATTTCATTTTAAGATAAAGTCCTGAAACTCCCCCAAATACCCAAATGAATAGATCTGGGGACACAAAGTCAGCTGGATTCTCATCCTTTAGCCCTGATGTATTTTGCTTAGCATGCCAGGTCAAGCAAACTAATGGTGGCTAATTCTGTAAACCACGACCGAAGCGACGGAGGGGTCATTCATTCTTTTTAAAGGAGGGGAAAAGGAATGTTTTAGGTCAGTGTAATTCCTTTAATATTTACCTATGCTTCCATAGGAACCCTGATTCATGGTGGTTCGAAAGGTGCTTTTTCTTTCAAAAGGCAACTGGACTTCCTTTGTTTTTGCTTGAAGACATTTCACTTCTCGTCTAAAGAAGTCTCTTCCGTTCTGATCGAGAATGGAAGGAACCATTATTCGGTCAGAACGGAAGAAGTTTCTTGGATGAGAAGCGAAACATCTTCAAGGAAAACAAAACGAAACCAAAAAAAAAAAAAAACACCTTAGGGACAGCCTTCACCTGGATGTCCGAGAATCTCCACAGACATTGATTTTTTTTTTTTTTATCAAAACCTGTTGTTCCACCTCCCATCACCGACGGACAAAAATTGCATTTCTGCAGAAGCTGAGAAAGCCATCAACTGCATCCTGGTCAGCTTGAAGTGCGTGCAGACGGAGACTCTGGTGATCCCAGCAGTGCGGGAGATGAAAGTCGGAGCCATACGGACGGCTCAGTTTGCATCAAAGAAGGTGTGACGGTCTTCAGGGGGAGTGGAGGGACATTTATCAAAGTTAATTGTGGAATTCAGGAGAGGACTTGGCCTAGAGGCGGAGCGCTCACCTCACAATCAGGAGCCTGTGAGTTCGATCCTACGGGGAGGGCAGATATTTCTCTCTCTCTGGGCCCAATGAGAATATTATCTGCTGAAAAAAAAAAAACTCCGCACTGGGGACAGGAAAGGCATCCGGCCAGTAAAAACTCTGCTAGCTCCATTCAGTTGCCCAGACTCAAGGGATTACGGAGTCGTTAAAAGGAGATGAGGATGACGTGGTCAGATATAGAAGAGGATTGTGGGGGGGGAAATCCTTCGCCAACTTCTACCTTACAGGTTTGGATGCATTACAGTGATCCTCAATTTACAATCATTTGTTGAACTTAACAACAGAGTTTTAAAAAGGGGGGGGGGGACTTATGATTAGTCCTCACACTAATATTGCAACATCCCCATAGTCAGGTGATCCAAATCCAGGCTCTTTGGCAGTCCTTGGATAACAACATAATGGGTGCTTCATTTTCTCCTTTCAGATTAAGGATCCTTTCTTAAAACCGGTGTTACAGGTAGTCCTTGAGTTATAACAGTTTGTTTACTGATGGTTCAAAGCTATAACAGCATTGAAACAGTGACTGACGACCGTATTTCACACTTAAACACCTTGCAACATCCCTGATCAAAATTCAGATGCTTGGCAATTGACTCATATTTACAACATGATCCCCTTCGGGCAACCTTCTGACAAAGCCAAGTCAACGGGGAAGCCAGATTCACTTAATGACCGTTGTGACTAACTTAACAACTGCAGTGATTCACTTCCCGACTGGGACAAGACAAGTCGTAAAATGGGACAAAACCTATTTAACAAATTTTTGGCTCAATTGAGGTCATAGGTGGAGGGCTTCCTGTACTAGAATTTGCCTGGAAATTATTAATATTTTCAAGTAGCTAATAGAGGTTTGGTGGGCTTGGGTAAACCTATTGAGAATTCCTCTTTGATTTAACTTCTTTTTAATTCTTTTCTTGATTTTCCTTCTTTTTCGTGGCCTTTCTGAGGGCACTTAATTCAACAACCATGGCAAAAAACAACAACAACCAACCCACCCATGATTTACTTAACCACGGCCAGAAAAAGTTCATAGAATGGAGCAAGACTCTCTTAACATCTGCCTTGGTTAGCAGATGTTCCCCTTTGTGGCTGTAAATCAAGGACTACCTGTATTGAAACAGGTGCAATTTTCCTGGCTTGCTTGCTTGTATTTTATGCTGCTCTATCTCAGGGATTAACAGATAATCAGAGTTGGAAGGGACCTTGAAGGTCATCTAGTCCAACCCCCCGCCCAAGTAGACCCTACACCATGTCTGACAAATGGCAGTCTAGTCTCTTCTTGAAAGCCTCCAGGGATGAAGCTCCCCCATCTTCTGAATGCAACTTCTGTTCCATGGGTTGATTGTTCTCACTGTCAGAAAGTTTCTCCTTATTATTCCCAGGTTGAATCTCTCCTGGATCAGTTTCCATCCATTGTTCCTTGATTGAGGCTTTCTCCTGTTAACAGTCCTTCCTTTTTTCTTTTTTTTTCTTTTTGCAGAATGTCGAATTCACCTGGGAAAGCTTACAGGTTTTGCAGCTGAAAGGATTCAGCGTGGACCCCGTCAAAGGAATGGTGGAACGTGGGCAGACCAAATCCATCACCGTTTCCTGGGTGCCCCCTGCTGGCTCAGATGTAGGTTGGCACGTGACAAAGTCCTAACTCGATTGAGGTTGTTGGCTGGCATTCTCTCAATCCCTTTAAACCATGGTCGCCAACCAGTGGGCTGGGGTGGGCCGCGAGAAAATTTCGGTGGTCCGCAGAGAAATGTCGCCCCCAAAGCAATTAATCCGGACTGCGTGGGAACACAAGGCTGCGCTGCCCACATAGCCCGCGGGAACACAAGGCTTGCATCGCTTGCATTGCGAACAACATGAGGTAGTGAGAGAAGGGGGGAAAGGGTGGAGTGGGGAACTTGCCCACTCGCTCCATGCGCCTAGCCTGGCCACCGGGCTGCTTCTTTCCTCTTCTTTCTTCTTCTGCTTTTGGCTGCACATAAGGAAAGCAGCAGAAGTCTTTCTTTCTCTCACCCAAACTCCGCCAGAAATGAGTCTTTGGAGCCCTGCAAGGCCTCCTGCTCCAAGAGGCTGCACCAGCAAAGACTCATTTCTGGCGGAGTTTGGGGGAGAGAAAGAAAGACTTCTGCTGCTTCTGCTGCTTTCCTTGCATGAAGCCAAAAGTCTCTCTCTCTCACTCTCTCTCTCCCCCTGAGAACGGAGCTGGAGACAGTATCCTGTGATCCCAAATAAAGAACGATCAATCAGTAGGAAAACTAGGTGAGGGAATTTTCCTGCAGACTTTTTGGGGGATTTTTCCCAGGGTCACTTGTCCGTGGGATTTAAAATTATGAGTTTGGTGGTCCCTGGGGTCCAGAAAGTTGGCGACCCCTGCTTTAAACTAAAACTCAGCATCCTGTTCTCAACTCTGGCAAGCTTAAAAACGAGTGGGTTTCAATTCCCAGAATGGGGAATTCTGAGGACCGAAGCCCACCTGTCTTAAACTTCCTAAGGTTGACACACACTGCTTTAAAGCGGCGGCACCAGAAAGTGGCTCCGTGGAGTGAGGTTTTTCCGTGGACCGGAGCGGTCGTGGTTTCACGGGGACGGGAATTCGTTGGTCTGCATGGCTCGGTTTCCAGCATGCCGCAGCCCAGTGCCGGTTCACAGTCCAGGGGATTGGGGCCTCCTGCTTTAAAGAGTCCAGGAGTCCCCGAAATTCAGGCCCTCCTCTGTCTTTGTCCCGCAGCCCAATCAGCCTATCACCGGATCAGCCACGCTGATCGTGAAGGGTGACGTGAAGGAAGTTTACGGCGTCTACTTCATGGGCCGGATCGTGACCAAAGAAACTCCAAACTGAAAACAAAAAAAAATCTTCCCGGGAGGAGGAAGCTTAAGAACGTTTTGAAAAGGCCACCTGGAACATGGGAGGTTTTGACCCAAAATAGAATTCCGATTTTATAGCTCTAGAATGCTTTGAAGCCGAACGGTATCTATTCTCCCCCCCCTTTCTTCTTCTTCTTCTTCTTCTTCTTCTTCTTCTTCTTCTTCTTCTTCTTCTTCTTCTTCTTCTTCTTCTTCTCTTCTTCTTCTTCTTCTTCTTCTTCTTCTTCTTCTTCTTCCTCCTGCTCCTCTTCTTCTTCTTCTTCTCCTTCTCCCTTCCTTCTTCTTCTTCTTCTGAATATGCAGAGAAGCTTCAAGCTGGATTGGAGACGTTGCTTTTGCGTTCATTTCTGTTTCTTTGTTGATGAATAAAATTGGCCTTCCTGGCAATGCTTGAATTTGTTAACCTTTGGGATGAGAATGGGCTGAAAGGAGAAGAAATGCCATCCAAGAACTTGCTTCTGTTTGTGTGTGTGTGTGTGTTTGTTGTGTGTGAGTCTGTGTGATTGTGTGTGTGTGTATTATGTATGTAGGTATTATCTTCTTTTTATCCCTTGTGGGGTGGAATCTGGGAAACTGAATGGAGCTAGCAGAGCGTTTTATTGGCCGGATGCCCTTCTTGTTGCAAGTGCGGAGTTTTTGTTCAGCAGATAAATTTTCATTATGTCCAGAGAGAGAAATATTTGCCTCTATCTAGGATAGAACTCACAGCCCCCTGATTGTGAGGCGACAGCTCTACCTCTAGGCCACTGCCCACTCCATGTGTGTGTGTGTGTGTGTGTGTGTGTGTGTGTGTAGTGTGTGTATAGGTGGCTGGGGAATTCTGAGAGTTGTAGTCCACCCATCTTAAAAGTTGAGAAACTCTGCCGTAAACCATGCGTTTGCAAACCACGTTGGCTGGTTTTCGACAGGAGGCAGAGTCACCCAAGGGACCAACCACGTTTCTCCAGCAGAAACAACCTTGTGTGTGTTTTTTATGACAAGAGTTCTCCTCCCCGCCACCCCCCCAGTTGTTCCAGGCCTTTTGCAGGCAGTTATTCATCTCCACCAAGATCAACTAATGATTGTTTAACTTTGCTGGCTGGTCTGGTCGGACATTTCCTTCCAGAGACTGGACCAATGAGATTAGCTCCGGGGAATAATTGCAGACCTTGGATGAGGCTATAAAAGACCATAATTACATAGTTGGAACAGCCTCTACCTCAGTGACATGGCCTCTGCATACAAATAACTCCGGCAGGCCATTGTGACAATTAATGTGCAAAATGCAATTATTTTTTTTTAATGCAAAGATTTTATGAGCAGACTTTCTTGCTCATAACCAGCCCAGCCCATTTGAGTCCAGCCAACTCCTTGGCTCAGATATGTGAACATCCTTTAGATATTTTCAGACTTGGATAAGTTCTTACGTCACTGGCATCCACCACAGCTGACATAAAAAGCTTGTACGTGTTACATAAAACCCGATAAATTGTTGTTAGGTCACATTAAGCAAACAATCATCGTGTAGAAATCGACCTGGCAGTGTCTCAAACATTCTCTTCTCCTGCAAAAAGAGGTTTCTGTTTTTCTTTCTTTCTTCTGGAGATGCTTGGGAAGGTTTTTTCATCTTTCTCTTTGTAGTGTCTTTTAGCTTCCTTCCTCCTGGCATGGTAGCCCAGACTTACCGGCGCTTGTAATTCCTGATCCAAAAAAGCTCCTGCAACGATTGGAAACCTTTCCTTTGGTTTTGAGCAGAGAAGCATGGAGGCCCCTAGAGAGAAGGTGGTGCCATGAAAGAGAGGCTGTTTGAAGCTACAGGTATACATACACCCTTGGCTGGTTTACTCCTACAAAACTCTTCACTTTGTTGGAAAGAAACTTCTGAAGGGGATTCTCCTTCATCAGATCAGAGAACTTGTAAGAATTGGGTGAGAGGGAAGAGACAAATTCCTTCCTTCCCTCCCTCCCTCCCTCCCTTCCTCCCTTTCTTCCTCCTTTTCTCCCACCTTTCCTCCCTCCCTCCCTTCCTTCCTTCCTTCCTTTCTTTTCTCCCTTTTCAAAGATAGAGAAATCTGTCCATAAGCAAAGTCGTTCTCTCTGTTTAGATTAAACCTTGAAGCTCTGTGTGGACTTTGTACTTCAGTTGGGTTTTTTACAGTTCATTTGACACTTTAGTTGTTGGCAGCAATGCAAAGTAGAGAAAGGTGGGTGCTTATCTCGAGAGACTATTTGGGACTTATTATGGGCTGAGAATGAACATAATTCCCAGCGTTGCAATAAAACAAGAGTTGTTTTAACTAAGCGTGTGCTTAATTACCGTCTCAGGAAGCCTTGGTCAGAACACAGACATTGGGGCCGTAAGTCGAGGACTACCTGTGATAGGGTCCTTCTGCATTCAAGCTAATGTAACTGAGGTCCTCAGAGTCATCCAGGCCTGGCCTGCCTCTCCTTCAACCTGGAGAATCTTACCTGGGCAAAAGAAAATTAGCCTGGGAATCTTCTAGGCTTGGAGATCTGTGGAAGGTGATAACACAAAAATTGCTTAAATTCCATTTCCATTCAAGAACTCCCTGATAAAGATCATTTCCCCAACAACAACGGGGCCTCACGTACAGTTCTTGAAAAAGGCATACCTCTCACCTTTTTTCCCCTGAGGGGCCATTCGATCGCCTAACATGTTTCCAACTTAAACAAGTCTGCATTTCCCCACCCCCCTTTCTTTCTTCTTTCAACACCGGGTCTTGTCTCCCATCAACCTCAGGGCCACACCTGGCTATTTTATAGATGGGGGAAACTACAAAGGGGTCAAGCTATTCTCCAAAATCACCTGAGGGCAGCGACAAAAAGCAATGGATGGAAACTAAGGAGAAATTTCCTGGCAGTGAGAACAATTCAATAGCAATAGCACTTAGACTTATATACCGCTTCACAGGGCTTTCCAGCCCTCTCTAAGCGGTTTACAGAGTCAGCCTCTTGCCCCCAACATTTGCGGGTCCTCATTTGACCCACCTCGGAAGGACAGAAGGCTGAGTCCACCTTGAGCCTGGTGAGATTCGAACTGCCAAATTGCAGGCGGCCGGCAGTCAGCAGAAGGAGCCTGCAGTACTGCACTCTAACCCAGGGTTGGGATTCAAAGTTTTTAACAACCAGTTCTGTGGGTGTGGCTTAGGTGGTGGGTGTGGCTTGGTGGTCATGTTATTGGCTAGGTGTGGCCAATTCAACATCACTCACACTGAGGCACGCATCTCCTCGCCTGGCTTCTCATGACTGTGGGGATGCTGCAACAGTCGTAAGTGTGAAAAATGGTTATAAGTCACTTATTTCAGTGCCGTTGTAACTCTGAATGGTCACTCCACACAAGCAAAGTACCAGCAAAGGAGGGGAAAAAAACTCCAGAGACATTCCTGAGACAGGAAGTCCAGTCCTGCCAAGAATGTAATAAGGGTTAACGGAGAGACAGTTTCTGTAAGCAACACCAGAATGTTTCCTTCCTGCCTTCCTTATAGGATTAGGCCAGTAATTTCTTCTAACAAGCGGTTCTCCGAACTGCTTAGAATGTTACCAACCGGTTCTAGCGAACAGGTGCGAACTGGTAGAACTGGTAGAACCCCTGCTCTAACCACTATGCCACCGTGGCTCATAAGATTTTATTATGATTTGGGTGCCTTGATACTGCAGGTTTTTAAGAAAAGACTGGACAAATCATTTGTCTGAAATGGTATAAAGGTTATATTAGAAGGCCTCTAAAGTCCCCTTCCAACTTGGTTATTCTGGAGTTTTATTTATTTTATTTATTGGATTTCTGTCAGCGCCCATCACATCTAGAGGCGACAGAAACGTGGATGTAAAACAAACTGCGTTAAATCAGAGTTAAAATTAAACAATCGCATATAAGTTAATGCAGCTGTCCCTTGTCTCGTTCTCATTTTCCTCATGATATTAATACTTCCAATTTCTCAACAACGAGGAGCGAATGAAAGAGGAGAGGAAATAATCCAGTTGTCTGTCAAGGATATCTGATCCTGCTTTGCCTTGTAGTTACTCGGGAGGATCACTGATTGCCAATTGACAACCAAAAATGGTGAGATAAATAGCTTTGGTATAAATTGCCAAGTTTCTTGTGTTGTAACAAACTTCCTTCACAGGGATCCACTTGGCTAAAACATGTCTCAGGCTCTGCTCTTTTCTGTAATCCTGGCTTAAGCCTTTAGTTGATAGCTTAACTGGTTAAAAGTAACTTATTTTTTTCGCCTTTTCTTTTGACTAGAACGCTGCATCTGTGGAAATTTTAAAAAAGCGGAGGGAAGGGACTGATCCAGAGAATAAATGGCACAAGCAGTCGGCAATCAAGACTATGAAAAGGAAATTTCCTTGCAATTTCTTATGAAACAGGTAAGGAATTTTTCTGTGGGATCCTTGGCGCTTTTTTTTGACTTGGCTGGTTTTCTTGCAGGCGTTTCATTACCAAACTAGATAACATCATCAGTGTGTTCTCAGCAGCGATCAGAATTGGTTATTTGTAAGCATTATTCCTGTTACACCCTTCAGTTGGGAAATGTCTCTCTTGTTCCAAATGATTAATGCCCTTGTTAATTCAGTAAGCTGATATTATTAACCCTTTAAGCGGAGAGGCTGGGATCTATGACTGAGAAGAATGAAATATCCCTTCCTTTGCCATTCATCGCCTGCTTGAATGCTCTTTGGCACCTGCAGTTTCGTTTGACATTTCCCAGAAATGCATGTTTCATGAGGGCTAGAAACATGTTCATATTTTTCTAAGCGAAGGCAGGAGAACCACTGAAAGAAATGTTAGCGTTTCCCTTTCCCCTCGGAAAATCGGATAAAACCATAAATGTGAAAAAAGAAATTATGATAAAGTGTACTAACTATGTTTAATGAATTTAAGAATATAGTTGAAACGAACTATGAGAATTGTTGTAAAAAGATTAACATCAGTTTCTATGATTAACTGAATAGATTAATTTAATTGAAATTATTCATGATTTGATGTAACCTGGGGTGGGATTCAAAATTTTTAACAACTGGTTCTGTGGGTGTGGCTTAGATGGTGGGTGTGGCTTGGTGGATCATGTGACTGGGTGGACATGGCTTGGTGGTCATGTGACTGGCTGGGCGTGGCCAACTCAACATCACTCACATAGAGGCACGCATCTCCTCACCTGGCCTCTCATGACTGTGGGGATGCTGCAACAGTCGTAAGTGTGAAAAACGGTCATAAGTCACTTTTTTCAGTGCCATTGTAACTTGGAATGGTCACTCCACACAAGCAAAGTACCAGCAAAGGAGGGGAAAAAAACTCCAGAGACGTTCCTGCGACAGGAAGTCTAGTCCTGCCAAGAATGTAATAAGGGTTAACGGAGAGGCAGTTTCTGTAAGCAACACCAGAATGTTTCCTTCCTGCCTTCCTTACAGGATTAGGCCAGTAATTTCTTCTAACAACCGGTTCTCCGAAACTGCTTAGAAAGTTAACAACCGGTTCTAGTGAATAGGTGCAAAGTGGTAGAATCCCACCCCTGGATGTAACTGAAGGGCAAAGTGCCATGCAGAATCGGCCTAAAATGCATATGTGTTACATAGTTGTGAGGAGATCATTGTTATTAATTTTTTAGGTGATAATTAAAAAGTCAATTATATTGGGAATTAAAGAGGAGTTAATTAAATGATTATAAGGTGAAGGGGTGGTTCACTCAAATTGGTACTTGTGGGGGAAAATTTTTGAATAGTTTGAATTGGGATGGAATTTTTGAAATGAGGAAATAAGAATATGCGATGAAATTGCAAACCTGACAGATAAAAGCATAAAGTATAATGAAGATGAAGATGTGAGAATTTTTAAAGTAAAAAGAAATAGGCTAAGAAATGAATAGAAAATATATAAAATAAGTCTGAGAAAAATATTTGAGAAAATTTATAGAAAATGTGTAATGTCATGATAGGACATGAAATCAAATGTGAAAGATGAATATGTAACCAAGCTCAGGTTTGTATGGAAATGTGAAAACCTGGAATTATGCTGTTCATTAAAAAAAAGATGTTTTGGGAATGTGAAAAAATAAAAAACCTTTTACAAAAAAGAAAGAAAGAAAGAAAATCGGATAAAACCCAGATTTAAAGGATAGAAAGAGTCTGTGTCCACAGGATTGAGATAAAACTCGTGGGAACTTGTGCCTGGAGCAGGCTGAGATACAGGAGTTAGTAGAATTTCTATTAGCTAACAAAAATTCAGGTCACCTCCAGTTTCGCAAGCGAAGGTATAAATAGTCAACACCTTGTACCCGTACGGATAGATGTGAATCAGCTCTCTTTAATGACATAATCTAAATAATGTTTACCTACAGCCATGAGTTGCTTTTCCTCCTGTTGTAGTTTCTGTTGATTAAACAACTTACTCATTAAAAGATATATATATATATACACACACACACACACACACATATCGCTATGACTTTTAATCAGCATTTCCTCTGGCATTGCAGAGTTTTCACATTTTGGAAACACAAATAAATGATTCATACTTAAACCACCGTTTACTCAAAAGACCCCTTTGGTTAAAAAACAACATGCTCATATGATCTTAAAGCAGATGCCACATTTCAAAATAATTCCTGTTGAATTTTTTATGGGGCTTTTTATGTCACCCCTGAGCAATGGTGAGATTCAAATTTATTTACTACTGGTTCTGTGGGTGTGGCTTGGTGGGCAGTGGCAGGGGAAGGATATACTGCAAAATCCCCTTTTCCTCCCCACCTCACTAACCTGCTTTCCAGCTCCGTTCACCTGTGCAGGGCAACCAAAGGAGACCCAGCCAATCAGCTGGCACTCAATGGGAGGCGGAGAATAGAGGGGGGCGGGGCCAGTCAGAGGCAGTATTTGCCCGTTCTCCGAACTACTCAAAATTTCCACTACCAGTTCTGAAGAACCGGTCAGAACCGGCTGAACACCCCCTCTGCCTCTGAGCCTTAGATAAGAGCAACCAGCTTCTGGGCATGTGCAGAGAATTGTTCTAGAATCTCTCGATCGATGCAGGCCGTGGTTTGAGGAATAATTATTCTCATAAAAATTCTTGGCCACCGCTTCAGGGATCGCCAGGTGCACAAATCTTACATTTTGTTCAGCATAAAGTTGCTAGCAGAGGTAGTCCTCGGCTTCCAACCGTTTGCTTAGCGACCACTCGAAGTTACAAACCTCCCTGAAAAAACTGACGGGTGATTGTTTTTCACCCTTAACGACCGTCACGGGCGTCCCCAGAGTCAGGTGATCCAAATTCAGGATCTTGACTCAAACGGGCTCACCGTCAGCAGTATCCCGGGGTGGCAGGATCTCCTTTTGCGACCTTCTGACAAGACAAGTCAACCGTGTCACTAACTGAACACAACTGCAGTGATTCACTTAACAGCGGTGGCCAGAAAGGTCATAAAATGGCTCAACGATTGCCTAAGGACTGTTATCGCTTAGGAACAGAAATTTTGAGGTCAATTGTGGCTGTAAGTCGAGGCCTAGCTATAGTTCCAAGCAGAGGTGGCAATTCAGCCGGTTCTGACTGGTTCTGGAGAACCGGTAGTGGAAATTTTGAGTAGTTTTGGAGAACCGGCAAATGCCACCTCTGAGTGGCCCCGTCCCCATCTATTCTCCGCCTCCTGAGTCCCAGCTGATCGGCTGGGTCTCCTTTGGTTGCCCTGCCCAGGAGAACGGAGCTGGAAAGCAGGTTAGTGGGGTGGGGAGGGAATGAGAGATTTTGCAGTATATCCGTCCCCTGCCACGCCCGACCAAATCAAGCCACACCCACAGAACTGGTAGTAAAACAAAAATGGAATCCCCCCCCACTGGTTCCAAGCTAGAAAAAGAACTGCCTAGCCTCATTTTAATCTCAAGCCACTCCTCTGCCGAAGGATAACTTCATGAGAACTAGCGACTCTACCAAGTCAACCGAATTTCAAAAGCTGCTTTTCACGTGTGATTTACCTAGTGCCTGACAGAGGTACCTTCTGTTACAACAGGCCCCTAAAACTGAAATGTCCAAAAATGAAAAAAAAAAAACCGCAATATATTCTAAAGGGCTGCATTAAAAAAAACCAACCATCTTGCAACCCTGGCGAGAGAAAAAAAAAGAGGCCACGTCCTCCCAACCTTATTTATTTTAGAGATATATATTGCACGCTCTTGGCTTTTGTGCTGCTCCTAGCAACAACTCGTTAATGTCTTCTCTCGTGTGTACCTTTTCATAAGCCATTAACTTTGGCACCGCTCTCTAAAAGGGGCAAAAGTCCCTTCGCCTATCTCATGATCTCGCAGAAACCTCTCTGGAAGAAACTTGCGGCCTGATAAATCAAGATTAGAAGCTCAACCTGTACTAAGCCAACATAGACCCCCCCCGTCCCCTCTTTAGGAGCTTTAAAGCAACAGCCAGAGGAAAACTAGCCAGCAAAGTTTGGGAACTGGGATAGAATCAGGATGCTTCGGTCAGAAATTTTAAACAGAAATGCGAAGAAGTTATTATTTTATTTCTTTATTAATTTGCGTCGACGCTATAGGGCATTTGCACCCCAGAACAGCTGGACACAAGGATAGTTTTCCCCCCTCATGCCATCACTCTGCTAAGCAAACTAATGTCCACAACACTGTGAAACCCTCTAATAAGGCTGTATTACCGTTCTTCTTTCCATCTTTCCTATTACCTATTACGTTTTATATTGTTTATTTAGTATCCTAGTATGATTTATGTCGATTGCTTATTTAGTATCCTATGACGATCACTAAGTGGTGTATCTTGTGATTAAGGACGAATGCATTTTTACGCTGACTGTGATCATGATTGATCACCTATTGCTTGTATGTACATGGAGAGCTTTTGCACTGGAGATAAATTCCTTGTGTGTATCCAATCACACTTGGCCAATAAAGAATTCTATATTCTATTCTGCATTCTATTCTAGTCTGCATTCTATTGTATTGTATTGTATTGTATTCTGCATTCTATTCTATTCTGCATTCTATTCTGTTCTTCTTTCTATTCTGCATTCTATTCTGTTCTGCATTCTATTCTATTCCGCATTCTATTCTATTCTGCATTCTATTCTATTCTGCATTCTATTCTATTCTGCATTCTATTCTATTCTGCATTCTATTCTATTCTTCTTTCTATTCTGCATTCTATTCTGTTCTGCATTCTATTCTATTCTTCTTTCTATTCTGCATTCTATTCTATTCTGCATTCTATTCTATTCTTCTTTCTATTCTGCATTCTATTCTGTTCTGCATTCTATTCTATTCTGCATTCTATTCTGCATTCTATTCTATTCTGCATTCTATTCTGCATTCTATTCTATTCTGCATTCTATTCTATTCTTCTTTCTATTCTGCATTCTATTCTGTTCTGCATTCTATTCTATTCTGCATTCTATTCTATTGTATTCTATTTTGCATTCTATTCTATTCTGCATTCTATTCTATTGTATTCTATTTTGCATTCTATTCTATTCTGCATTCTATTCTGCATTCTATTCTATTCTGCATTCTATTCATTCTATTCTGCATTCTATTCTGTTCTATTCTATTCTCCATTTTATTCTATTCTATTCTCTGTTTTATTCTATGTCTATTTCTATTCTATACTGCCTTTATCAGTTTTACAAATATCTCAAGGTGGCAAACATGTCCAACACAACTTCCTTCTCCTTCTGAAAACTTCCTTCTCCTCCTTCTGGGTTGGGCTGAAAGAGAACGAGGGGAACTGGCCCAAAGTCACTCAGCCTAAGGTGGGACTTGAACTCGTGATATCCCACTTTTCCAAACTGGTTTCTTCATCATTAGACCAAACTGGCTCTTTTTGCAGAACTGGGCTTATGCAGAATTTAACTGAAGCCTTGCAGAATTTGACTTATATTTTTTTCAGCTCTGCAGAATTTGGGTTTCAGGTTTGAATTGCAGGTAGGCCCAAGCTTAGCTATCCCCCTGAGGCTCAGGTAGAGATACCTACATTAAAAATACGAGAAGAAGGGATATTAATGTATATTTGCTTCTTAAAGGTGGGATAAAAATATAATAAATTAAGGCAGGGAGCTTGGAATGACATCAGCACACATTTTCCCCACATTTTACATTTCTTTTTCTTCATTTAAGATCCTGAAGATGGAGATAACGCAAACAGGAATGCCAATCATCTCTCTTTCGACCTACAATGGGATTGATGGAAACAATTCCCTTTTATGCCATTCTCTGCTAGAGATCCTTTGTTCCTTGAGAAGCCGCCAGCAGCCTGAATGGGTAGGTTGATGCTTTAATGGAATCCCCTTTGAAAGATCCCCACAGATTTGAAACCAGGCAAATCCCAGTTCCTGTTCATCCACCAAAGAAACGTCATTCTGCCCAGATCTGGCACGTGCCTGCCAGCCAGGCCTCGGTTTCCCCATTTCCTTCCTTTTGAAAGACTCCTGAGCAGCCAAACAGGTTCAGGGGAATAATTTGAAACCTAGGAAAACAGTTTATTACCGTGTATTTTTCCATTGCGTTTTGAGTGAGCTCCCGCCCTCCTGCCCTCCCGTTCTCTTGAAAAGAGCAATCAGATATAAAATACACAGTTCTGGGGCCGGGAAGTCTAAAATAACAGCTACATACTTTCTGAAATACACAAGCACAGGGCCCTATTTTTTTCTTTTTCTTTTCCTTTTCAAAAAGAGAGCCAGAAACAAAAGGTGTCGTTTTAGGGAAAAATGAATGAACAGTTCTTAAAGGACTGTTGGGCAATTCTGACATGCTTTTTAAAAAATGGGTTGGTGTGTATGAAGCTTGGTGTGTTGCATAAATGAACCTAGGTATGTCTAACCCAAGGGTCTTCAAACATGGCAAGTTTAAAACTTGTGGACTTCAGCTCCCAGAATTCCCGAGCTAACATGGACTGGAGGAGGAACTCTGGGAGTTGAAGTCTACAAGTCTTAAAGCTGTCAAGTTTAAAGACCCCTGCTCTATCACCTATCTATCTATCTATCTATCTATCTATCTATCTATCTATCTATCTATCTATCTATCTATCTATCTATCTATCTATCTATCCCTGAGCTAATATGACTGGAGGAAGAACTCTGGGAGTTGAAGTCTACAAGTCTTAAAGCTGTCAAGTTTAAAGACCCCTGCTCTATCACCTATCTATCTATCTATCTATCTATCTATCTATCTATCTATCTATCTATCTATCTATCTATCTATCTATCTATCTATCTATCTATCTATCTATCTATCATGTCTCTCTTTCTCCGTACCTACCTACCTATTTACCTATCAATCTATCTATCATCTATCAATCAATCTATGTATCTATCAATCTATCATCTATCATCTATCACAAGGGTCTTCAAACTTGGCAAGTTTTAAGACTTGTGGATTTCAACTCCCAGAATCCCTGAGCTAATATGACTGGAGGAAGAACTCTGGGAGTTGAAGTCTACAAGTCTTAAAGCTGTCAAGTTTGAAGAGCCCTGCTCTATCACCTATCTATCATGTCTGTCTCTCTCCGTACCTACCTACCTATTTACCTATCAATCTATCATCTATCTATCATCTATCAAACTATCACCGGAGGTTTTCAAAAATGGACTGGACAATCACTTGACAGATGGTATAAAGTCTCCTGCCTTGGGCTGGACTGGAAGACCTCAAAGGACCCTCCCTACCCTATTATTCTAACTGGATTAATTCAAGTATAACCTGACTAGCTCTATACCCGTTCTTTGCTATGAAACTATGTGATCGGGCTTAATATTTGGGGAGGAAAATAAGGGGGAAAAAATTCTGCCTCTGCCTACCAGCATCCATCAGTATATTTGTGGGTTTATGTGTGTGTAGATGTTTCACTACATACACAGAGATTCAGACAAACTTGATTTATGGTGGAAGTAGCTCGATGCCCGTGCTTCACTACGACACTATGTGGTCTGGCTCAGTTTTTGGGGAGGAAAACAAGGGGGAAAAAAATCTGCCTCTGCCTACCAGCATCCATCGGTATTCATCTGACTAGTGTCCTGTCAGTATGTGAGAGAGTTGAGGGCTGTTTGGAAACTGAAAGAGTATTTGCTGCTTTGAACAGGAACGAGACAGCAAGGAGCCTGGGCGTGGCTTAGCTCAACTGTTCTGTACTAAAGCTGCTTGATGCTGCTGTGAAACTGAAACTGAAACTCCTCTCCTCTGCTTGTGTTTTGCATTTGGAAGAGATCTCTTTTCTTCAGGGAGGGAGTGGGAGTAGAACTCCTTAGCATCAGAGCAGGTTAATAATAATAATATAGGAAATACTCTAAATGCTCTGATGGTCATTTGGAAAAATATTTTCTTAGTGAGCCCCTAGAAGCCAAGAGGAACATACGGGCCCAGTTTCAAATTTATAGGCTTTACGGTTCTGGAGATTTTGTGATGATGCGTGATTCGCTTATATATATATAGAGAGAGATTAGCTTTCAATACATATATCCTCGGTCGCATATCCTACAGGTGCGAATAAAGGTTTTTGTCTCTCTTTCTCCGCCCACCGTGTGTGTGTGTGTGTCTCTGTGTGTGTTTGTGTGTGTGTGTGAGAAAGAGAGAGGGAGAGGGGGGAGGGGGGTCATGTCTTTTGGCAGGGATAACAAAGAATAACAGAATACAGTCCTGGTCTAGCCCATAGCAAATCAGAGATCACGGTTGACCCTGGCAGATTTTTAAAAAGTTAAGCAAGTGCTAGGCTTGGTTGGGAGATCACCAGAAGATCCCAGAGCAGTGGATTAGACTGAAAAAAATATCATAAAAATAATTTAAAAGAGGCCATGAAACCTACTTCCACGTTACCGCCAAGGAAACTACCCACGAGTCTATAAATTCTGTAATGCTTGACTCGAGAAAGACTTTATAACCTTCCGGTGACAACTTCTAGCCGACCATGGTTGAGCTCAAAAAGCTAATCAAGATTGAACTTGATACTCCAGGCCAGAGGCAGAAAGCCACCTAAATCTGAAGGCGGTAGGATCCTAAATATAGTACAAGGTTCAGAAACGGAAATAAGGCAGTTTGGGAGCTTGTCTTACGCTTTCCAATTTCAATAATTACCTACATTTCTGAGTGCTGCAGTTTCACCACACTGGGTTGTAGCCTCCCTCTGCCAATATTAGAGCCAGCAGCTTTGGCACAGTCAAAGAAAAAAAAGATAAAGAAGAGGAAAAAGAAAGATAAGGAAGAGGAAGAGGAAAGGAGAGAGAGAGAAAAGAGGAAAGAAAGGAGAAGAAAGGAAGGAGAGAGAGAAAAGAGGAAAGGAAGGAGAGAGAGAGAGAAGAGGAAAGGAAGGAGAGAGAGAAAGGAAAGAAAGGAGAGAAGAGGAAAGGAAGGAGAGAGAAGAGAGGAAAGGAAGGAGAGAGAGAGGAAGAAAGGAAGGAGGGAGAGAAAAGAGGAAATGAGAAAGAGAAGAGGAAAGGAAGGAGAGAGAAAAGAGAAAAGGAAGGAGAAAAATGGTCATAAGGTGCGAACTGATAGAATCCCACCCCTGCTCCCTTAATGGACCTCCAATTTCACTGAATTAACAGCTTGGTGGTTTTCATGAAGACATTTCGTGACCCAGCTAGGTAACCTCATCAGTGCTAGAAGGGAGTGTGGATTTGGAAGAAGGAGGAGGAGGAGGACTGTGGGCTCTTTGATGATCACTGAGCTTGGTGATTTCCTTGCAGACATTTCATTGCCAAACTAGGTAACCTCATCAGTGCTAGAAGGGAGTGAGGGAGGAGGAGCAGGAAGACTGTGGGGTCCTTGATGCTCTCTGAGCTTGGTGGTTTTCTTGCAGACGTTTCACGACCCATCTAGGTTACACCATCAGCACACAGGGCATCATCAGGGACAGGGCGAGATTGGCAACAGAACTAAATGATGCCACGTTTTAATGCTTGTGGTTTTACTTAGATCTCTAGGTGTTGGGTTTTAATGATATATTACTGTCGTTTTGACTGTCCACCGGGAGCTGCCCAGACTTTTGATGTAAGATGGGTGGCTATATAAATATTTTAAATGAATAAATAAGTACAACTAAGGCCCAGCCTCTCTTGGAAAGGCCAGCCGGGGCAGAGATCCAGGGCTTGGATGGAGATGCTGTGCTCTTTATTGATGGTTCTGGACAGCAAGAGTGAGCTTCCTGCAGAAGGACAAGATAGATAGATAGATAGATAGATAGATAGATAGATAGATAGATAGATAGATAGATAGATAGATAGATAGATAGATAGATAGATAGATAGATAGATAGATAGATAGATAGATAGATAGATAGATAGATAACTGGTAGATAAATAGATATAGGTAGGTAAGTAGGTATAGATAAGATAGATAGATAGATAGATAGATAGATAGATAGATAGATAGATAGATAGATAGATAGATAGATAGATAGATAACTGGTAGATAAATAGATATAGTAGGTAAGTAGGTGATAGATAAGATGATAGATAGATAGATAGATAGATAGATAGATAGATAGATAGATAGATAGATAGATAGATAGATAGATAACTGGTAGATAATAGATATAGGTAGATAAGTAGGTGATAGATATAGATAGATAGATAGATAGATAGATAGATAGATAGATAGATAGATAGATAGATAGATAGATAGATAGATAACTGGTAGATAAATAGATATAGGTAGATAAGTAGGTGATAGATAAGATGATAGATAGATAGATAGATAGATAGATAGATAGATAGATAGATAGATAGATAGATAGATAGATAGATAGATAGAACTGGTAGATAATGATTAGGTAGTAAGTAGGTGATAGATAGATGATAGATAGATAGATAGATAGTAAGATAGATAGATAGATAGATAGATAGATAGATAGATAGATAGATAGATAATCGGTAGATGGATGGATGGATGGATAACTAGTAGATAGATATTGAATTGATAGTAGATAGATAATATATAGAGAGATAGATAGATAGATAGATAGATAGATGACTGATAGATGGATGGATAAAGACAGACTGACAGATTGATTGAGGCTATGTTGCCCAAAACCAGGAGGAATCCAATCGCGCTTTTTCAGACACAGTTGTATTAAAAGACAGGCTTAAGCCGGGGCTCTTTGGGGTGGGCGTGTGTGGGGGGGTGTCATCCCACCATCCTTGAATCCCAAACCCATCATCCTGATTTCCCACCTCCACCCCCACCTTCCTGATAGACGGGTCCACGCCTCCGTTCCCCCTCCCCCCGTCCCCTATTAGAAGGAGAGTGTGGAGCTATATAGCCCGTTTGGAACAGCGGACGCCCGGTAGGAAGAAGCCGCCGGCCGCCTCTGGGGGCAGAACAAAGCCGGGCGGTTGGGGAGAAGCGGGGAGGGGGCGTGGCCCGGCAGGGAGGGGGCGTGGCTCCTGGCCCAGGACTATCCTTCGCTAAGCGGGCGCCTCCTTTTCTTTCTCTCTCTCTCTTTCGGGCTGGATCTCCTCCTGCGCGATCGGCGGGCGCTCTTGGCTCGTGTGTCCGAGACAAAGGCTGCCTCGGCGGCGGGCCCTGGAGGCGGGGGAGAATCGGGCCGAGTCGGGCCTCTCCTTCCCCCGCTACCCATGGCTTCAACCCAGCGAGCCAGCCCGGTCTCTCCTCTCCTCTTGGCAGCCGCGATCGGGGCACAGGTGAGTGGCTTTCTCCCCCCCACCCCCCCGCCGGGTTTAAATCACAGTCGCCTCTCAGAGGATGTTCGGGGATGGGGGTTAATGGGAGAAGGTGGCTTCCCACGACCCGCGAACCCCCGTGTCCATCCTTCGGGTGTGCGTCTCTTGTGAACCACCAGCGCCCCTTTCTTACGTGTCCAGAAATCCCGTCTGTAAAAGCTAACTTGCTTTAGAGTCCCGAGGAAAAAAAATGGGAGGGGAGAGGGCTTAAATCTGTCATCCTTAAATTCTCCTCTTCTCTTCTCTTCTCTTCTCTTCTCTTCTCTTCTCTTCTCCTCTCCTCTCCTCTCCTCCCCTCCCCTCCCTTCCCTTCCCTTCTCTTCTCCAGCCTGGCGCCCCATTGATTCAATCTGAGCCAATATTTCATTCCTGATTTTGGGAATGATTCGCAGTTGGCCGTTTAACAGAATAACAGAGTTGGGAGGGACCTCGGAGGTCATCCAGTCCAACCCGCTCCCCAGGCAGGGAACCCTATATACTATTTCAGACAAACATCTCTCCAGTTGATCCAACCCCTCCCTATCCTGAATCAGAAACTGTAGTTAGGAAATTTGTGCTTTGTGGTTTGGCCTCAGTCAAAAACTTTTTTTTAAAAAAGAAGCCATCCTTTAAATTTTGCAGATTTCACTAGCCTGGATGAAAATCGTAAAAATTTGGGAAAATTGCTGTTGTTTTAACTGTGCTGTGTGTGTTTGCTGGGCAATCCTAAGGCACTTTTTCCCCGTGGTGCATACATTAGCTTATAGTTCCAAATTTGAATTAAACATGTTCAATTGTCCATCTCTTTATTCTTATTTTTGTAGAGCGGCGAAGAATATGGATTTCAGGTTGAGTGAATTACAGCAGATTTTTTTCTTTGTAACCAAGCTGAACTCTGATTAGGGAAGAACTTCAGGGCCGAAGGAACAGGACTTGGAGTCCAGAACAAACCTGCTTTCCAATGTTTTGAATTCAAGTCCCGCAGTCCGTCTGTATTGTGTTTTTGAGTTTGCCCTCAAAACAATGCAGGCTTTCTCAAACTTAGCCGCTTGAAAATTGGGTGGACTTCAACTCCCAGAATTCCCCAGGCATGGGGAATTCTGGGAGTTGAAGACCACATATCTTCAAGCAAGCCAATGGGAATTGAGGTCCACATATCTTCAAGCGGTTGAAAAACATTAGCTTAGCATCTGCATTTGGGAAGGATGCTTGGTTGATTTTAACTTTGGCTTGTTTTTGAGGGTTTAAATTGTTGATTGAACTCAATCCCTCAATAATGGTATACGGGTTTCCTGCCTAAGCAGGGGGTTGGACTAGAAGACCTCCAAGGTCCCTTCCAACTCCTATTCTATCCTACTCTATTTTACTCTAGAATATAATATAACTTTATTACGGTCTTAGACCAGCAAATAGACATCACTATTTACAACATATATAAAAAAGTACTGACACATTATAATACATTAATAGTGGATAAAAACATCACTGTTAAGAAAATACATGTTCTCAAAGTATGTGTGTAAATATCATTTTCCAAAGTTTGTTCTATCACCAAAAATTGGCACAAATTGACCGCTATAATTCTGTAACCAATTTTTTTCTAGTAGTCATTGTAGCAACACAGAATTTTGCCACTGCATGTGTAATAGCTGGGTTTGAATCCTGGAGGAGAAAGTCTACATAAGAATTGTCTGCCCTCCCTGGCAATCTCTCTAGTAAGGGGAGAATATACAATGACCTATAAACTCTGTATAACTCTATTCTATTTCTATTCCATTCTATTCTATTTCTATTCTAAATATGTATTGAAAGTCGCCTCAGGTCACTCTGTAAATCCAGAAAGCAATTAATTCAAGAACTCACAGCAGGAAAACTTGAGAATCAGGGTACAATTTTGTGAACCTCTTAGGGAGATCCGAGTTGTGGATGATTAGTACTGTAGTACTTGAGTCTGGTTTGTCAAATCCATCAGATTAACAGAGTTATGTTTTTTAGCTGCTATCTGTTTTAAGAGCCACCAAATTAAGATTCAGGATTCGCCCTCTTGTCTTCCTGTCCTGTGCTAAATGTTCTATTTTTTCTCCTCTCCGCCAGGCTGTGCCTTCCTTTTGTGAGATCATCTGTACCGGTCACCAAGAGTAAGTAAATTTTGAGTATCTCCTTTGAGTAGGTACAGGCAGTCCTCGACTTTCGACCACAACTGAGCCACAGAATCTATGTTGTTAACGAGACGTTGGTTTAAAAGCGAGTTTTTCACCCTTTGTACGGCCTTTCTTGCTACTGTTGTTAAGTGAATCACTTCGGTTGTTAAGTCAGTCATGTGGCTGTTAAAGTGATCCTGATTTCCCTGTTGACTTTGCTTGCCAGAAGGCCGCAAAAGGGGCTCATGACCCTCTGGGATGCTGCAACCATCATAAATACGAGTCATTTGCCAGGCGGCTGAATTTTTATCACGTGACCATGGGAGATGCGGCCATGGTCATAAGGGTGAAAACTTAAGTCATGTTTTTGCAGTGCCGTTGGAACTTTGGTCACTCAACCGAATGGCTGTAAATCAAGAACTCCCTGGATATAATTTCAAATATTTTAAAGGTGGTGTTGAACCTCCCTGGTGGGATTTCTGCCTTCCAGTCTGCTGTTGTTGTTAATTGCAAAGTCAGGCACAACCCATCGCAACCCCATGGACAACGTTCCTCCAGGCCAGGGGTGGGATTCTACCAGTTCGCACCTATTCGCTAGAACTGGTGGTTAACCTTCTAAGCAGTTCGGAGAACCGGTTGTTAGAAGAAATCACTGGCCTAATCCTGTAAGGAAGGCAGGAAGGAAACATTCTGGTGTTGCTTACAGAAACTGCCTCTCCGTTAACCCTTATTACATTCTTGGCAGGACTGGACTTCCTGTCTCAGGAACGTCTCTGGAGTTTTTTTCCCCTCCTTTGCTGGTACTTTGCTTGTGTGGAGGGACCATTCAGAGTTACAACGGCACTGAAAAAAGTGACTTATGACTGTTTTTCACACTTACGACTGTTGCAGCATCCCCCACAGTCACGAGAGGCCAGGCGAGGAGATGCGTGCCTCGATGTGAGTGATGTTGAGTTGGCCACGCCCAGCCAACTCAATGACCACCAAGCCATGCCCACCCAGTCAGATGACCATTAAGCCACGCCTACCACCTAAGCGACGCCCACAGAACGGGTTATTAAAAATTTGAATCCCACCCCTGCTCTAGGCCTTCCTGTCCTCTACCATCTTCCGGAGTCCATTTAAGCTCATGCCGACTGCTTCAGGGACTCCCTCCAGCCCCCTCCTTCTCTGCCATCCCCTTCTTCTCCATCGTTCCCAGCAATCGGCTCTTCTCCAGCGAGTCCTTCCTTCTCATGAGGTGGACCAAAGTCTTTTGAGTTTCCTCTTCAGAACCTTCTCTGAAGATCAGTCAAGGTTGGTCTCCTCCAGGACTGACCGGTTGGATGGCCTTGCGGTCCAAGGGACTCGCAGGAGTCTCCTTCGAGTTCTTGGGCTCTCAGCCTTTCAGGCTTCCAGTTAACTCACTTCCAAATTGGAAGTGACAAAAATCGGCTTACCTTTTTTTCCCTGTTTGTTGTGGGTGTGAGTGAGCTGGATCAAATGATTGATTCATGTGACCGGTGACTTCCTTCTCTCGCAGATGTTCCGCAAAAGGGACCAGCTGGATCAGCTTGTGGTACGTTTGGTAAGTTGTATTTTGTTTTACCTTATCGTTCCTTGAAGCATCTTTTGTTTTAGCAACAGCTCGTCCGAATTCAAACCCAGCCCTGGATGTCTCCCAGAGTGCGCTACAACCAGAGGTGGCCTTCAGCCGGTTCTGACCGGTTCTGGAGAACCAGGAGCAGAAATTCTGAATAGTTCAGAGAACCAGCAAATCCCACCTCTGACTGGCCCCACCAACCTCATCTCTTCTCTGCCTCCCATTGAGTCCCAGCTGATCGGCTGGGTCTCCTTTGGTTGCCCAGCACAGGAGAAAGGAGCTGGAAAGCAGGTTAGTGGGGTGGGGAGGGAAGGGGGGGAGTTTGCAGTATTCTTCCCCTGCCACGCCCACCAAGCCACGCCCACCAAGCCACGCCCATAGAACCGGTAGTAAAAAAAATTTGAATCCCATCATTGGCTAAAATGTGGTTTGTTTTAACCATGCCTTTAGGAATAAACCAAGGTTTGAATCCAGGGTCTCCAGAAGGAGACTTAGCCGACAAAACATTCTTTTCCAGCTGGGAGTTGCCACTATATTTGCCACTTGCCACTGTTGGCGTTTGTTGAAAAGTGAGTTTTGCCCTCCGTTTTACGGCCATTCTTGCCACCGTCATTAAATGAATCCCTGCAGTGGTTAAGTTAGTCACATGGTTGTTAAGTGAATTTGGCTTCCCCATGGACTTTGCTAATCAGAAGGTCCCCAAAAGTGATCACATGACCTTGGGACACCGCAACTGTCATAAGTTACATGCCAGTTGCCAAGCGTCTGAATTTTCATCGTATGCTGCAGCGGTCGTATGTGTAAAAAAATAGTCTTTTTTTTCCCCCAATGCCGTTGTAACTTTGGACACTAAACAAATGGTTGCAAGTCCAGGACAGTATTGGGAGTAGAAACAGTTACATTTGTGGGTTTATGTTTGCGTAGATGTATCGCTACATGCACAGAGATTCAGATAAACTTACAAATTGATTTATCGTGGAATTATCTGGATGCCTGCGCTTCGCTACGAAACTATCTATGGTCGGGCTTAGTTTTTGGGGAGGAAAATAAGGGGGGGAAATTTCTGCCTCTGCCTACCAGCATCCATCGGTATTCATCTGGCTAGCATCCTGTCAGGGTGTGAGAGAGTTGAGGGTTGTTTGGAAACTGAAACGGTATTTGCTGTGTGAGCAAGAAGGAGACAGCAAGGAGCCTGGGCATGGCTTAGCTCAACTGTTCTGTACTAAAGCTGCTTGGGGGTACTGTGAAACTGAAACTCCTCTCCTCTGCTTGTGTTTTGCATTAGGAAGAGATTTCTTTTCTTCAGGGTGGGAGGGGAAGTAGAACTCCTGAGCATCAGAGCGTGTTAATAATAATAATAATATAGGAAATACTAATGGCTCTGATGGTTATTTTGAAAAATCCTTTCTTCGTAAGCTAGAAGCCGAGAGGAACATATGTGCCGAATTTCAAGTTTGTACGCTTAACGGTTCTGGAGATTTTGTGATGATGCGTGAGTGGTATTTCACTTTTATATAGATAAGAGTGTTTTCAAACTTGGCAAGTTTGTGGACTTCAACTCCCAGAATCCCTAAGCTAACATGCCTGGAGGAGGAATTCTGGGCGTTGAAGTCCACAAGTCTTAAAGCTGTCAGGTTTGGAAAACCCTGGATTACAGTATAGTAATGGCTGGGAACCCTGGGATTTGTAATTCCTCACCCTAGGCGGGAGCAGAGACTGCACCAACCCCTCTCTGGAAGTTTGGAAGATGTGCACCATTAAGGGTTCATCCTGGTTCAGCCCACCTGCCCCAGGGAAGCCAAAATATATCTCTGTATTTGGTTCTTCTAGGGCCCGTCCTCCTCTGCCTTTGTTCTTTGGATGAATTCATCGGTTCTCTTCTCATTGGCCAAAACCCATGCCTGCTGCGGGGCGTGTGTGACTCAGAGAAACACACCAAATTAGTAGGTCAACATCCTGGGCTATCAGAAACTTGAGAAGCGTTGCCTCACCCAGAAAAAAGTGGGTGGATTTTCCTTCTTTGCGATGATTCAGATGGCTGGGGTTTGTTAGCGAAGAAGTCAAGCGCGGGGCAGGCCCTTCGACTCATTCTGACTTAGCTCTGGGGGGGGATGTTTGGCATATTTGAGGATGAGGTCAGATTTCTTTCCTACTTTGCTCTGCTTCCGGGGAATTTTTGAGAATGAAAGAACCTGAACTGGAACTGTTTTAAAGATGATGCAATTCTTAATTTGCAGAAGCCACGTAAAGTTGAGCCTGCGACTGGGTTCATGCTTTCACGTTGCTGCCATCGTAGGGAAAGCAAAACCACGTCATCCCATTAAGCTGTGTTTTACCGCACAAAGGTGGTTTGAATCAGGTGGTTGTGGGATTTAAATATTTTTACTACCGGTTCTGTGGGTGAGGCTTGGTGGGCGTGGTGTCGCTTGATGGGCATGGCAGGGGAAGGATGCTGTAAAATCCCCATTCCCTCCCCACCCCACTAACCTGCTTTCCAGCTCCGTTCTCCTGTGCAGGGCAACCAAAGAACCTGCTTTCCAGCTCCGTTCTCCTGTGCAGGGCAACCAAAGAACCTGCTTTCCAGCTCCGTTCTCCTGTGCAGGGCAACCAAAGAACCTGCTTTCCAGCTCCGTTCTCCTGTGCAGGGCAACCAAAGAACCTGCTTTCCAGTTCCATTCTCCTGTGCAGGGCAACCAAAGAACCTGCTTTCCAGCTCCGTTCTCCTGTGCAGGGCAACCAAAGAACCTGCTTTCCAGCTCCGTTCTCCTGTGCAGGGCAACCAAAGAACCTGCTTTCCAGCTCCGTTCTCCTGTGCAGGGCAACCAAAGAACCTGCTTTCCAGCTCCGTTCTCCTGTGCAGGGCAACCAAAGAACCTGCTTTCCAGCTCCGTTCTCCTGTGCAGGGCAATTAAAGAACCTGCTTTCCAGCTCCATTCTCCTGTGTAGGGCAACCAAAGAAGACCTAGCCAATCAGCTGGGACTCAGGAGGCCGAGAATAGATGGGGTTGGCGGGGCCAGTCAGAGGTGGCATTTGCCGGTTCTCCAAACGACTCAAAATTTCCACTACCGGTTCTACAAAACCGGTCAGAACCGGCTGAATTACCACCTCTGGTTTAAACGTAGAAATTGGGTTTCGCCAACCCAGGTTGAATACATTGTATGACTCTTTCTGGATCCTATAACCAGAGTTGGTGATGCTGTTTTAGGAGCTTTCTAACAGCTGCCCCTCCAAAGAGGTTGCAACCAGGATAAAACAATACTAATGCTCTTGTTATGAATACATTCATTAAATGCAACTGCTGGTGGAAACCTCCCGGAACTCCTTTGCAGGCTCAGGAATTCTGGGAGTTGAAGTCCACAGGGCGTAAGGTTGCCGTAATAGTCCCATACCTGAGCTGCATCTTCCTTCATTCCTGCTTGTTAGTCATCTTGGCTGTGACTGATGGGAACTTGCTGGACAACTACCATTTCTCCTCCCCCCCCCCCTCCCCCCTCCCGCGCCCCCAATTATGGGAAGGCATCCTTGCTGGATTAAATATACATTGTCATTTTTTTATCAGATATATTGTAATTTTATTATCTGATTTCTCTTCTTATATATGTGTGTGTATACACATACACACGCACAAAGGGTAGTTCTTTTGTGTGAATCATTAAGGAAAGATTTAGGCAATGTTTTACCTAGAAATGTTAAATCCCTAACTTTCTGAGTGCCTCTTTTCTTTTCTTTTGGCGATCTGCCTTACTGCCCTATGAATGGATTGCTTAATCATAATGCAAAAGTTTTATGAGGTTTTTTTTTCTTTTTTGTAGCAGGCAGTCAGGGCTATAATTGGTGGAGGTGGGGAGACACGTGCGTACACACACACGCACACAAATGTGTAAAAAAATCTCTTTGCCTTCCTCCCTCTCTCCTGCTTTCTCTCTTTCCTTCTCTCTTTTATCCCTCCCCTCCCTCTTTTACCCTTTCCTTTCTACTTTCTTTCCTCCGTCCTTCCTGCTTTCTCTCTTCTTCCTTCCTTCCTTCTCTCTTTGCCTTCCTCCCTCTCTGCTGCTTTCTCTCCTTCCTTCTCTTTTATCCCTTCCCTCCCTCCCTCTTTTACCCTTTTTCCTTTCATCCCCCCTTCCTGCTTTCTTTCCTTCATCCCTTCCTTCCTTCCTTCTCTCTTTGCCTTCCTCCCTCTCTCCTGCTTTCTCTCCTTCCTTCTCCTTTATGCCTTCCCTCCCTCCCTCTTTTACCCTTCCTTTTCCTTTCCTCCCTCCTCCCTCCTTTCTCTCCTTCCTTCCTTCCCTTCTCCATTGCCTTCCTCCCTCTCTCCTGCTTCCTCTCCTTCCTCCTCTTTTATCCCTTCCCTTTTCCTTTGCCTCCCTCCTTTCGCTCTCTCTCTTCCTTCCTTCCTTCCTCCTTCCTTCCTTCTTCCTCCTTCCGTTCCTTCCTTTCTCTTCTTTGCCTTCCTCCCTCTCTCCTGCTTTCTCTCCTTCCTCCTCTTTTATCCCTTCCCTTTTTCCTTTCCTCCCTCCTTTCGCTCTCTCTCCTTCCTTCCTTCCTTCCTTTCTTCCTTCCTTCCTTCCTTCCTTCCTTCCTTCCTTCCTTCCTTCCTTCCTTCCTTCCTTCCTTCCTTCCTTCCTTTCTCTCTTTGCCTTCCTCCCTCTCTCCTGCTTTCTCTCCTTCCTCCTCTTTTATCCCTTCCCTTTTTCCTTTCCTCCCTCCTTTCGCTCTCTCTCCTTCCTTCCTTCCTTCCTTCCTTCATTTCTCTTTTTGCCTTCCTCCCTCTCTCCTGCTTTCTCTCCTCCCTTCCCTTTTATCCCTTCCCTCCCTCCCTCCCCCCTTGAAATCCCACTCCCTGACTTTTCCCCTTTTCTCCCCACAGGCTTATCCTGCTCATCGTGTGCGTGCTCCTGATGTGCGGGATCGGAGCCAGCTGTGCCAGGTTCTGCTGCCGCACCAAGCACCCCCTGCGCCAGACCTTCCCGCCCCACGCGCACGACCTCACCGTCATCCCCATGGAGCACGACAGCACCGCCCACAGCACCGTCACCTGTAAGTAAACCACGATGGGCACCGACTCGTGGTAGCTGCTCTTTCTACCGCTACGAGATAGGAGGAGAGGGATAAGGAGATAGCCATCCTTTTACTATTCTGTCTTCTGTACAGATGCCGATAGATAAACTCCACAAAGCTTTCATGCAAAGTCTTTATTATTGGTTCATTATGTCACTGCGTTTGTTTTGATTTGTCTGAGGAGCTTCCAAAGAAGTTTACAGAATAAGTTGAACTGGTTATCAAGTTTCCATAGTAACAAGATATGAGTGTCTTGTGATGTTCTGTTTTACTGTGCACAGTGTGCAGGGGAGGAGTTTTACTTCTACTTCATCTTTCATTATAGCTTTCTTTCACTTGCTTATTAGAATGGTACTGCTGTTTCTTTTGTGTCTTAGTTATTTTGTAAATAAAGTATGCTGACAACAGAAAAACACAATTCATTTCCTCTAATTTATAAAGCTGAATGAGTTCGGTTTAACACATTAGGCATCCTCATAACTCACATTTATGATGAGGTTCTTCTGAATGTCCCATCCTTTGCATGTCTTTCTTTGTAGGTAAAAAGTTGATTATCTCCTTATCCTTTCCTCCCATCTCATAGCAGTAGAAAGAGCAGCTACTACGAGTCCGTGAGTTCAGCCAAGAGTAAGGAAACCTCCCCCAACCCATCAAGGGTCAATTTAGTGGCCAATCAGGATTACAGATGGGGTCACGTGACATGGACTATATTTCCCAGGATACCTTAACTACATTTTCCATGATGCATTCCCTTAAGGGGACAGCTCACAAATCCTAACTAACTATCCAATTCCCATACACTGGCTGGACAGCACAACGGGCTTCTCTTTTTTCTGGGCGTTCTCTAAAAATCCCAGAGTGACTTGTGGGGATCATCCTCCACGGCCATGGGAGCAGAATCTGGACGCTTGGCAACCGTCTCATATTTATGACCGTCGCAACGTCCCGGGGTCCACGCAATTCCCCTTTGGCGACCTCCTGACCAGCCGAGTCAGCAGGGAAGCCAGGTTCATTTAACAACCGGAGCGACTTAACCGTTAACCATGGTAATGATTCACTTAGCAACAGATATCTTTCACTCAATTGTCATAAGCTGAGAACGATCTCTGTTGCTTTTCAATTCTTCTCGTTTTCAGCTTTTATTCTTGCAAGCTGCCAGGAGTCCCTAAGAGGGAATTGGACATTTTCTTAAATTTAAAAATAATAGAATAGAATACTTTATTGACCAAGTGTGATTGGACACACAAGGAATTTGTCTTTGGTGCAAATGCTCTCAGTGTACATAAAAGAAAAGATACATTCATTAAGAATCAAGAATCACAAGGGACAACACTTAATGATAGTCATAGGGTACAATAAGAATAGAATAGAATAGAATAGAATACTTTATTGGCCAGATGTGGTTGGACACACAAGGAATTTGTGTTGGTGCAAATGCTCTCAGTGTACATAAAGGAAAAGATACATTTGTCAAGACTCAAGAATCAACAGGTACAACACTTTATGATAGTCCTAGGGTACAATAAACCATCAAATCATACTAGGAAACAGTCAATATAGATTATAAGGATACAAGCGACAAGGTTACAGTCATACAGTCACAAGTGGAAGGGGAGGGGTGATAAGGAGTGATGAGAAGATTAGTAGTAATAGTAGTGCAAACTTTGTCAGTAGTTGGACAGTATTGAGGGAATTATTTGTTTAGCAGAGTGATGGTGTTTGGGGAAAAACTGTCCTTGTGTCCAGTTGTTCTGGTGTGCAGTGCTCTATAGCGTCGTTTTGAGGGAAGGAGTTGAAACAATTTATGTCCAGGATGTGAGGGGTCTGTAAATATTTTCCCATCCCACTTTTTTGACTCGTGCAAGATACAGGTCCTCCATGGAAGGCAGGTGGGTAGCCATTGCTATTTTCTTCAGTCCTAATTACTCCCTGGAGTCTATGTACGTCCTTTTGGGTTGCAGAACCAAACCAGACAGTTATAGAGGTGCAGGTGACAGACTCAATCTATAATAATAATAATAATAATAATAATAATAATAATAAATCGCAGGACAGCCTAATAGTTCTGCTTCATTGTTTTGACAGCCTACAGCTCTCTCCAGTACCCTCCCAACGTCTCCCTCTCCCTGCCTTCTGGAGACCCGGATAGGAATACCGCCTGCCCTCCAGCCTACAGCCTCTACGCCATAGAGATGCCCCCCTCCTACGACGAGGCCATCCGGATGTCCAAGCCTCACGCCGAGACTCCGTCAGCGGGCCAGAAACTGGAGAGCAGCACCTGTGAACCAGCAGCCTCACCCAAGTTGCCCGAATCATCCCAAAACTGCCCCACGGAGGGGCAAGAGAACACGGGGGACACTTCTACGTCTTCCCCCGAGCAGTCGTAGTGGTCTCTCTTCGATAGGGGAACGGGAGAATACGGACCGAAGTCGCGGGCGAAGGAGGGAAATTTGCATCTTCTGTGCTTGGACCTAGCATCTCCTGCCACTTCTGAGTACCGTTGGGACTTTTCGAGGAGATCGAAACAAGATATTTACCTCCTACGTCTGAATTATCCAAGGTGTAAACTAAAGCTTTGGGGCTAACAAGCCTTCCCTCCCCACCTTAGAAGTTCAGCTACCTTGAGCGCATTGGATTAGCAGAAAATGGCATTTTTCACACTTATAACGGTTGCAGCATTCGGCTGCTGGACTTAAAAGGCGTCTGCATCCTGCCGTCGAGAGCGGTGAAATGAAGAAAAACCCGAGAGCCAGTACAGATTAATCTCTCTTTCTTCTGGGAAGACTGGATTTTCTAGCAAATTGCTGAAAGGTGGGATTCGTTGCTATGTAACGCCCAAACTTGGACCCAGAGCCCCTTTTTAAAAAATAAAATAAAATAAAATTCCCTACTTCTGCTTTCGATAGACTGGGCAATGTTTTCACGGTTCCCAGGTCGGAAACTCTTGTCGGGAAAGGCCTTTGGTTTTGAATCCTAATTCCAGACCAGAATATCGTTTCTCGGTTCCTGCGGGCCCCAATTCCCACGCCTCCACCGAGGACATGTTGCTGTGTCCAACTGGAATGTGAACGTTGCGTTGGGAGATTTGGAGTTCTTGCTGTGGATTTTACAGGACGATGCCGTCTTTTCACCAAGAAGCCCTTGTTGTATTTTGAATCTAATTCTGCTGGACCACAAAGCGTTTTGTATTTTAGGTATTCGTCTTAAAAAATGTTTATATTTATCTCCCCTCCACTCTCTCTCTGCGTATCTGTTGTAAATAGAAGGTCAACATATTGGGAGAATGCTTATATAAATACTCCCCTGAATAGTTTTCTTCCCCCCCCCCCCCATTGATCTAATTTTTCATAGATAGCGGGCAGAAATTTGGGGACGAATCTGAAATAGTCTCCAGTACTCGTTACCTTTAAGGAATGTGTTTGTTTTTCTCATTGTTTTCTATTTTAGGGGTCTTCCAACTTGACATCTTTAAGACTTGTGGACTTTAACTCCCACAATTCCTCTTCCAGTCCATGTTAGCTCAGGGATTCTGGGAGTTGAAGTCTTGAAGTCTTAAACTTGCCAACTTGTTCTGTTTGAATGATTCCATGCCTCTGGAGTACTCCTGTTTTGCAACAGAGGGAGTCCTCGACTTACGACCACAATTGAGCCCAACATCAGGGTTGTAAGCGAGGCATCGGGTTAAGCGAACTTTGCCCCGTTTCACTTTGCCTTCTTTGTCCTGGTCATTAAGTGAATCACTGCAGTTGTTCAGTTAGTCACCCGGTTGTTAAGCGAATCTGGCTTCCCCATTGACTTGGCTTTGCAAAAAGGGATCACGTGACTCTGGGAACATGTCATAAATAAGAGCCAGTTGCTAAGCATCTGAATTTTGATTATGCAACCACCAGGACATACCGCAACGGTCATAAATGTGAAAAATCCTATGTCACTTTTTTTCAGTGGCGTTGTAACTTTGAACATTCCCTAAGCAAACTGTTGTAAGGTCGAGGACTACCTGTATAGATTTAAGGCAGAAGTGACTGGGTGGAAGCCATCATTCTGGTTTAATAATACCAGAATGGCAGCTTCACACAACCCATTGGGCTAGGACTTAACCAACCTGGTTACAACTTAGCAAGAAGTTTCCATTTGCACAACCCCTGGGGAGTTTTGAAGAACACACAGGGGTTGCATACAAAGTACCAAGTGTCGCCCATTTTTTTCCCCCTCCCAAAAAAACTTTGCATGTTAAATTGGACTCAGGCTTTATTGACAAAACTCAACGAAGGGTAGTAAATTCTGTCCAAATGTAGCTCCTAAAGGTTGAAATCCTGTAGTCTCAGCTCAAGAAAAGGTTCGTTTCACGCTTCTCACAACGTAAAAGATGTCAACTCATAAAACATTCCTACGTCTGCTTTAGCAGTTGCCATAAAAAGGGGTGGAGGAAGGAAATCTGGAAGAGCAGTGCAGCAGTTTGGAAGCCAACTCTTTATCTTTAAAAGATTGTAGCTAAACTACTGGAGCTTTTGCCCATGAATATATTTCATTGGAATATGTGATTGATGACACCCAGCCCGTGAAGGTGCTCAATTGGAGAATCTGATTTATGACACACCCAGGGGGGAAGGGGGGAAATAGGGTCAGAGGGAACTGTAAATGACGTAGGCCAGAGTTGGCTTCATCCAGGGCAGTGCCAATAGGTCGCCTCTAATGAATCCTTTGAAGTTTTTTTGAAGTTTGGGTCGAGAATCGTGATTTAGCTAGGGCGATTGCTGGAATCCTGACAAAAGATTCTTCCTGCAGACCAGGGCTGTGACTTTATGTGTTGTTATTTGCTGTCCAGGTTTTTCCACGGTCTCTTACCCTCCCCCCCTCTTGGTATCGCCGGAGAAAGAGAAAGCAAGATAGGGGAGATGAAGCCAAAAAGTTTCTCGGAGGTCTTACTGAGTCAGTTTGAAGGATTCGCCCGTCATCATGGCCACAAATTCTAGGAAGGAAGGAAAAACAAAATCTAGAGCAAGAAGGTAGAAATGTCCTTTTTTTAAAAAAAAAAAACTGTGTCCTTCCTTTCTTGCCTTCCTCCCCCCCCCCCCAAAAAAAAAAAACATGTTGACAGAATGCCACAAAGGCTGGCCCTTAGCAGTAATTTTTCCTCCCAGGACTTCAACTCCCAGAATTCCCCTGTCAGCCTGATACGACCAATTCCATTGTATACATGATGGACAGTGACAATAAAGGCTTTGCGTTTATTTATATGAGCATCTTTCCATGTAGGTCTCAGATAAATTGTCATTTATCCTGCAAAATCATGGTTCCACATCCATGTTAACCAGCTCAAAGTTAAAAGCAGCGTGGAATCAAACAGCAAAGAAGTCAAAAGGTACCACTAGCACCCCAATTTGAAATCTCGGAATAAGCTTAAAGAGAGCAAGTGGAAATGTCAAGCCAATAAAGAAATACATGTATTTTGCAAAATAAATAACATGTATTTTGCTGTGGTAGGTGAATCAGTTTCTATCCAGGTGGCACCTTCTAGTGGACAATTGGAGGCATGGCGGGCCTGTTTGCTTTCATGCTTTCCCTATAATTTCCCAATTCCATCTTTTTAAGCCTCAGCTTTTAACCAGGCTGCGGGAGAACTCTGGCATTTGAACTCCAAGGCATCTCGTGGGGGAGACTGTTCCTATCTTTGCATAAGATAAAACAGGCAGTTAATCAACTTATTTATGGCAAACATAGGTGCAAAGATGGAGCTGGAAGATGGAACTAAGTTTAAAATGAAGGAACAGTTGTGCAGCATTAACAGTTTCAGCTGTAGAACAAGCCAGCATCTAAATTCTTCCAGAGGAAGATAATCCTGACAGGCAGCTTGGAGAAGTAAGAGCTTTTAATTTCAAACTACTGTAACTGGGAGATGGGAGAGGGTACCAGTATTTCTTCACAGTATTGTCATATGATTGCCATGAAAACTGTACACATGTATCCATATGATCCCCATCCCTCATTTACCAGCACTGTTAACCTGTTCAATGTTCAGAATTAGCACTTCCTTTCTCCCTCCCTATCCTCTTTCCTTTCAGTGTCAAGACATTTTAGACTGTCGACCTGCAGGCCAGGAATTGTCTTTATCTGTTCCGGGAGCTTTTGATAAATTAGTCTCGCTTTCAATAAATTAAAGTAATCGCGCCTGTCTTGATTTATGTAGAACTGACTCTGAAACTGTATGTTCTTCAAGGCAACTTTCTGGTTCACGTCTTTGAGTGACGGCATTGGTGGTATTCAAATTTTTTTACTATCGGTTCTGTGGGCGTGGCTTGGTGGGCGTGGTGTGGCATGGTGGGCGTGGCAAGGGAAGGATACTGCAAAATCTCCCTTCTCTCCCCATGTCAACTCATAAAATATTTCTCTGGTCTTTTTAGAGTTGCCAAGAGAAAGGGAGGAGGGAGCAGTGCAGCAGCTTGCAAACCGAAACTGCATTCCATAAATGTTTTCAAAGATAGTAACTAGGTGACTGAAGTTTCTGCCTTGCAAAATTCTAACTGGAAAGCATGACTGAGGACTCTTGGCTATGGAGGTGTTCCATTGGAGAGTATGAATACACCCAGGGTTGGGGGGAGAAACCAGGGTCAAAGGTGACCATGAATTATGTGACTCAGAGTCAGCTACACCCAGGCAGTGCCGGACATGTTAACTCCCAATAAATAAATCATTTTGGAGTTTTGGAAGTTTGCTTTGAGACTCATGATTTAAATGGGGGTAACTGCCAGAGCACTGACACCCCACTCCTGGGGGAAGGGTAGTGCAAAATCCCCCTTCCCTCCCCACCCCTCTAACCTGCTTTCCAGCACCATTCTCCTGTGCAGGGCAACCAAAGGAGACCCAGCCGATCAGCTGGGACTCAATGGAAGGCAGAGAAGAGATGGGGTTGGCAGGGCCAGTCAGAGGTAGCATTTGCCGGTTCTCTGGACCACTCAAAAGTTCCGCTACCGGTTCTCCAGAAGCGGTCAGAACCTGCTGAATACCACCTCTGGATCATAACGGGTAGGGATTATGCTTCCAAGTACCTTCGTAGTCGATGGTCCCATCCCCATCCTTGTCGGCTTCCTTCATCATGAGTTCAGCTTCGTGTTCGTTCAGTGGTTCTCCGGCGTTCATCAATACGTATCTAAAAAGTCAGAGAACACGAGAAGGCTTGACGTCACCCCTTATATCCTCTCCTTGGGCCACTGTGCCTGACTCCATCACTTTGGCTGCTTACTTGAGTGTGTCCCAGTCGATGTAGCCCTTGTGTTCTTTGTCGAAAACTTTAAAGGCGGCTCGGAGTTCCTCGTCTTGATTTTTGGATTTCTCGTGGTAAATGCCCATCAACACCTAGAAACCCATCGCAGTTGAAGGTGCCTTTTTCTGGAGGAAAAAAAGAGACAGCGGTCAATCAAATCTGCATAGACAGAGGGATAGAATCAAGATCACATGAAGTGTTAATATGGCTTTATAAGGCCTTTCGTAAGGCCACACATGACATACTGCATCCATTTTTGGTCGCCACGATTTAAATAAAGATGTTGAGATGCTAGCAAGAGTGCAGAGAAGAGCCACGAAGACGATTAGGGGACTGGAGGCTAAAACATACGAAGAAGGGTTGCTGGAACTGGGTATGTCTAGTTTGATGGGGAAAAAAGGCTAGGGGAGATATGATAGCAGTCTTCCAATAGAAAAGAAATAGAAAAGAAAAGAAGAGTTCTCCACTCCTCTACTCGTTGCAGAATACCTTCTGCCACCAGACTCCAAATTCTAGACCTAGAAAACCTAGAACTACGCCGCCTTTGGTCCGATCTAAGTATAGTATATAAAATCATACATTGCAATGTCCTACCTGTCAATGAATACTTCAGCTTCTACCATAACAACACAAGAACAAACAATAGATACAAACTCAAGGTTAACCACACCCAACTTGATTGCAGGAAATACGACTTCAGCAACAGAGTGGTCAATATCTGGAATATTCTACCTGACTCTGTGGTTTCTTCCCCAAACCCCAAAAACTTTAACCTTAGACTGTCTACTATTAACCTCACCCCTTTTCTAAGAGGTCTGTAGAGGGCGTGCATAAGCGCACCAACGTGCCTACCGTCCCTGTCCTATTGTTTCTTTTATTTTTCTTATATGTATCCATGTATTCATAACTATGTTTTTACTTATACCTATTATCTTGTAAGCAATTGACAAACCAAATAAAATGAATAAGTAAAAATAAATATTTGAGGGGTTGCCCCAAAGAAGAGGGAGTCAAGCTATTCTCCAAAGTCCCTGATCATAAAATAAGAAGCAATGGATGGAAACTCATCAAGGAAAGAAGCAACTTAGAACTAAAGAGAAATTTCCTGACAGTGGGAACAATTAATCCGTGGAACAACTGGCCTCCAGGAGTTGCGAATGCTCCAACACTGGAAGCTTTTAAGAAGAGATTGGATTTGTTTAAAATGGTGCACAGTTTCCTACCTAAGCAGAGGGTTGGACTAGAAGACCTCCAAGGTCCCTTCCAACTCTGTTATTCTATTCTAGACTTGCTCCTGATCAACTTCATTTTGGGGTGGCTGCCATCTTTTTGCAGCCAGAGATGGAGTCTTCCCACATAGGATGAGGACACAGAAGGAGGCAGGAGGGTAACCAGCAATGTCCTGAGGTCCCTAGGTGGAATAGAGAGGACTATTATGCCCACTTTTAGGGCTGTTACAGCTAATCTCAGTTATGGCTCACCTCAGAAAGTAAGAGAAGTCAGGAGGATGGGAGACCACCAGGAAATTTTGGAAGCCAAAGAAAATGAAACCCTCAGAAAACCACAATAATAAACTTTGGGTTAAAGTCACCGGGAGTTGAGCTTTGCTCAAAGGAGGTTTTAAACATGAATATCACTAAAATATCCTGCATAAAGTTAGCGGAGCTCAATTCGGTCAATCTTTCAGCAGAACTTCAGCTCAATAACTGCTTGCGAGGATTTGGGCCTTATTGCAATGTGATTTGTTTTTTTTTTAATTGTTTTAATATTAAAATTCAAAGTTCCCATTTTCTTTAACGCTGTTAAGTAAGTACATTTTTTGTAACCCTTCAGCACCCAGGGACATCTGTCATTTATTTTGCCTTCTGGGAAATTACACTTTGGCTGATTTTGTTTAAAAGGAGGAAGGGACTCAAGTTGCCTACAGTTTCCAGTAACTTCTGTAATTAGATGAAATTTGCATAAACCTCTTCAAAGAAGTCACAATTTGTCCTCAATGGGGAAGGCAGGGAGGACACCCCTTTTTCCCCTTCCAAAAGAAACTGTTTGCGTAATCATTCATTTACAGCCAGGATGTTGCGCTGTCACAAGCTGTATAAATACAACTCCGGTGACCAGGAATGGAAGGAGATCAGCCAAAGAAACAAGCAATTCAGTTCCTGAAACTTAGGAAGGAAAGTCTTTCCTCGTAGGAAGGGGAAGGAAACCACATCAGAAGGATATGCAGGGCTCAGGAAGATGGGTCTTTGCGTATGGAACTCCTGAAAAATCCTAGCAAGGAACCTGTAACAGCCAGATTATCAGACAAGGATCGAGGGGGACAAGAAATTCTGGAGGACACCAATGGTTCAAGCGGAACCTAAGGCAGCCCCTTGGGACGGCCGCCCTCTTACTGTCTTTGTCGACATCCTTGGCCATGTTGGCGAGGTCTCGTTTGGTGGGGTTGATGCCGATCAAACTCATCAGGCTTTCCAAGTCGTCCGTCTTCACCAAGCCGTTCCCTTCTTCGTCAAACATCTCAAAGATGCCTTTGTATTCGGTGATCTGCTCCGGGGTTAGAGTTCCCGCCTGTGGTGGGAAGGAAGCCAGTGCAAACTTTAGACAAGGGCAGGGTAGACTTTGGGTTGGCTGAGACGCTGCTTCTCCTAGGGGGCCAGTTGTGGCACTTGGAGATGAGAAGAAGAAGAAGAAAAAAAGAAGATCCACCAATGACCCTGTTTCCCCCCCTCCTCCCAGGGTGTGTTATAAATCACATTCTCCAACCGAAGCACTTTCGCATCCGTTGGAACCCTGACACACCCATCCTATCAAACTTAGTAGGATGGGCAGATGCCCTACAGGAGAGGTGGCCCCACAAGAAACCCAGCCCTCTGCCCTGTAGGGCTTTCAAAGTGATAACCATCACCTTGAATCGCACCTGGACAGCAACTAGAAGCCAGTGCAATTCACACACCAATGATGTTACTCAGGTGAACTGCAGAGCGCCCATTGGCTGCTTGTTGCCAATGCATTCTGAACCAACCACAGTTCCTGGATGGTCTACAAGGGCAGCCCCACGTAGAGCACATTGCAGTAATCCAAACGGGAAGTGATTAAGGCATGGGTGACTCTTGCGATCACTGATCTACTTTAAAAAAAAAACATTCGCAAGGTGACCTGAAATGTAATAATTCCCAGCCATGGCTGGAAATGTTTTCTCTGGGGAAGTAAAACAGATATCAAAAGTCGGAGAAGGGAATAATGCAAAACAGGTGGGATTGCATCCTGCAAAAAATAAATAAAAATAGGAGATTTAGCCTCCTATTAAGTCTTATAATGTGTATGTGACCATTCCCCTTGCCTATGCACACCGATAGACTTTATTTTGGCAAATAGCAGAAAATGAATCCTTTTCGATTGCCAGCCATAGACAATAATCTTTCCAGCCTACTGCCAGTCCCACTCACTTGAGGAAAGTCGGCTTCTAGGATTATGAGAAAAATAAAAAATAAAATTCCCTTCTCGGCTTATTTCACTGACTCCGAAAAATGGCTGCCGAAGCATTGCCAATTCCCTGCATTTTTAAACCAAAAGGGCGTGCTTCACACAACGTGCACCAAAATGCCCCTTAACTAAAATGCAGGGAAAATACATTTTGAAATTTAGGAGCAGCAAAATAATCACTTTATCCCCCTTTCCTAAACTATTGTGACTTTTCTCTTTTAGAATTCGAATGCACACTTCTAGCCTTTTTATTCATGCCGGTATTCACCAATTTTCCAAAGGACTGCAATTTTTTAAAATCCATTTTTTTCTTTTTATCCCTTCTTTCCTGTGCCTTTTCCCTCGCTAGTCATTTTTTGAGGTGTCAAATCAAACATTTACTGTGGTTACAGAATCATAATAAACATCTACAAAAGTTAAGCCAACTCAAACAAGTTTTCAGACTCTCGGACCGGAGGAGGAATTTCAATACAGAGGCACAGAACGATGCAACCTGTCCATTCAGGATAAGCAACACTGATAAACAGGATATTATTCTGCAAAAGATGAATAAAACATATCTGGGATTCTCTTATAGAGATACCCACGAAAGAGGATCCTATGGCAAAAGAGTTCCACTCAGCCATCCAGCCAAGGACAGACCCTTGGATGAAGGGAAATATTTTTTGCAGAAGTTTCTCTTCCAGCTGTTTTAGAATGTCGCAGTTAGGGGCAAGATCTCATTTTTAAAAAAATCTGCCAATTGACTAGAAACAAGACAGAGCAAATGGGAAGCTAAAGACCCACAAAACTCACACAAGCAGAGCAGCTTGAGGATCCTCTCCAGAGATCAAGTTTTTTTTTTAACATTTATATGTGGTTAGAAACTTACCATTTTCTTGGTATTTTCCGCCTGGGATGGCACCCTTCAGCTAACTGGTGGTGGGATAGGACATACGGGCAGGAATGGTGGGGAAACTATTCATGTGTACAGTTAAGGAGAGAGTGCAGGAGCCTTTAATCCCAGGGGAGGAAGGATATTGGTAGCCTTTTACGGGAATGAAAGGTGGAGGATCCTATTTATGGGGGAAGAATTTGTCTTAATGCCTCCGCTAAGCCTTGAAGAAGGTCTTGCATTGAAATGGTGCATCTGCTTTGCTTGGGAAGGAAAAATGGAGGTCTCTGGGCAGCTGGTAAAATGACTTCCTTCCTTCCTTCCTTCCTCCTCCCTCCCTCCCTCCCTCCTCCTCCCTCCCTTCCTTCCTTCTGACTTCCTTCCTCCCTCTCTTCCTTCCTTCCTTCCTTCCTTCCTTCCTTCCTTCCTTCCTTCCTCCCTCCCTCCCTTCCTTCCTCCCTCCCTCCCTCCCTTCCTTCTGACTTCCTTCCTCCTTCTCTTCCTCCCTCCCTCTCTTCCTTCCTCCCTCCCTCCCTTCCTTCCTTCCTTCCTTCCTTCCTTCCTTCCTTCCTTCCTTCCTTCCTTCCTTCCTTCTGACTTCCTTCCAACTTCTTTCTGACTTCCATTTCCTTTCTTCCACCCTCATAATTTCCTTCTTTCTCATTTCCATTTCCTTTTTCCCTCCCTCCTCACCTTTTCATTTCATTCCCTCCCTCCTTCCCTCCCTTCCTTTCCACCTTCTCATTTTCATTTCCTCCCTTCCTTCCTTTCTCCCTCCCTCCTTCCCTTCCTTCTCACCTTCTCATTTCCATTTCCTCACTCCCTCTCTCTCTCCCCCCTCCCTCCTTCCCTTCCTTCCTCTGACTTCCATTTCCTTTCTTCCCAACCTCATTTCAATTTCCTTCTCATTTCCATTTCCTCCCTCCCTTCCTTTCTCCCTCCCTTCCCACTTTCTCATTTCCTTCCTTCCATCTTTCCACCCTTTCTTCCTCCCCCCAAAATATAGACTGCAAACTTTGCCACCGTTAACAGGCCCGTGCCCTCTAGAAAGATGCAGCTTGTCAGGAGAAAAATAATGCAAAGGTGGAAAAGTTATATATATATATTAAAAAAAAAAAAACATGAGCAAGAAGATGTTGACAGTTGTAGATCTGGGGTTAGTTCTGGGCGACATGGAGAAAGAAACTGTCTGTGGGGTCCTTTGTCTAAGTCCTCAAGCAGAGGGGAGGCTGGAGGAGGAAGAGAGAAAATAGATAGGAAAAATACTTTTTTGGGGGGGGGGTTAAGCTGATGTTTTTTCTGCTGCTCTGCCTGGACCAGGTTGACTGCTGAATGGAGACCAGAGTTTTACCCTTGAGGTCCCCACGGGGCATTTATTTGTTTATTTTATTATTTATTTATTTACTTTTGTCAATTGCTTACAAGATAATAGGTATAAGTAAAAACATAGTGATGAATACATGGATACATATAAGAAAAATAAAAGAAACCATAGGACAGGGACGGTAGGCACGTTGCTGCGCTTATGCACGCCCCCTACAGGCCTCTTAGGAAAGGGATGAGGTCAATAGTAGATGGTCTAAGGTTAAAGTTTTTGGGGTTTGGGGAAGAAACCACAGAGTCAGATAAAGTATTCCAGACATTGACCACTCTGTTGCTGAAGTTGTATTTCTGCAATCCAGTTTGGTGCGATTAACCTTGAGTTTGTATCTGTTGTTTGCTCTTGTGTTGTTATGGTTGAAGCTGAAGTATTCATTGACAGGTAGGACATTGCAATGTATGATTTTATATACTATATTTAGATCGGACCGAAGGCGGCATAGTTCTAGGTTTTCTAGGTCTAGAATTTCGAGTCTGGTGGCATAAGGTATTCTGCAACGAGTAGAGGACTGGAGAACTCTTCTTGTGAAATATTTCAGGACTTTCTCAGCTGTGTTAATATCAGATACGTAATATTTATCCCACCACGAGGTCTCTCTGCCCAGGTGGAATTGCGCCAAAGGTGGAAAGTTTGGTCCTTGGTGATGCTGAAGGATCTCAAGCTGTAGAGCTTCCACCAGTGGGGGGGAAAAAAAGAGACAGATGTTGCCAAAGGTTGGAGCATCTGCAAACTTCAGCCCAGAAACTGGTCTGAAACTGCAGACTTGGTCTCAAAGGTGGGTGATTTCCCTCCCTGTTCTCCAGGGATGGAGAGAAATATATATATATAGAGATAGCCTTTGATTTAGGATCACAATCGAACCCCAAAGTCCCACCCATTTCGTTCTGTGGCCCCCGACGACCAAGTCTCTTCTCTCTTCTCCCCCCAAATGTGAAGTGTGCCAAGTCCCCTGTTCCTGTTACGAAGTGAAGGACATTTATTTCCCAAGCCAAAGGGGAGACCCTCGTCGTAACGGAGGCCAAATTAAGCAGGGAACAGGTTGGGTTTTGAATGCCTGCCATCGAAACACACACACACACACACACACACACACAAACGGATTGCAAAAAAAAAAAAAAATCTCCAGGGAAGGTGGGCTTCTTTCATGGCCGAAGTGACCAAAATGAAACGCTATACGACGGCCGTCAGCCGGCCACCTGTTCTTGTCCCTAAACAAGAGTGAGCTGCAGAAGCCCACGCCAAATGGCAAGGGGGTCCCTGGAGACCCCCGACTCCATCAATCGTGCACCAAATAAGGATATCTTCTTTGGAGCAAATGTATTTTGAATATTCCCCCCCCCACCCCCCAAAGGGGTTGGAAGCTGTGAAATAATCCCTGGAATATATCTATATCTATATATCTATCTATCTATGTATATCTATTTCTATCTATCTCTATCTCTATATCTAATCTATATATCTATATTATATCTATATATCTATATTTATCTTTCTATATATCTATAGCTATCTATATATTTTTTCTATCTATATCAATCTATATATCTTTCTTTCTTTCTATCAATCTATCTATCCATATCTATATCTATCTATCTATCTATCTATCTATCTATCTATCTATCTATCTATCTATCTATCTATCTATCTATATTTCTATATTTCTATCTATATCTCTATCTATATATCTATCTCTATCTATATATATATCTACCTTTTTTCTATCTATATCTATCTACTGTATCTATCTATATTTCTTTCTATCTATCTTATATCTATATCTACCTATCTCTCTCTCTGTATGTGTCTATATCTATATCTATCTATATCCATATCTATCTATCTATCTATCTATCTATCTATCTATCTATCTATCTATCTATCTATCTCTATATCTATCTATCTTTTTTCTATCTATCTATCTATCTATCTATCTATCTATCTATCTATCTATCTATCTATCTATCTATCTATCTATCTATCACGGTGATTAAAGATTGCTTTCAGAGTAGGAATCTGAAAAGCGATTGGCTTGATTTCTTTCAAATGTCCCAAGCCAGCCATACAGGCAGTCCTTGACTTACAAATGCCATTGAGCCCAATATTTCTGTTGCTAAACGAGATGTTTGTTGAGTGAGGTTTGTCAAACAAACCCAAAGTGTGGATACTTGTGTGTTTTTAGGGGGCGGGGAATTTTGGCGGGTGGGGAGGTGTTTAGGGATTGTCATGTGTGTGTGTGCGTGTTAAGTCTGGTCTCTGGGTGTTGTGTGAATTTCGTTGTATGTGTTTACTGTGTATATACGTACAATGACAATACGTTATTGTTGTTGTTATTATTATTATTATTAAGAAAGGAGGACGGAGCACCCAAAAGCTCCGTATCATCATCTCTCTTCCGTTCCTTTTCAGGGAAGGGTTGTGCAAAAGAGAAAATAAAGAAAATCAAAGCTAGGAAACAGACTGAGGAGTCCAGTAGAAGGACTTTGTAGCTCAGGGTTGAAAGGAGGGCTTGTTTCCTTGAAGCCGTTTCATTACCCAACTAGGGAACATCATCAGGGCTGCAAGAAATGTCTGCAAGAAAACAAACAAGCTCAGAGAGCACCCAAGGACCTCTCAGACAGGGGAGCCCATCCCTTTCTCCCCCCCCCCTTTAGTCTTTTTAGAAACTCTCGGTTTCTAAAAAGTTTCAACTGAGTTGTAATCTTGAAAGCGAAGGAATTACAGAATAACAGAGCTGGAAGGGAACTTTGAGGTCTTCTAGTCCAACCCAAAGGAGGAGATCCTACCTATACCATTCTGGACAACAAGCGCCTGCCCAATCTCTCCTTGAAAACCTCCACAGTTTCAGGTGGCAACTTCTGTCCCACTGCTTAATTCTTCTCCCTCCCAGGAAATTCCTCCTTAGTTCTAGGTTGCTTCTCTCCTTGGTGAGTTTCCACCCGTTGTTTCTTGTCCTGCCTTCAGGCGCTTTGGAGAAAAAAACAAAACAAAACAGAATAACAGAATTGGAAGGGACCCTGGAGGTCTTCTAGTCCAACCCCCTGCACAAGCAGGAGGCTCTCTATATTCCAGACAACGGGCTGTCCAACCTCTTCTTTAAAAAAAACCTCCAGGGATGGAGGGCCCATAACTTTTGGAGGCAACAAGAGTTGGGGGACCCCAATTCTACGGTGCTTTAAACTTCTCTCTGTTTGCTTTCTATCTGTTTCCCCCACCTTTCTCTGGAGTTCTCCTTGGTCCTGCAGAGCTGGCTCCCTCCTGAAACCGATTTCAATCATCTCCAATTTTGCCCTCTGGCCCTTGGGAGAGATACCGGGGTGTCATGCCCCTGTCGGACTCTGAATCCGAGGAGGAAAACGAACAGCTGATAGGGAGCAGGAAACTGGGGAAGGGCAAAGTCCAGCTGGGCAGAGCAGGGGAGAGGTAGAACAAGGGAGAGGGGGTTCAGAGGAAAACCCAGGCCCAACCCCTTCTTCATCCTAGGGCACGCAGGGAGGAACAGAGAAGGGAGCAACGTGGGTTGTGTGGTTTACGGGGGAGGAAAGGGCCCTGATTCCCTGCATTAGCCACAGCTGGGAATGAGAGTTTAAAAGAGATGCATACTGAGTGCAGCAGCTGCTGGGAACAAACTCGAGTTTATCTTGTGTTGACTCTGGTTATCTGCATTCCTGGCGTCTTCCCAACCATGTTGAGTTATTACCGTGCCTTCACATCTGAAATTCTTGCTCCTGCCCTGCCGGACTAATTACCTCATCTTGCCTTGATTGGACTTATAGTTACCATTTGTGTTGACCATGTTTTGGACTTGATTCTCCGCAGCCAACAGCTGTTCCTGGGAGAGTTTTTCTCCAGCCCAGAAGGTAACCAGGACATTGGGGGCAAAGTTGGAGCTAATAAAGGGACTCCTACGGATTATCTGACTGTGTTGCCTTCGTGCCACGCCCCTTTGGGTCATCACACTGGGACTTGTAGTTCCATGACCACCCCTTGCCTAGTGGCATTGGTGCCCGGAGGTCTCCTGGCTTAGATAGCTTGAGGAAGGTCAACCAGATCTGTGACTGATTTGATTAATTCATTTTCCTAGGGTCACAGATCATATCAAAGCGATGAACTGAAGCGGCTGGCCCTGGATCGCACGGCAATGATAAACAATGAGCCGAATATGGAAAAGCAAGGACATCAGCCTAGCAACCAAATGTAGGTTAGTCCGCTCTATTGTGTTCCCTGTAACTACCTATTTTGTCAAAGTTGGGTGTTAAAAAAGCAGGACAGGAAGAAAATCGACTTTTTTTAGATGCGGTGCCGGGGGAAGGCTGCTGTGTATTCCTTGGACAGCAAAGCTGACCAGCAACGTAACACAATACAGGTAGTCCTCAACTTATGACCACAATTGAGCCCAAAATTTACGTTGCTGAGTGAGAAATTTTGTCCCATTTTTACAACTTTCCATGCCGCATTGGTTAAGCAGGGACTCACTGCAATTGTTGTCAGTTCCCCCCATTTAAATCATGAGTCTTGAGCCAAACTTCCAAAACTTCAAAAGGATTTATTGGAAGTTAAAACATCCAGCATTGCCTGGGTGTAGCCGACTCTGAGACACATCATGTCATCCTTGACCCTGATTTTCCCCCACCCTCTGGGTGTATCCTAATTCATATCCTCCAATGGGACACTTCCATAGCCCAGAGTCATCCATCATGCTCTCCAGTTAGAATGGCAGAAACTTCAGTCACCTAGTTATTATCTTTGAAAACATCCATGGAATGCACTTTCGATTTCCAAGCAGCCGCACTGCTCCCCCCTCCCTTTCTGTTGGCAACTCTCAAAAAAGACCAGAGAAATATTTTATGAGTTGATATGGGGAGAGAAGGGAGATTTTGCAGTATCCTTCCCTTGCCACGCCCACCAAGCCACGCCCACAGAACCGGTAGTAAAAAAAATTGAATACCAATTTGAATATTTTTATGAGTTGACAATTGTTAAGTTATTAACACAGTCGTTAAGTGAATCTGGATTCCCCTTGGCCTTGGCTTGTCAGAAGGTCGCAAAAGGGGATCATTTGATTCTGGGAGTCTACCACCGTCATAAATACGAGGTCAGTGGCCAAGCGACTGAATTTTAATCACAGAGATGCTGCAACAGTCATAAGGGTGAAAAACGCTCATAAGTCCCCTTTTTCAGTGCCATTTTAACTTCAAATGGCCATAAACAAATGACTGTAAGTCGAGGAATACCCATAACTTACTTATATTTCAAGATAAGAATTTCCCTTAAGGCAGGATTGGGGGAATTCATCCCTCTGGTTTGTTAAAATGTGATGCATAGGTGAGACTTAACAGAATAACAGAGTTGGAATCCTTTTCAAACTTTAGTCCATTTCATTCAAATGGTTGTCCAATCTCTTCTTTAAAAACCTGCAGTGATTGGAGCATTTGCAACGTCTGGAGGCAAATTGTCCCACTGCATCGTTGTTCTAACTATCAGAAAATCTCTCCTTAGTTCTAGGTCGCTTCTCTCCTTAGTTGGTTTCCATCTGTCGCTTCTATTCTCGCCTTCTGGTGTTTTGGAGAATTAGGCCGATATCTTCCCACGTTGCTTGATTCCTGGCCCTCAAACTTGATTGAGTTTGTGCTTTTTAAAAAGCTACAGATACCTTTCTGATGATCGCCGCTGGCAGTTCCCCTCGGCCCCTGCGGACCGGAGGAAGTCTGCTCAAAACCAGTGGTGCAAATCCTCCTCCGATCCCCTTTCGGGACTTGGGGGGTTTCCCTCAACCCCTGTCTGATGCAACAGAAACCCTTCGCCCCGATTTTTTTTGGTCGAGCGCAGCAAAATAATCCAAAGATTCCACAGCAGGCAGGTTCTCCCCCCCCCCCGTCCCCCCCTGTTGGGAACAGGAGGTAATAAATCCTGTTTATGGCAGAAAATTGCCCCCCGGCGAGCCAATTGGGCAGTGTACCAACCCACCCATTGCACCACCAACCAGGTTGATACTGCAGCATCTTACCGGAGCAATTAAAAAAAAAACCCAAAACCACACAATTATTATTTTGCAACGCAGGGATGTTGCAATGCTGGCGAGGGGCTTTGTCTGTTTCTCTGCCTTGGCTGAGCCTTCCTTTGGAGGAAGCCAAAGAGAGAGAATTAATAATCGGGTACGCGGGTGGGGTGGCATCTCCAAGTTAGCCCAGAAGACGCAACACGGCGCCTCTGATTCCAAGCAGGTTTTCAGAAGCCGCTGAAGAGGAGGAGTAGGGGGGGTCGCAAAAATGGTTCCTCGTGGATGAAACCTGTGCAGGGCCATTGTTTGGTTTTATATTTGTATTTATTGCCCAAGGTCTACGCCGCCCGTCTCGCCGAGGCAACTTTTTAGCTTTTACAGTTGTTGGGTTTTTGTTTTAGATACTGTATCCATTGTCCCTTTCCTTTCCTTTCCTTTCCTTTCCTTTCCTTTCCTTTCCTTTCCTTTCCTCTCCTCTCCTCTCCTCTCCTCTCCTTTCCTTTCCTTTCCTTTCTTCTCCTCTCCTCTCCTTTCTTTTCCTCTTGTTTCCTTTCCTCTCCTCCCCTCTCCTCCCCTCTCCTCTCCTCTCCTCTCCTCTCCTCCCCTCTCCTCTCCTCTCCTTTCCTTTCCTTTCCTTTCTTTTCCTTTCCTCTCCTCTCCTCTCCTCTCCTTTCCTTTCCTTTCTTCTCCTCTCCTCTCCTCTCCTCTCCTTTCCTTTCCTCTTGCTTCCTTTCCTTTCTTCTCCTCTCCTCTCCTCCCCTCCCTTCCCCTCCCCTCCCCTCTCTTTTCTTTTCCTTTCCTCTCCTTTCCTTTCCTTTCTATTCTTTTCCTTTCCTTTCCATTCCATTATTTTCCTTTCCTCTCCTTTCCTTTTCCTCTCCTTTCCTTTTCCTTCCCTTCCCTTATCTCTTCTTCCTTTCCTTCTCCTCCCTTCCCTCTTTTTCCCTTCCTCTTCTCTCTCTTCTTCCCTTCCCTTCTCTCCCCTCACCTTATCTCCCCTTCCTTCCCTTCCCTCCCTTCTATCCTTCCTCTTCTCCTTCCCCCCAGTTTCTTACTCCCAGCTAGCCTTCTAGGGGCACACTGGCCCTATTCAGCAGAAGCCCCTCTAACACCCCCCAACTGGACCTGGTGCTAGGATGGTTAAATCACCAATGGGTTAGGGTCTTATGCCAGCCCCATCCTTGTGGGTCTCACAAGAGACAGACTGCCAAGGCTACTAGGTTAGCTTCTGAACTGGTCAAAGTCTCTTTCCGAGATAGGATGAAGGAGTGCTACTATCTGTATTTGCCAATTTCCCACATTTTGCTATTTGGCCACTTGGTGGCGCCAAATTCCCGGTTGGATCCTGGTTTGATCTAGCAGCTTTCCTCCGCTCCCCTCCCCCCACACCTTATTCTAACCAAAGAAATTAAGCATTGAGATCTGCAGGTCGCAGGCCCCTGATGAAGGGTTGGCAGGGAGGTTCGACTACCTGGGTTTCATAAGAGGATTTTAGATAGATAGATAGATAGATAGATAGATAGATAGATAGATAGATAGATAGATAGATAGATAGATAGATAGATAGATAGATAGATAGATAGATAGACAGAGAGAGGTGATAGATAGGGAGGGAGGGATGGAGATAGATACAGTAGATGGATGGATGGTTGGAGATAGAGAGGGGAGGGAGGAATGGATGGAGATAGATACAATGGATGGATGGATGGATGGATGGATGGATGGATGGTGATAGAAAGATAGAGTGGGAGGAATGGATGGAGATAGACATAGTCAATAGATAGATGGATGGATGCATGGATGGATGCATGGATGGATAGATAGGGAGGGAGGGAGATAGATAGATAGATCGATAGAGAGAGAGAGTGAGAGAGAGAGAGATATAGTAGATAGAGACATATAGCTAGATATAGATATATAGAGATAGAGATAGAGAGAAAGCTAGATATAGCTAGATATAGATACACACACACACACATAAAAAAGCTTTATGGGACAATCAACTCCTTGCCTTGGTCTTAAAACCAAATTAAAGCTGGAGCAGGTGGAGAAGAAATGCGTCTTTGCCATTTTCTGCCTCTTCGCCCGCCCACTCTGCAAAAGGAAACAAACAAAAAAATAAAAATAAAAAAATAAAGAGAGAGAGAGAGAGAATAGCTCAATAGCTCACCCCGGGCCCTTTGAGCGTACTCCCGCTGCTAAGGCACGATAAATAATAAATAACATGGCGCCAGCGCTTTAAAAAAGGGCCAAGAAATTCTGCAGTGCTTCGCCAGTGATCCGTTGCCTTCACAAAATCACGCCTGCTGGGCACCTTTCGAAACCTCTCCGAATTAGAAGCCTCTTCGTCAGATCCGAAGGGTGGGAGGAAGAAGAAATCTGTTTGTAACTACGTGGCACGGATAGGAGACCCCCGAGGGTCCATTTTCGGGCTTTACAGTGCCACCTTGACTTTTTACAGAGGTCTCCTTAGCTTAGAGACCTTAAATAAATAAAATAAAATAAAAAATTAAATAAAAGAACCCACAATTGATGCAAACTGCCAACACATCTCCTCCCTCGGGTTCAAAAGGACTGTAAATTCAGATTTATTTCTTGCAGCTCTGAAGCAAGATACAAACAAGATACTGAATGCAAGAAGTATTACATCCTTTTGCATTTACTTATACAGCTAATCCTCGAGTTATGGCCACAGTTGGGGAGCAAATGATTGTTGAGGCCCAGTGAGGAGGTTGGGGAGGAACATGGGTCAGTCCTGAAGTCTGGGGAAACCTCTGACGAGGGCTCTGAGTCGGAGGTAGAGACGGGGCCAGGACCATTCAACAGTTTTCAGCTGTCTTCAGAATCAGAGTTCAGTGGGGCAGAAGAGCAGCTGGAGCCTGTTCCCAGAGTGCTCATGCACAGAGCTGCCAGGAGAAGGGAACAGCTAAGGAACAAGGGCCGACTCGGGAGTAAAACCACAGGTGGGTGGTGAATGGTCCCTCCCATAGAGGATAAAAGAGGAGCGAAAGAGGAGGGAGTTTTTGCAGGAGACAATTAGTTCATTTGGGTGAAGATCTGTTCCTGCATTCTTGCCAAGTATTGTCTGCTACAGTGTGGCATCGGAAAGATATCGGCCTGGCATCTCACCAAGCCTGATCAAGGTCTGTAATTGTGGAATATCTTGAAAGACTGTTGGCCGGGACTTCGTTGGAGACGAATTCACTGTAAACTAAATAAAAGGGGTTTATCGGGACGAGGACTCGGCTTCGCTCTGTTGGCGAAGCCTAAATCAGAACAGACACAATTTTTTTTTCTGCTTTTAAACCAAGCCCATGCTTTCCCCCATTCCTATGGGAAGTCAGCAACTCTCTGGTCGTAAAGACAAGAAAGCCTTTCACGTTACAGATCTAAAATAAAACGTTTTGAGTTTTTTTTTTCTTTTTTCCTGAGAGGGGCCTTCGACTTTCCTTTAGCAATCTCCCTGAGATCTCTCGATGATGCATTTCCTTCCTCGTTGTTTCTTGCTCAAGGACGATAATTTTACCTTTCTGACAAAGCCTGCTTTCTTGGCTGAATTAAACACTTCCTTCTCCAGTGAAATTTATTCCCTATTTACTTCCTTTTGGGGGGTGGGGGGAATGGATAAATCTCTCCCTGGTGAGGGGGTTGGACTAGATGATCTACAAGGACCCTTCCAACTCTGTTAATCTGAAGAATCCCAAGCCTATAGTTCTGGGATTTTCTGATTGTGTGTCCAAACACACTTGGCCAATAAAAAAGAATTCTAATTATTCTAATTCTTGTATCACAGTGCTTCTCCGTAACTTACCCATGCATTTTGGCCAAAAATTAATCGGCTTCTATCAAAACCTGAGTAGAGTTAGGCAGAAGAAACCTTCAGGAACTCGTAATGATTCCTCAGAATCGATCTGCTTTCCAATAAAAAAAAAGTTGTTGAGACTCTAGAACGCTATCACTATTCCAGGAGGCGGCTGACACCGATCTAACGATGTCAGCAAGAAATCCAACTTGAACTAAAATGAAATTAGGCTTAATAATATTGGCACATTTTAAAACGAATGATCCTCAACAGCGGTGGGATTCAAATTTTTTAACTACCGGTTCTGTGGGCGTGGCTTGGTGGGCGTGGCTTGGTGGGCATGGCAGGGGAAGGATACTGCAAAATCCCCCTTCCCTCCCCACCCCACTAACCTGCTTTCCAGCTCCATTCTCCTGTGCAGGGCAACCAAAGGAGACCCAGCCAATCAGCTAGGACTCAGTGGGAGGCGGAGAAGAGAGGGGGCGGGGCCAGTCAGAGGCGGTATTGGCCGGTTCTCCTAATGTGACCTTGATTCCATCCCTCTGTTTATGCAGTTTAGGATTGTGTTGGCTTTTTTGGTTGCCGCTGCACACTGCTGGGTCATATTTAACTGATTTACGGAGCAATTTACTAAGCGGGTTTACTAAGCAATTTACTAACGATTACTAAGTGAGGTGCTGGTTAAATAATTTTAACAGCCAAAGATTTTATCGCCTTTTTCGCCAAGGTGGCTAAGGAAATCCACTGCAGTTGATCAGTGATTTTGTCTGGTCATTAAGTGAACCCAGCTTGGAAACTGGCTGGGTACCGTACAGAAGGCACCCTCAGGGACTCCATAAACAAAGTACCCAAATTTTGTTTGCGTGACGGAGGCGATACGACGGTCCTAAGCATTGAAGAACTGGCCACCAGTTACTTATTTTTTTTCATTCACACGGTTGTTAAACGAGTGTTTTTAAGTCGAGGCCTGCCCGTAATCCCTTTGGAAAACCACCTATTCCCACTCAGACTGAGAATTGCCACACCACCCCTCTTCCAAAGTTTAAGCATGTCACCCTCCCTACTTTCCCACTCCACATTTTTAACCTTTTTTTTTTTTAAAAAAGAATCAACTGGCATCTCTGTTTTTTTATTTTTTTTAAAAAAGTCCTTTTAATAAGCTCTCCTTTTAACGAATCCCGCTGCGAGGGTGCGCAAATTTTTCAGCTGAAGATCGTGCTGTGTTATGAAATTGTTTATACCCATCTGGCCTCAGGGAGATGGCACCTTAGGGGAAATTCGCACGTTGGCTCTGTGGTTGCGCGGAAACATCCAATTTCTGGAGCAACAGGTGTTTTGGGAGGGTCTGTAGCCAAACACTTGTTCCCCTGTCAATAGAGATGAAATTAGATCCTCAAAGGACTTCCACGCTAGCCCTGATGATGTTACCTAGTTTGGGTAATGAAATGTCTGCAAGAAAACAACTCAGCTCGGGAACCCCATAATCCACTTCCAGCTCTTCCTCCTCTTCTCTTCCTCTTCCTCCTCCTCTCCTCCTCCTAGCACTAGTTTGGTCATGAAACATTTGCAAGAAAACAACCACGCTCAGAGAGCACCAGGGATCCCATAGTCCTCCTCCTCCTCCTCTTCTTAGCACTGATGATGTTACCTAGTTGAGTAATGTAACGTCTACAAGAAAACAACCAAGCTCGGGGACCCCACAATCCACTTCCACTTCTTTCTCCTCCTCCTTTTCCTCCTCCTAGCACTGATGATGTTACCTAGATGGGTATTGAAACGTCTGCAAGGAAACAGCCAAACTCAGAGAGCCCCTTCATTTCAGCCCCGAGCTACATTCTTCTTCACTGGGACCTCTACAAGCTTGTTGGGGTGAGGAGCATGTTTTACTGCAAATGGCCAAGAGACCGCTGTCGTCGGTGATGTAACCCATTTAATAAGGAAAATAAAAACAGAGTCAATTTCGGCCACTCTTAATGCAGGGCTCCTGTCCGATTGGAAGTGATCGAGTGTCATTTGCAAGCCGGTGATCGATTAAAGCGGGGGGGAGGGGTGTGAATCCAGGAGCTAGAGAAATCGGCTAGAGAGAGAGAGAGATTTATGCTGCTGCTTCAGCCTACGCTATAAGGCAGCTCGTTGCTTTTTTTAGCTCGCTGCCAACGATGTGCGAACAGAGAGAAGACCTATATCATAGATTATTTTAGGGCAGGAAGCCCCAGACCATGATGGGTTAGAGATGGCAATTTTGGCTTAGTGGGATGTACAGAGATAGGCCAGTACATTCAATTCCAAGCTCCCAGAGGGTTTTGGAGTTTTGTTTTGTGTTTCTTGCAAAAAGAGGCCTGCTTTTTAGGTTCAGGAACAAAGTGACAATCCCATTAAAAAAAACAACAAACACACAGGTAGAACTTATCCATGATCAACGCTATCATGGATACTACCTTGGCATTTCGGGCTATACCCTGTAGACACCTCTGGAGGTAGGAAGTCAGAGTTGTGAAATGTGTATCACTCCGTAGACAGACAGCTGTTGCGTTTTCCAGATCTAAGGAACGCCCTTCATCCCATGATGTTGAACCAGGTCATGGTCGATAAAGGAGAATATTTTTTAGCTTGGGGTTAAAACGAGGGGTCCTTGATGCTCTTTGGGCTTGGTTGTTTTCTTGCAGACGTTTCATTACCCAACTAGGTAACATCGTCAGTGCTAGGAGGAGGAGGAGGAGGAAGTGGACTGTGGGGTCCCTGATGCTTTCTGAGCTTGGTAGTTTTCTTGCAAATGTTTCATTACCCAACTAGGTAACATCGTCAGTTCTAGAAAGGAATGGAGTTTGAGGAGAGGAGAAGGAAGATGATTGTGGGGTCCTCGGTACTCTCTGAGGTAATTTTTTTCCTTGCAGATGTTTCATTACCCAACTAGGTAACATCATCAGTGCTAGATATGAATGGAGTTTGAGGAGAGGAGAAGGAGATGGATTGTGGGGTCCTTGGTGCTCCCTGAGGTAATTTTTTTCTTGCAGACGTTTCATTACCCAACTAGGTAACGCCATCAGTGCTAGAAAGGAATGGAATTTGAGGAGAGGAGAAGGAGGTGGATTGTGGGGTCCTTGGTGCTCTCTGAGGTAATGTTTTTCCTTGCAGACGTTTCATTACCCAACTAGGTAACGCCATCAGTGCTAGAAAGGAATGGAGTTTGAGGAGAGGGGAAGGAGATGGATTGTGGGGTCCTTGGTGCTCTCTGAGGTAATTTTTTTCCTTGCAGACGTTTCATTACCCAACTAGGTAACATCATCAGTGCGAGTAAGGAATGGTGTTTGCTCTCCCTTTATATATTCTAAACAGCCCAGCCAAAGAGCCTCCAAGATCACTCCCACAAACCCTGACAGGGCTTTAGACTAATAAATGGAGAGCGATCCTCATTCCTTACTAGCCCTGATGATGTTTACCTAGTTGGGGTAATGAAACGTCTGCAAGAAAGCAACCAAGCTCAGAGAGCGCCAAGAGTCCCTCAGCTCAGGATCTCCAGAAGCGGCCTGTCCTTTGTCACCCCCAGAAAAAAAAAAAAAAACTTTGTAAGATCCCTAGTCATAAATGAAAAGTGACCGTCAGGAGGAAAATGTCAAAAATAAATAAATAAAAAAAAGTCACCAGCAGACCAAACGCAGCAGGGAGCGCTTGTGAAAAAATTTGAGGAGGGGAAAAAAATATGAGAAGGATGGAACGAAACAGCCGGAAAAGAAAAAAACAAAACAAAACATGGAATGTTTTGCTGTAGGTCAGACTTGTGGTGTGAAAGACGATATCCGTCCTTTCCACCCCTTATACCAAAATAATTCTGTTGATTTCGCAAGACTGATATGCGAAAGTCAGCACAGAAAGAAGAGCAAAGGGACAAAAAAAAACAACAACCCAGTTTTGGAGAAACGCTCGAAGAAGGAAGGAACTTATTCTAAAGAAAACCGAAATGCTGCCGCTAAAATTATCTGATTTCTAGAGGTATTGAAAATCTCCTCTGTCTTTTCAGCAGAAATAGTCAAGCCGAAAGGGAAAAAGAGGAACTTAAGGAGGCAGCTACAGGCCCTGAACCTATCACTCCTTCCTGGTATCCAATAACAAGCTATTGACGAGAACTCAGTCAATAAAAGAGGAAAACCTCACGTGCTAAGGATACGTGGCGTCTGAAATGGGTTATCTGACCTCTTATTAAAAGTTTTTCTTTGCAGATCTTGTAATTGTGAAGGGCTGCGGAGAAAGCAGGAGGATGACAAAATCCCAATTTTGGCACTGGGCTTCGTACGTTGAATCCCCAGGCAAGGATTCCAGCGCGAGATCGATCAAAATCCGTCTTGTTTGTGATTTTGGGCAGGAGCTACGGCCGTAGAGTCCAACTAGATTCCCTGCACCCAGATCCTTCCACGCTCAGTGTGAACTGTGAGAAATAGCCATCATTTGGTCGTACCAAGTGCCTGGATGGCTTTGTCCCATTAATTGCAGTCATTTCTCTGCTAATCCGATCTCACCCCAATTGGCTGGATTCTTGGTACTTCACAACAAACCCATAACAACACAGGCAGTCCTCAGTCCTTACAACCACGTCGGAGCGCAAAATTTCTTAGGTGTCAGGCTTCCAGCGATCGCCCTAATTAAATCATGAGACTTGAGCCAAACTTCAAAGAGCTTCAAAGACACAAAATTTACTGTCACCCTTGACCCTGGCTTTACCCCACCCCTCTGGGTGTATCGTAATTCATATCCTTCAATGGGACACGTCCATAGCCCAGAATCATCAATCATGTTCTCCCAGTAGAATTTTGCATGGCAGAAACTTCAGCCACCTAGTTTTGCTATCTTTGAAAAATTATATACGGGATGCACTTTCGGTTTCCAAGCTGCTGCACTGCTCTTCTTCCCCCCCCCTCCTCCCGCCCCCGCTTTCTGTTGGCAACTCTAAAAAGACCAGAGAAATATTTTATGAGTTGACACTTTACTTGTCAGACTTTGCTTTGCCAGAAGGTCGCAAACGGGGATCAGATAAACAGATAATCAGAGTTGGAAGGGATCTTGTAGGTCATCTAGTCCAACCCCCCACCAAAGTGGGAGTCCAATCTCTTCTTGAAAGTCTCAAGTGACTCCTGGGACTCTTAAGAGTTATACAGTCATATAGCTAAGAGTCTTCAGTCATGTTCTCCAATTAGAGATCTGCTCGGCAGAAACTCCAGTCGGTTAGTATAATCTTTGCAAGGTATTCATGGAATGCACTTTCAATTTCCAAGCTGCCGCACTGCTCTTTCAAACTCCTCCCCCCCCCCCCCCCATTTCTGTTGGCAACTATAAAACGGGCCTAGAAAATGCTTTATGAGTTGACATTAGGTGAATTTGGGGCCCATTATATGACCTTTCTTGCCACAGTCGGTAAGTGAATCACTGCCCCTGTTAACTTAGTAACACACTTTTAAGTGATATGGCTTCCCCTCTGGCCTTCCCTTGTCAGAAGTTCGCAAAAGGACGATAGCCTGACCCCCCCCCCCCCCCGGGACACTGCAACAAATGGTCATAGGTATGAGTCGGTTTGACAAAGCATCTGAATTTTGATCCCTTGACCAGGAGCATGGCTGTAACGTCGTAAGTGTGAAAAACGGTCCTAGGTTTTGTTTTGTTTTTCATTCCTGCCTGCCCGAAAGTTTTATGGCGGGGTGTGTTCTTTCAAAAAGCAAAGTCACATAACCCGTGACAGGCGCCCTGTGAGTTCTCTTCCCATTCGCACCGATTGCTCACTTCCGATTTCCCCTATTTTGATTGTACAGCCGACTAGAAGAGGCAAACTGTAAATTCCCCCAGTTGCTCAAGAGGAGATGCTGTTTGCTCTGGGCCTCCTCTTCCTCCTTCCTCCTCTTCTAAGCCATCTTGGATTGATTAGAAAGCAAAGACACCTTCTAGACCTCTGCGAAACTCCAGTTCTAACTTTTAAGGTTGCTTTTTGAGCCCTTTCTTCAAATCCTAAACGGTAGAACTGGGCTCCAGATCAAAAGCACACAGGTAGATTTCCTACTTGTAAATTCCATTTGTCGTTTGATTTTGTTGTGGTCCTTCGGACAGTGGGGAGGAACATGGGCCAGTCCGGGAGTCTGGGGAGGACCCGGATGAGGGTCCTGCATCCGATACAGAGATGGGGCCAGGGCCATCTGGGAGTTATGTGCTGACTCCAGAACCTCCAGAATCTGACAGCAGCGAGGCAGAGGAACAAGGGGAGCCTGTTCCCAGTGTGCATATGCGCAGAGCTGCCAGAAGGCAAGAGCAGTTAAGACAAAAGAGGCGACTCAGGAGTACAGATTGGCCCTCCCATAAGCTATAAAGGAGGAGCAAAGGGAAAGGAATCTTTGCAGGAAGCAACTTTGTTCGTACTGGTCGGTGTGAAACCTCAATTTGTGTTCCATTTTGGCCTTGTATAGCTAATTGGACATTTAATCGTTGGCAGCATTTCAAGGAAGATAAAGGTGCGTGCTGATCAGACTTATCCTGAAGGATTTTGGCAGACTTCCATGGGACTCTTTACAAACTGTTTGAGACTCATTACGGGCTGTGAACGACTAAACTTCACAGCTGTTGAAATGAAGAAAAAAAGGTTTTGGGACTAATGTGTGTTTGTTAGTGTCTCCATAAGCCTTGGTCAGAACACATTTGGGCTGTTTCTCTTTTCCTTTTCCTGGTGGGAGTAGTAATCAAAAAGCAGGAGTCAAATAAAGGCAAAACCCCAACGCCCACCCCATCTTAAATCATGGCCACACAATAGCATGTACATTTTTTTTTTATTTTTTTGGTGGGTGGCGGGAGGGGTTAATTTAGGCTGTTCTCAGGACCTAAACACATTTCAATTTCTCTCTTCCAGAAATTCCTTCTTTTTTTAAAAAAAAATAGGAGTGATTTGCATGTTCCACTGCACCAGTAGTCCTCGACTTACAATGGTTCATTTAGTGACTGTTCAAAGTTACCATGGTGCTTTAAAAAAGGGACTTTCGACCTTATGACCGTTGCAGTATATCTCCACGGTCATGGGATCAAAATTCAGACACCTGGCAACTGACTCGGATTTATGACGGGGCTGCAGAGATCCCTTTCTGCAAAGCCAACGGGGAAACCAAATTTGTTTTTACAGCCATCTTATTAACTTAACAGTTGCAGTGGTTCATTTAACAACGGCGGCAGGAAAGGTCGTAAAAAGGGGCAAAATTCTCTGTCTCGCTTAGCCACAGAAACGTTGGGCTCAATTGCAGTTGTAAGTTGAGGACTATCTGTAAGCTATTGTGGACCAAAAAAATATTGACCAGAAACAATTTTTTGGCAGTTTTTATTTGCAAAAGATCTGGCTAGTTATGGGTGCCTTAAGAAATGTGGTACAGCCTCTCAAAACATCTGCAAATAATATGTCTAGTATTTTCATTTTCTGTTTTCCCAATTCCCCTTTCTCTCTTCCTCTCTATGAACGAACGGGCTTTCTGTATTTTTCAGTAACGCTGCTCCTTGGTGGCCTTTACTTTCTCTACGCTTCTCTCTTTCTCATTTCATTTGGTTCTGAATTTTTGCCCTTGAGTCTTCTAAATGGTGATCCTAAAGATACAGGTAGTGTTTTGACCCAAACCTGGTTTCAAGGAAGCAAACACGAGACAAAGGTAACAGTGCAAACTTTGAATGTTTCTTTACGAATCCCATTCCTTCACGGATAAAAGGCTGGTTGAAACCAATTAGCTCCGATAAGAAAGAGCCTTGCCAAGATTTTGCAAGGCCGCCAAGAACACCAGATAAAGTTACTAAGCAATAATTCCAACGCAAGGAGTCTCCAAACACCAGATATTCTCAGATATTCCTAACGTCCACCAGGATCGAGGTAAAACTTCTCTGTCTTCTGCAAAGAACTGCAGTTTCTCAGCTGGCTTTTATCTCCTCAGGGAGGGGCCTAATTTGTGGGTGTGGCTTGGTGGTCATGTGACTGGCTGGGCATGGTTTGTATGTAAATATTTATGTAAATATTGAATTTTTTACAAAAAAAGAGAGCAACTTTTACCCAAAATCAGGCAAAACAGGCAGGCAGATTGAGTTGCTCACAGAATCACAGATCCACTTAGAGATCTATCTATCTGCCATCGGCTACCTGAGTCTGCACTGAAAAGTAGAAGCTTCAGTCCTAAGGAAGGTTCGGCTCTGCTTTTAGATTAGCTAGAAAGCAAGAAATTCAACCATTTCCTGCTTTCCAGCTAAGAACAGCTGATGGTCGGGAAGGAAAAAAAAGAAAAATAGCAACTTAGCAGGCAAGTTGGATGGCGCGCGTGGCCAGCCAGTGGAGTGATTTGCCAGTTCTCTGGGAGGTAGAATCCCTACCCAGGTGAGAATGCGTTTTGTGTGTGTGTGACCATTTCATGGGTGGAACGCATGGAAATTACATCTTGTTACATGCATTTCATGCAATACATTTGTTACATGCATTTCTGAGTTCTCATTTGAGGCACAAATGATCACACTCGAATTATGATATTTTGGGTACATTATGGGAAGACCCAACTTCCTTAAGAAGCCCATATTGCTGGGAGAAATGGAAAGAAAGAGGACAACCAGTAGTAAGCTGGAAATTTTATTTAGGATATATGTAAAGTATATATATATATATATATATATATGTGTGTGTAAGGTTTTTAAGCTGATAATTTTTAAATAATAAATAAGGGAGACTAGTATAGATCTATTTCGAGCTAGTTAGCTCTCTTCAGCTAGCCATACCCTTACTGGGATTCGAACCAGGGAAGTATTACATGTGAGGCAGTTGTAATTGCCACTACACCACTGGCTCTCTCCTTATCAGCTCAGGCAGGGGAATAAGTATATACTTTGTATTTACTAGCTGAAGAGAGCTAACTAGCTCGAAATAGATCTATACTAGTCTCCCTTATTTATTATTTAAAAATTATCAGCTTAAAAACCTTACACACATGTAAACAAAAGGCAACGAAACAAATAGCTTTCTGTCGGTATGGTCTCTGGTGATGAGCCGAAAGACAGAAAAGAAAGCAGTATGCTTTCTCCCTTAATTGGGGCTTAACAGGGTGTTGTAATACAAAGTATATACTTATTCCCCTGCCTGAGCTGATAAGGAGAGAGCCAGTGGTGTAGTGGCAATTACAACTGCCTCACATGTAATACTTCCCTGGTTCGAATCCCAGTAAGGGTATGGCTAGCTGAAGAGAGCTAACTAGCTCGAAATAGATCTATACTAGTCTCCCTTATTTATTATTTAAAAATTATCAGCTTAAAAACCTTACACACATGTAAACAAAAGGCAACGAAACAAATAGCTTTCTGTCGGTATGGTCTCTGGTGATGAGCCGAAAGACAGAAAAGAAAGCAGTATGCTTTCTCCCTTAATTGGGGCTTAACAGGGTGTTGTAATACAAAGTATATACTTATTCCCCTGCCTGAGCTGATAAGGAGAGAGCCAGTGGTGTAGTGGCAATTACAACTGCCTCACATGTAATACTTCCCTGGTTCGAATCCCAGTAAGGGTATGGCTAGCTGAAGAGAGCTAACTAGCTCGAAATAGATCTATACTAGTCTCCCTTATTTATTATTTAAAAAATTATCAGCTTAAAAACCTTACACACATGTAAACAAAAGGCAACGAAACAAATAGCTTTCTGTCGGTATGGTCTCTGGTGATGAGCCGAAAGACAGAAAAGAAAGCAGTATGCTTTCTCCCTTAATTGGGGCTTAACAGGGTGTTGTAATACAAAGTATATATATATATATATATATATATATATATATATATATATATATACTAATCCTTTTGGAGACTTGTATTCTGCCTTTCATACTGGGGTCTTAAGATGTAATTATAATGTACAATTTGCATCCATTTACATGTACAGAGATCCATTTCTCTCTCTCTTGCTATCCCTCTATCTGTCCATCTCTTCATCTATCCCTCTACCCCTCCATCTCTTTATCTCTCTATCCCTCTCCATCCATTTATCCATCCATCCATCACTATCCTTCTACCTACCCATCTCTCATTATAGATAGATAGATAGATAGATAGATAGATAGATAGATAGATAGATAGATACCGCTCCTCTCCCAAAGGACTCGGAGCGGTGTACAGCCATCCAATTAAAATAACATTAAAATATACAAAAATTAAAACTGAATTAAATAATCTGGCTGTAATAAACAGGTTAAAACCCCCAACTATAAACCCTAAAATTAAAATATCTCTCTATCCTTCCATTTATCTGTCTTCATCATCCATCTATCCACCTTTCTCTCTACCCCTCTATCCATCCCTCCATCTCTATCCTTCCATCTATCTATCCATCTGTGTACCTAATCTATCAATCTGTCCCTCCATCCACCTCTCTATCCATCTATTCATCCATCCACCTGTCTCTATCCATCTATCCATCCCTCCATTTCTCTATCCCTCCATCTATGTACCTAATCTATCAATCTATCCCTCCATCCACCTTTATCCCTCTCTCCATCCCTCCATCCACTTACCTACTTACCTAATCTATCCATCCATCCCTCTATCCACCTCTATCCTTCTATTCATCCATCCATCCACCTGTCTCTATCCATCCCTCTCTATCCTCCATCTGTATCTACCTATCTACCCCTCCATCCATCTTTCTCTCTATTCTTCTCCATCCCTCCATCTATTCACCTACCTACCTAATCTATCCCTCCCTCTATCTTTCATCCACCTGTCTCTATCCATCCCTCCAACCATGTATCTACCTACCTATCAATCTATCCCTCCATCCACCTTTCTATCCCGCTATCTCTCCATCCCTCTATCTATCCCACCTACCTAATCTATCAATCTATCCCTCCATCCACCTTTCTCTCTATCCTTCTATTCATCCATCTCTATCCCTCTACCTACCTATCAATCTAGCCATCCATTCCTCCATCCGCCTATCTGAGATTGGATTGCCATGTCAGAAATGGTGTAGGGTCTCCCGCTTGGGGGTGGGGTTGGTCTAGATGACCTACAAGGTCCCTTCCAACTCTATCTGTTATCTGTATCTCTATCTTGTATGTCTCTTCTGCCCATCCCTGTATGCGTGAATGAATGCAAATTATTCGTACGTTAGACATCTCTGTACCCATACAGACACCTATATGCGCATGCTTATGGCTTGTATGTATATGTGTGCGTATATGCGTAACATGTATGTCTAGGGGAGTATACTGTATTAACGTACACACGTCTATAGCAACACACACAATTCTTATGCCTAGACGGCTCCGTATCGAGATCTACAGAGGCTTTACTATCGATCATCGGCAGCAGTCCGCTTTCCCCACCGCCTCCAAGCCCACCGGGCCACCGACTCGCGTCCCCTCAGGGCGTCGAACGGGGCGGCGGGGAAGCGGAGGCCCGAGGGGCGGGGCCGCCGGCGGGGTTTCCCGGCCGCGGCCGCAGGGGCGGGGCCCGCGCCTGCGCGCAGGCCGGGAACACCCTCCCCTCCTCCTCCTCCTCCTCCCCCTCCCACCAACTCACCCCGCCCGCCTGCTTGCCTGCCTGCCTGCCGCGCCCAGGCGAGACGCCGCTGCCTCCTCCTCTTTTTTTTTTTTTTTTCCAACCCCTCTCGCGGCTGTTCCGGCCTCGTCTTCTTCGTCTTCCCTTCCCCCCCACCCACCCACTCCGGCCGGGCAAGGGCGCGACGACGACGACCGGGAGGAGGACTGCGCGCGCGGACTGACAGACCGGACGGAGGGCGCCCCCGAACGTGCCCGCCCGAGCGTCTTTTTCCTCCTCAGCGGGGCTCCCCTTTCCTCGGTCGTCTTTCTCCCTCCCTCTCTCTCTCTCTCTGTTACCCCCACCCCACCCCGCCCGCCCGCACCCCCCGTAGCTGCGGTGTGGTTGCTGCGGCCGCCGCCCTCGTTCTTTCCCCGGCGGGGGTCTCGGCCGGGGCGAGCGGCCTCCTCGGCCTCCCGGCTGGTCCCTCCGCCTCGCCGCCCCTTTCTTCGACGTTGTCGCCCGGCGGCAGGGGAAGGCGGATAAAGGCGCCGCGGAGGCGGATCGGGAGAACCGGGAGAAGGTCGCCCGCGGCCGGGCAGCCGGGCCGGCGGGAGTCGCCCGGGGGCGCCTGAGGAGAAGAAGGAAGAGGAGGAGGAGGAGGAAGAGCCGCGGCCGCCCAGGAAGGTGAGAGTGGGAAGGGGGGGAGGTAGACATTATCGCCCATCCCATAATACCCCTTCTCTTTCCCTCAGCGCAGCGCCCCCAGGCCCCAATTCCCCCCCCCCGTAGGGGTCCTTCCCCCCCACCCTCAGTCCACCTCCCCATCCCATAATAAGCCCTTGGCCCCATTCATGTCTCTCCCCCAAGATTCCCTTTAGCTCCTGCCCACCCCCTGGAAATCCCATAATAATCTCCCGGCCTCAAAAACGTTAGGCCATTTTGCCCCCCCTCCCAAAATTAAAGCCCCCCCCTCCCAAAAAATTGGACTCCAATGAACCTCCTTTTTCCCTCATTGAATCCCAGGCACTGCATCTCTGCCCCCCCCACCCCAAAAAATCCCCTCTCAATTGCTTCCTGGAAATAATAATGATGGTGATGATGATAATAATATTCCAGAGTTATTTTTTTATTTGTTTTATTTATTTATTTATTTCCTCTGGTTCAATCTGCCTCTCCCCCCCCCCCCCCCCAAAAAAAAAAAAAAAAAGCCCCTCACATAGAAATTGCAAGCTGGATTAATTTCAATAATTCAATTATTTTCCCTCTTTTTCTCCAAAATGCAACTCCCCCCTCCCACACACTCACACAAAAACCCTAAAACGATGCTTGGGTCAGCTTAGCATCATTCTAGGTTTATATTCAGTTGTAATATATTTAATATATCCGATGCTAATCTCTGGATTAAAGCATGGAAGATAGATAGATAGATAGATAGATAGATAGATAGATAGATAGATATACTACTAAAGAATGGAATATATTCCATATAAATGCAATATATATATATATATATATATATACATACATACATACATATACACACACGCATATATACACACATACATATACACATACTAAAGCATGGACTAAATATATGGACTAAAGAGGTGGGACAGATCCCATCACTGCCTCCACTAGATCTGATCAAGACTATAAATAGGAACCCCTTTTCCTCCTCCCCATCTTTTGCCTCCCTCCCTTCCCCCAAAGACTCCAAACCTTTCCCCCTTCCCCCCCCCCCAGACTATGGACCCTAATTCATCAGGGCGTCTCCTTATGAAAATCCACCAGTCCTCCCCCCCCCTTCCATTTTAGCTAAATCATGCTCCCCTAATTTTATTTTTATTTTTTTAAAAAGCGAGCTGATACCCAGGGCTCCCTTCTCATCCTTTGCTCTTCCCCACCCTGAGATATTGTCTTCTTTCATTTTTATTCTCTCTTCCTTTTTTTTTTTTTTTAAAAAAAGCCTTCCTCCCTCCCCCTTGATGACTAAAATGTTCTTCCTTTTCTCTTCTCCTTCCCCCCTCCTTTCCTGTTTTCCCCTCTTCTCTGCCGCCACCATGTCTTTCCCTCCCTTCTTCCTTTGGCCATTTTTCCTCTTCTCTCCCTCCCCCTGTCTCCCCATCTCCCCCGCCCCCCCGCTACTTCTGCTTTCCTTTCCAAATCCTCTTCCCCCCATAATACACAACCAACCGCTGTACATCCTTTCTCTAACTAACCCCTCCATTTTGCTCTCTCCTCCCCTAAATCTCAGAATTGTGGTCCTCTTAGATCCCTTCTTTCGGTCTAGGGAGGGAGGGGAAAGAAGCCCAACCATTCCTCCCCCTCCCCTTCCCAGATTGCTGACATAGGGAAATCAAGAAATCCACACCGCCCCACCGCCCCTTTTGCATTGTCTTCATCACCACCAACGTCCCACCCATTTTCAGAGCATCAGGGAAAAGGCAGCCTTTCCTTGTAGGCAGAGATAGGAGGGGAAGGGAAAGGAGGGAGGGTCTTTTCTGCCCCTGAAAAGGCAGAAAAAGTGGGAAGGAAGAGGTGCCAAACCACAGAGGGGAAAAAAAAAAGATATGCTTGGAAGAAATTTTCCAGAGTATTACGTGTATTTGGTATAATGGTGGAAGATTGATTGCTTTGAAAGGAACTGAAAGCAGGGCACCGTTTCTAAGTTTTGGCTGAAGGAAGGACCTTAAAAAAAAAATAAAAATGGAAATTTTGTGGCTTCTTCTCTTCCCATGGTAGGAAAAAATGCTTTGGGGTGGACACAGAGGGGTGAGAGACAGCGTGGAGGTTTTTTTTGGGGGGTGTTGGTGTCTTAATTGTGCAATTTTGGCTGTCTTTTTTAAAAAAATCCTTGTTGAAAGTTGCTTCTCTGTTTTGATAGGCGTTGTGTAATTATTTTTGCCATCAATGTTTCAGCTCTTTGTGGTTGCTAAGGGGATGCGGAAGGATCTCTCTCTTTTTTTTTTAAGGCTTTCCTTTTTAAGTAGCCGTCCAAATTAAGGAAGGTGGCTTTGGGAGGGGTAACAGGGTCTGGTTTTTTTTTTAAAAAAAAACCTGAGATTTTTAAAATGGGGTGGTGGGGGGAGAGAAAAAGACTGGGAGTTTTGCATGGTTTTAAAGAAACGGGTAAACCTGAAGGAAAACAGATTTCTTTAGTAAAGCGCCAAGGAGAAGATGAGAATGATCTACAGCCCCGTTCCAGGCTGCCCATTTGTCATTTCTGACAATTAGCTAAAAAATTAATGTGTGTGATCTTTTCTCACCATCTCTTTATGTAAAAGATGACGAGTCCTGGGATTGCCTTTTTGCTGCTTTAGACATTGCAATTAAAAAAGAAAAAAGGCCTTTACTGAAAAAAAATGGGGAGCCAGCAGGTGGCTGGCTGCTTTTCGGGATCCGGAGATGGGAAGGAATCCTAGAAATACCCCGCCCAAATCGAACCCCCAATTCCTTTTTTTAAAAAAAATTTTTTCCCCTGGGTCTTTTGGGTGTGCAACCAGAAAGCACTTTTTGTGATGCTTTCCTGACCAGCCCAAGCTTGTAAATAAACCTCTGTTGCTGCCTTTAAAAAAAAAAACAACAACATGCAGACAAAACCGATCTCATCTTAGCCTGCCCTTTCCTTTCTGTGATTTAATTTAATTTTATTTTTTGGTCACTGCACATCAGGAAGAGTGTGTTTTACATGCCCTCGCCGGGTTCCTTTTCCCCCTTCCCCTTTTTTCTTTTTTCTTTTCTGGAAATGAATGGATGTTTTGTGCTTGAAACCCGGGGCGGGGGGGGGGGGGGAACTGCAACAAGATGGCGTTTGCAGGAAACATCTCTCTGCGTTTAGCATTTCCCCGGCATCACCGCTTTTCGCCAAGCTTCAATCTCCGCAGCTGAGAGAGCTTTCTTTAACTTTGATTTCCCTTCCCCCATCATTGACAGATCTTGTGCTTTGAAGGGGAATTGACAAGTGCTCTGGTTTTGTTTGGTTTAAAACAAAAACAAAAAAAAAACTTTCATTTCCTCCCCCCCCAGTTTTCTATTAGCCATGGGGTGGGTGGAGCAGTTGACTAAAATGGTTACAAACTGGATAACAGATCAAAGAGGGCAGGAAGATTAGACTTAAGTATCCCTTTACAAAAAGGTTCTAATTATTTCTTTTGTTAGCTCCGTTTTGTGTAAGCATTTTTCTTAAAAAAAGAATGGTAGAATTTGTACATCTATAAAAAAAAACCTGAATTTTTGCCCTTTGTCCATTTCTGTTAAACAGCAGTTTACCTGAAATTATTTGATAAAGTAAATATTAGTAGCTAAAAATCTTGTTTTGGTCACTTTTCCCAAATCATATTTGATCTGTTGCTTTATTGGAAAAGCATTGAATTCAGTGGGCCTTAACTGTTTAAAATAAAGCCCAAATTCCTATCATTGAATTTAAGTGTGGACAACAGAGTTTAAACAAAAAAATATTCTGCATTTTTTTCTTACAGTTGAACTGATAATTGGGTTTATACTGTTGCCCTGAATACTTTGGAAGTATGACAGTTGGTATGAAATTGATACTCTTAATTAAAAACCCAACTATTACAATGTATGGGTTGGATTCCCAGCCTATATCTGAAGACAAAATAAATGTTTATTTAGTAAACCTAAATCCTGAACTTTTAATAATGCTGTAGCCAAAATACTGATCAATCAGCAAAGGCAAAACTCATCCAATTGAAGCAATATAAACAAAAGCAATGGAATTTTTTTTTAAAAGAAGGCTTAAAATAATTGAGCATTTCTGGAATAATTTAGATATGGTTGAATATTTATTTTATTATACTTTGATTTCCTGTTTAAATATGAAACAGATTAGACCCGTGTTAACACAGCTTTTAATGACATAAACCGTTTTCAAATTCAGTTCACCAAATATTTTGCTGTAGGTTTTAAAACATGGACCAGTAGGAGAAAAGAATTATTGATTAAAAACTCCTTTTGTTAAATTTGAGTTTGGAATCAGGCTTACTTTTCAGGGCCTCTTTCTTTTCCTCTTCAGTTCTTTGTGATTAAGGTACACTTTGCATTGTCAGTAAATACAATGTATTCGTATTTTCTATCTTCCTGGTTTTTGCCGTGTCGGCCCAGCCTACACAACCTAACGTGAAGCTTTGTAGGTCCCAGATGTTGTGTACTGTAGACTTCCTTCCTATTTATTTTTGTAGCTGTTTGGTCAGCTTGCAGCAAGCAGTGTCCAGCATTACAATTGTGTACAATTGCCTGTGTTAAAAATCTAAAATCAATGATGGTTTGCATCAGAACGTTGTCCCTGTAACCTAATGGATCCAAATTGTGGTAGATAAAAAGGAAAGCAAGAGTGTGAGTTGGGTACAGGTTTTTTTGGTTTTTTTTTGTTTGGACTAAATCAACAAGAAATAGGCTGTGGTGTTTATTCTGCAGGCACTTCTTCCCTTTACAGGGTGACAGCTGACAGTTAGCAACCAGCTTTGTGAAACACCAGGAAGTTAGTTCCTCATTGCATGAATGCCAAACGTCTCCGGAAAATGCAATTTTTCAAGCTGTGACTACCTTTTCGAGGGATCTAGAACTTGGGTTTTGAAAATAGCCTGTTCTTGAGATGCCTGATTCTTCTCAATTGGTTTCATTAATGCAATTTGTTTCATTAATAACGTGTCGTCCCCCCCTCCCAATTTCTCTCTCTCTGTCCTTCCATGTGAGAACTTTTTTGGGCAAATAATCACACTTCTCCAAAGCCCTGTAGATTTCCTTGCCTGTCTATTTCAATTGGCTCAGATTTCAGTCTCTGAATAGGATTAAATTCTTACTGTCCATGGATTTTGGCTTTGCTTTAATGGATTGGTAATTGATATTCTCAATTTTAATATCCAGATGTGGCTGGGTGGCGTTCTGGGTTGTTTTCAGAGTACTGCTAATGCTGGCCTGAGAAAGGGGGGGGGAGAGGATGGATAATTTGGGATATCAGAGTTATGATTTTTATAGGGGGGGGCATATTATTCAGTCCACCAGGAAATAAAAAGGATAATGGGAATTAAAGAGGCATGTGCTTCAAACCCTATTAACTTGAGAATATTTTGAAACAACTTCAGAGCTGCTGGCTTTTAATATTTTGAGTGTTGAGTTGTTTTTATGTGGGTACTACTGAAGTGGTTATTACAAGTGGATTCTAAATAGAAGGGCAGTAGGCAACAGGGAGGGAAGGAGGGAACAAAGGAGAAGGAAGGAAGGAAAAGAAGGAAAGGAGAGAAAGCAAGGAAAGGAAGAGAAAGGAAAGGGGAAAGGGAGGGAGAGAAGAAGGAAGGAATGAAGGGAATAAGGAAAACGGGGAGAAAAATTATAGAGGCAGACAGGAAGGAAAATAAATGTGTGGTGTTTCAGGAGGAGCTTTGTTGAAAGACAAATACCCAAATGAATTCCTTGGATGATAAAAGATCGAAATCATGACTGGCCCAAAGTGTAGCCTACAGTTTTAAATAAGAAAGTCTCCTATTAGAAGAGAATATGTGACTAGAGATTAAGAGAAGGGAAACGCAACTGCTGTTGGATTTTATTTTCCTTAGGTTGAAGGCCTGGCCAGCATCATAGCATCATCTAAGCTTCAAGCCTGACTCTGTCATGGTGGCCCATAGCTGGTGATGGTTGTCTAGGGCTAGGCCGGTGTTTCTCAACCCCTGCCCACTTGAAGACTTGTGGGACTTCGAACTCCCAGAATTCCCCAGGGCCGGGGAATTCTGGGAGTCAGAAGCCCCACACGTCTTCCAGGGGCTAAAAGATAGAGAAAGACAAAAGGAGTTTCTTCTCGAACAGCAGTTGTCACTCGATCCGCGCTGGGAAACTGGACCGAGGTAATAACATGACGATGACAGCATTTGCCGTTTCGTCTGGGTTGGCTGAGCTCATGATTTCCTGTCTTCTTGGAATCACTGCTCGTTTTTGAAAGGAAGCAAAGATCATTCTGTCCGGCTGCAGAGAAGAAGAAGAAGAGGCGTGGATTGAGAGTCTCTTTTGACTTTTTTTTTTTTTTAAAGCAACCGAGCATTTGGCATTCCACACACACATACATTACACACAAAAACCCCTCTAGTAAAATACCCATCTCGTTTTCCTTTGTTGCAATTTGGTTTTCTTTTGAAGAGGTAACTAACTTGGGAATCTTCCCTGCTGTGAAATTCGAGGCCAGGGAATTCTGGGGGTTGAAGTCCTTCCTTCAAGCTGCCATGATTGAGAAACGCTGGGAAAATCATTCCAATTTCCAGGGCAGCATTTATAGAATTCCTGTTAGTTGTTTGGTCATTTAAGCCTCATTGATGGAGGTCTTGTAACAGGTGGTCCTTGACTTAATGACAGTTCACTTAGTGACCGTTCAAAGTTAAGACGACACTGGAGAAAAGTGACTTATGACCGTTTTTCACGCTTAACGACCGTTGCAGCATCCCCATGGTCATGTGATCAAAATTCAGACACTTGGCAACTGGCTCCTATTTATGACGGTTGTGATGTCTTGGGGTCCTCTAATCACCTTTTGTGACTTTCTTATAAGCAAAGTCAACAGGGAAACAAGGTTCACTTACCAGCTGTGTTATTAACTTAACAAGTGCAGTGATTAACTTACCAACAGTGGCAAGAAAAGCCATAAAATGGGGCAAATTCACTTAAGCATTTTGCTTAGCAACAAAGTCAATTATGGCCGTAAGCTGAGGACCATCTGTGCTTGCTTGGCCTACCAGTTGAAGACAATGTCCTATTAGCAGCAGGGAGAAAAAAGGGGTTTTGACTCTAGATAATTAAAAACAACAACTCAGTAATACAGTCATTTTTAAAAGGGGAAAAAAAGGATGCAGAAGCTGTCTGTAGAAACAAGAACAACATACATCAGGGGCATCCTCAGGATGGGGCCCAAAAATTGGAAGATGGTGACTGCGATGGTATGAGTGAAGCTCCACCCACTTTTTATATGCAATGCCCATAAAAATAGTTTAGATTGCATTTCCTTGACCCGAAAGAAGCATTGATTTGCTGTTAATTTTGCAGTTCGTGGCATTACTGCCATAAGATGTTCTTACAGGCAGTAGCAAAAGACAATATTGACAAAAAAAATGTGTGTTAATGAGAAAATGCATATCAAGATAAGACTTGTAAGCTTGATTCCATTATCAACTGATCTGAAACTGGTCCTCCTGCAAGTTAGAATAACAATTTTGCTGCTGCTGGCTTGAAGGCACCTGATATGAAAAGACGAGTTCGTATTTTCTCTACCGTGGGTGGTGCAATTTTTGGTTTTCCAATTTGTCCCCACCCCCGCGTGAGGTTAGGTGGGAAATTCAGATTTTATTCCCCCCAGCCGTCGGCAAGGAAGTAATATCTCTTTTGTCAAGTCGGAAGAAGATCTGCAACTTTTGATACCAGTTTTTTTTTAGAATGGGTTTTTTTTAAAAAAAAAAATGCTTTGGCCTGTGTCTTAAACTTGAGCAAGGATTATAGAACTGTCCATCAGTGAGGAGGGAGATATCTTAATTTTGAGCTTTAAAATTCAGCTGTCAAGGGGAACTGAAAATATGTCAGTCTTTTGATAAAAAGTGAGTTGGGTTACCAAGTTAAACTATGCAAGGTGAGGCATATTTTGCCTTTAGGTGGCTTAAAGTCATCATTCTTTGGCCAAATGAATGTTTGGTGCCAGAGGAATAGAGATTTCGGTTTTCCCCATGATATTTTCCCCATCTTTTGCAAATTTCAATTGATAATCTGGAGAAAAGAAAAGATTGTCTAGAATTTGGACAAACAGGGTCAGATATGAATGTTTGGATAAATATCAGATTTTTCCCTCTCTTGAAATAAGAATTTGTTGTTGTTACTGTTGTTGTTGTTGTTACTATTATAAGTCAGCTCCCTCAAATATATAAATTAGCAAAAGCACCATTCCTGGAATTAATTTCCTTTTTCACTTTTGCCCATCATCTAGGATGCTAAAATTATGCAAACTACCTTGCATGGGTGTGTTCATCTCTATTTATGCACTCATCACTTAATATTGCATGGATTGGCTGTGTAATGGGAAACATCTTTATGTAGATACCAGCTATTGGTTGGTAGTTTAGCATTGGTTGTTCTGATTGGTTACAGTTCTCTTGGGATTTTTAAATAGGATGCTTTCCTGATGTTGCTTGGAGATACCAAGATATTCTCTGGGGTATTTCTGGAGACAGAGAAAGTGATCTCTAGATAACAAATATTATAATCTTTCAGGTTACTATTAAGAAGGCCCAGGTTTCTTAAATAAGCGACTCTTGTGGTACATGAAGAAAATGAAAATTATAATTATGAATTCAGGAAGATGATTAATAGGTGATAAACTCATCAGAAACTAGGTATTGATGGTAGGTGTTGGGACTTGGGATGTTCTAAAGTCTTTACCAGTTTGATAGCAGGTTGTATGGGAAGGTAATTTTTTTTTCAATGTGAGAAATGGTGAATAACATCTGCCATAGGTTTGCTTATAGCACACCTATGGCAGATGTTTATAGATGGCTTATGTCCTGCCATCTATAAATATGGAATCATTAAAAGAATAGAGGTGATTTGGGCCTCTTCTTATAGAGTAATTAGAATCTATGATATACAGAAACTGAAGAACATAATTGTAATTGACAGCTGATATCAGGAGGTGTTGGGGCAAAGATCAATCTTGTATTTAATTTTTATAGGCAAAATATCTCTTATTCTAAGTGTTAAGTGCAGGTTATTAAGTCCTGGCTTTATTATTATGACAGCTTATCAGTTCTAGTTTTAATTATTTGTGAAATCTGCACTCTGTCTTTTGAGGAAGAGGTCTTTACAGTTTATAATTTTATTGAGAAAATTGATTCCCCCCCCCCTCAGATTCTTAAAACGTCAAATTGGGGTGTTTGAAACTCAAAAGTCTCCCATAGCATCCCAAATCCCAATTATAATTGTTAACATTTTAGACATTTTACTGGACAATGGTGGGGGGGGGAAGGAAATTAAATGAATTATTTTAAATGAATAGAAACAATCCAAATGGCTAATTCGTCCACCAGATGAGCTTGTTCAAATATTTAAAAAGAAGATAAATTCTTTGCAACCTTGTACAGTGGACTAACAATGAGTGTCCTCCCAGGTTCATATTTGTGTGTGTGTGTGTGTGAAATTGTAAGTGCATGTATCATATTTTCCCTGCCCTATTTTCAAAAGCAAAGCTGTAACATTCATAGGAACATATGAACCAATGCAAAAGGAATTTGTTTCCCAGAGTAAAGTTAACATGTGAAATAAATTCTATTTAAAAGGTAAGCGCTTGATGTGAACCGATAGGAATCCCTTTTGAGGACACCTCTAACAATTACTGAATCAACAGGCATATCTGTGAAATTTAAAATCACTTCTGCCAATGCTACACAATTACGTTGAGATTGCTAATCAGACTGTTTCTTTTTTTTTAATAATAATAATAATTGGGATCTTGTAAAATAAGTGCCGTCAAATCTTCCAACCTTGTGTTATGTTTAAGTTCCTGGGGGAAATAGATAACGGATTTTAACCCTTGTTTGGCTTTCTTTAAGGAACTGTAGAGTCTCCAAAACTTGAGAGTAGTAATTCCTGGGAATTTCAATCTAGTGCCTGCCATCTTTTTTTTTTTTTTTGCTCATTGTTAATTCCAGTTCAATTTTTCTAGCATTGGTTGCTGATAAACTACCTTTCTGTATGGAAAATAATTTTACTCTTTTAGAACCCGAGTGACACAGGTAACCGTGTTTTTCCTCCCTTCAGCTAAAGACAAACATTGCTAATCAAAAGCAAGGAAATGGTGTTTGTACAGTATCATACAGTTTTAAGGAGAGGCCTTTTTAAATCTTGGTGGCCAACTCCATGAAGGAGTCCAGATTAAAATATCCCCGACAGATGGAGGTTTTTCTGGAGGTCTTCCAGGGAAAGGGGGATCAACCATCTCTCTTGGATCTTCAGCCATTATTTAATTTTAGGATGTAAGAAGTGGATAGTGTCCCACTTAAATTGGGTAGGGAATGGTGGCCCCTTTTCTGATCGGTGGACTACAACTCCCAGAATTCCAATCATAAAAGGGCCATCATCCCCTCCCCCCCCTTGACTTAAGTCTAGCACCCTCAAAGCCAAGTTGGTTCTGCTTTCACGTGCTCACATGTGCACACTTAACACAGAAGCCTTCTGCATGACAGGAAGCTGAGTGTTGGGAACACCTGCTCTAAACAGGAAGTGGTTTGCAGAGTATGCCAGATAGGCCATGCCAAGCTTTTCTTCCTTTCCCTATTCTAGGTTGGGTTGAAAAGACCTTCCCTTCTAACCTGGACCATTGAATCTAGCCAAGGATACAGCACGTAAGACAAGGGGGACCTTCAGTAGCAGTGTAGGACAACAGGTTGTTAGCCCCCTAATTTGGATTTGTCTTGGATAATGCAAATGGGTTTCAGGCACAGATTAGACTGGGATACTGAGCTCATTGCCTAATGGGGCTTCCATGTTTTGTTCTGTGGGGCTCTTGATGCTTTCTGACTTCGGTTGTTTTCTTGCAGATGTTTTGTTACCCTAGCTACTAACACTGATGATGAAACATCTGCAAGGAAACAACCAAGGTCAGAGAACACCAAGGGAGCTCACAATTCATTTCTGCCTCTTCCTCCTCCTCCTCCTCCTTGCACTGATGATGTTGCCTAGTTGGGTAATGAAATGTCTGCAAGAAAACAACCAAGCTCAGAGAGAATATGAAGGGCTCAGTCCTGAGCTACAGATATTCTATGCTTTTATATCCTGTTCATATGACCCCAGTGCTTTGGAATGAGTTCGGAGGAGTAAAACTGACTAGGAATCCTTGAACAATGAGAGGATTTTCAGATTCACACTGTCACATTCTCATCGAACTCTGGATTAAACCTTCAAGGAAGGCCAACCTGAAATAAGAAAAGTTGGCCTCTCTTAAGAGCACGGGTTTAACCCATTAGGAGGGCTTTTTAATCTGTCCTCCCCCCCCCCCCCAACCCCTGCACAAACGTTACCCAACTGCCTTCATCGGTTACACACAGTGTATTAATAAAAGGGCGAAGCCCAGCTTTTCAACTCCGCATTGTGTAAACCTCTCCCTTCCCTGCGCCTTGCCCCTTCCTTCCAAAATACTTCCACCAGTTGCATAAACACAGGATGTTTCATTTCTTACAAGAACAGGGCCATTCCCATAAATGGTGAGCCTCCTGGCCATGCAGTCTGGTTCACCTCTTCAGAGGCTGCAGAAAATTCCCTCTTAAAACAAATTAGGGTGGAGGAGTGTTTGCGCCTGCATTTCTCCTATTCAGGGGGCGGATTTCCCATTGCAATGAAGAGAAAGGTATCATAGATTGACCGAAGAGGTGAAGTATTGTCTTCCAGGTTCAGGACTTGGCCATACAATGGCCAGGTTACCTTCTCTAGTTTTCTTTCCACCTTTGACCGTGGATGTTTCTCTCTCGGTAACCCTCCAAGGAAGAGATTGTTAAAAAGGTAGCCCCATAACGTATGCCTGAAACTATAGAACACAGAATCATGGTCAGGAAGGGACCTCAGAGATCTTCTAGTCTAGCCCTTTCCTCAAGGCCGGAGACCTTATATCATCCTGATCAAACAGTTGTCCATCATTAAAAACCTTCAGTGATGGGCCACCCTCAGGTCAGGGGGGGCAAGCTGTTCCATTGATTGAATGGTTTCACTACAAGAAAATTTCTCCTTCCTTCTAGGATCCATCTTTCTTTAGATATCCGTAGAGTAGTCCAAATAGTTTTCATGACTTCTCACTTTAAGCGTTTTATGACACAAAAACATCTTCCCGCCGTCATGGTCTCTGTTTTCCCAGGAGCATTTCACCCCAGGGGGATAACGCACAGGAGGGGAAGTTACACGTATTCCAACTTCTTCTCTCCATAAGCCCATTTCGTTTCAAAATGGCGGACATCTTTGATAGCATCGTTGGGAGTACATCTGAAACGTTACTTCCGTTTCCAGATGTTATTAAGGGCCCTTTTAGTGACAGTCGTATGCCAGCTATGCTTACAAAGCCACTTGGCACAATGGAGTTGAGTAGATAAAACACACGCAACTGATGAAGTTGGTTGTGGTTGGTACTCTCTTTCTGCTGCTTTAATGTCCGTATGTTCTTGTCCACCAAATATTTTCCCAACCACAGACAGTGTCCTGCAATGTTCTCCCATCTCAACATTTCTGGTCAGTTGGTTTGGGTCAACCACCTGTTGAGGACTTGTGCCATATTTCCCCTTTCCCAACCGATCTGGAGATACAGGGTCCATCATTCTCCTGGTGTGCCCTGTTTCTCAGCCAGAAGATAAGCTAGAACAAAGGATAAGAGGATGAGAACAATGCTGTAGCTTATTGTCTTTCAAACTTGTCAACTTTAGGATTTGCGGAGTTCAACTCACAGAATTCTGGGAGTTCAAATCCACTCATCTTAAAGTCGAACAAGTTTGGAAAACATTGATTCAGATTAGTTCTTCTTTGCAATCTTAAATCTGTTTTTTTTTTTAAGGGGAAAGGAAAAGTATGTATGTCTCCCTGCCTAGATGACTGTGCTATATTTTGAACAAAATTTGTGGGTTCCCTTGATTCCCCTCTCCTTTCAGCATAAAAAGAGATTGAAGTGCAGTCTTCTAACAAGAACAATACTCACCTGGTCTTGGGTTCAGTGACAATGAACTGTGTCTTATTAAAAGGCTAAATGGCCTTGATATCACACATTATTGGTATTTATGGGACCAAACGATCATTAAATGTGGAGACAGTCTGACATTCAGGAAATGAGACTTGAAAGGGGAGTGGAATGAGGCTAAACCTTGGACAGTTCTTGTGTGTCACCCCCCAAATATTAATAAAAGATGGCTGACATCCACAGTTATAGCTTTGCTCTGAAACCTATGCAGGTGGAGAATGAATGAAATATATATATTTTCCTCCATGCTTGCTACACGATCAACTAGCTGTTGGGCCACATCTGGGAGCCAAGGTGGTTGATCTAAGCAGTTTATCCCACATTGCACCTTTTTTTTTTTTTTTGAGTCTTTCTGTGCAGTTCCTTTTTAAAAAATAAAAATTAATGAAGTGTATTGCTTTTGACATTTGCTTCCCGGCCTTGTGAGGTTGTTAGCTGATATAATGATTCTTTCAAGACACCTGTCTGTAGAGAACGCCTTCCAAAACCCCAAATGTTATATCAATATTTTCTATTTAGAGGTGATTTCTAACCAGCCCTTTAGCACCGAGCCCAGCATCCTTTTTTCACTGTACAAATTAAATGGTAAGGACGCTTCTACAGTTTTAGCCTTTCGATCCAACTTCCTATTTCTCAGCTGGATTCCTGTTTTCTTATACATTTTAGGCCCCTCGGTGCAGAAGCGTCTGTGCGCCCACGTGCATGTTTTAAATGATGATGCAAGAGGCAGTTTTTCCTGTGCGTTTAGTTGGCTTTGTTCTTCTGTATTCTCTATAGATGTCTCCAGCCTGGTATTTGGTCTGTAACTCTCATTTATGAATTGCTTAGGATGACATAGAATCCTAGAGCTGGAAGGACCCTTGAAGGTCCTCTAGTCCAAACCCCCCTTACACCATTCCGGAGAAATAGTTCTTCTCTGGAAAACCTGCCGCGATGGAACCACCCACATTATGGGTTCTTAGGAGGAGCCATGAAGGCCAAGGAATCGGGAAGAGATAGTTGGGGAAAGTGAGATGCCTCTTTGGTGGCAACACCAAAATACCAGAGTTCAGAGGCACCTTGGAGGTCTTGTAGTCCAACCTCCTGCCCCAGCAGGAGATCCTATATCATTTCAGTCAGGTGGCGGCCCAGTCTCTTCTTGGAAGCCTCCAGCGTTGGAGCACTCACAACTTCTGAAGGCAAAGCCGTTCCACTGGTTCGTTGTTCTAACTTTCAGGAAATTTCTCTTCCTTTCTAGGTTGGTTCTGTCCTTGATCAGTTTCCATCCTTTGCTTCTTCTCCTGCCTTCCGGTCCTTTGGAGAATAGGTTGACACACACATACACACAAACCTGCCCTCTTCTTTGTGGCAGCCCCTCAAATATTGGAAGACTGCTATCATGTCCCCACCCCTTGGCCTTCTTTTCGTTAGACTAGATGTAGGAGAACGTCACGCCAAAACGATGCAAGCTTGTTTTCCTTTCTGAAAAGGAGAAAGGCGATGCGCTCGCTTTTGGTCGGATCATGATAACCGTGTATGTGCTGAAAGCGAGCGGCAGAAGGTGGGGAGAAAATCCAAGCCACGCGACGTGGTCTTCTCCGTGCCACAGAAAAAGACTTGGGTGAATGCGGTGTGGTCTGAAACTGTACAAGCTTCAGGGTGTGGCTTCCTTTTTGTTCTGATTACTAATGAAAACTGGAAAGGAATTGTGAGGGTTTTTTTTCTTCTGTGTTAATTTCATGCCGGCATCCTTCCTCTGCTTTTTTTTTTTAAAAAAAACCTTGCAACCGGGTAACCAAGAAAAAAATTGTTGTTTATTTTTACAACAATAAGTGGGTTAGCGAAGGTTTGTGTTATTCAAATGCTTAGTCATTGCCTTACTGTTGGAAATAATGCTATTTTATCTGTTCTGTTCCCTTGCCCATTTGCCACGCATCAAACACATTATTGCTTTTATCCATTCTAGTTGTCATGCTGTTAATCAGTCCAACAACCAATAAAACAACCTAAAGAAGCTAACACAGTGGTTAAAAAGCTGCAGACTACTGTTTAGGGATGTGCAATCTTTGTGTGCAGCATGACATAATATACAATTCGAGCACCAATCACGTCTCTTGTTTGCTTTAAAATGATTAAAAGCCAAGGAACTATAACTGCTAATAACATGAGCTGGAAAGGCCCTTATACAGGATTTTACCCTAATAAACTACATATTTGAAATAAATCACTCCAACCCTAACAACTAATTTACTCCATGGGGCTGCAAAACGAATAGAAGGAACCTTGGACAGGGTGAAAAAACAACATAAATGCTAATTCTGTGTCTGTTTTTAAACATAGACACCTTTTGTGTTCTTTTCTAGGCAAGCAGGCAGTATAGTTGACTTAGCTAATGATGAGTTAAAATTTTACTCCCTTCACAGGGTCTTTAGTATCATTGCAACCAGATTCAGTTCAGACTGGCCATTTTTAATTTTAGACTGCATTTTACTCCAATTTCATTTTAAATCGTATTTCATTCCAATATCATTTTAAATTCTGTTTTACTCAATTCCATTTTAAATTGCTTTTATCAAATTTTAGTAATAATTTTGTTTCTGGAAGAATGCACTTTGATATGGTCCAAGGGCTAATCAATAAATAAAGATAACAGAATTCAGATTTGCCTTTGATTGAATAAATCCTTCTTTCTCTCTGAGCTTTCAATAACATTACCTGATTTCTGAAACCTTCGTTTTTATTTTTATTTTTAAGTGTTTGACTTAATTCGCATCCTCCTTATTCAGGAGGGCTTGATAAAGCTAGATTTTTTTATTATTATTATTATAATTAATGGGAAGAAGTAGCAATTCAAGCCGTGCTGGTTTCTAACAGAAAAACACCTGGATTTGTACCAGACGCATAAACCACATTAAGCTTCTGACTGGATGAGCAGGTAGGTATGAAGTGCGACTCTCTGAAAAAAAGAAAATAAACACATGTGGGGTTATACCTGTCTAGGAAGAACTAACGGCTGGTAGAGTATCTTGTTTTTCACCCTATTTTTTTCCCTGCCCATGGTAAACAAGGAGTGAGGCATTTGGAGTTAATTGGGGATTTTGCTCACTGGAGGGTTGATAGATGTTGACAAAGGGAAGCTCTGGAGATTAGTTCTGTACTTAAGAGTGAATAAATATGTAAGTTAATTTTGCACGCATATATATATGTATGCATGCAAAATCAGCTTTAATATCCATGAGGTTTAAAGGACTGCACTTTGGGAAAACTTTTTAGAAAAGCCAACTAACAGCTAGTCTTCAAAGGGGACAGGGTCTGCTGGAAATTTCCCCAAGGGAAGGATGGCTATGCACCTGGGTGCGTCATAGTTTAGGAGCACGCTAGGCCAACTGGTTGCCTAGATACGAAAGGGTGCATATACAGGTAGTCCGTGACTTACAAGAGTTCGTTCAGTGACCATTCGAAGTCACAACGGCAATTGGAAAAAAAAAGTGACTGAGGACCATTTCCCACACTTACGACCATTACTGAGTCGTATTTACGACGGTTGCAATGTCCTCCGGGGGCACCCGATCCCTTTTGGCTACCTTCGGATGAGCAAAGCCAATGGGGAATCGAGATTCCCTTAACGCCGTGTGGCTAAATTACCAGGTGCATTGTTTTTCTTAACTTGCGGCGAGAAAGGTTGTAAAACGGGGCAAAACTCACTTAACAACTGCCTCACTTAACCGCAGGAATTGGAGGCTCGGTTGTGGTTGTAAGCCGAGGATTAGTTGTACTCAGAAGAAAGTGTTATTTTAAACAGGCAGCGTGCCACCGCTCGGCATAAGTGCAAATGTTATTCAAAAGGAATACAGAATTATCTTTTTTCAGGACACTTCGTATTAGAGAGGATTTTCCTTGGATCATGGCGGTTAAATAGGTGCAGGGAAACAACAACAAAAAAGGCACCATGTTGGGTCTTGCACTGATGACGTTACCTAATTGGGTAATGAAACGTCTACGAGAAAACCACCGAGCTCCGAGATTTAAAACATTTAGATTTTTATGACGGCCGCAAAATGGAACGGTGGGATCCTCTGAATCAATGGGGGCTTTTCTTCCAAGAGACATATGGAGCCCCCAAAATATCTTCAGGTAGCAGAACCAGCTGGTAGATGTATATCCCTTTAAGGCAATAAGTAACATGCAGAGGTTGCCCTTGACTTAGGGCCACAATCACAAGTCATCTTTTTCAGTGTCGCTGCAACTTCGGACGGTCGCCAAATCTAACTGTTGTAAGCCAAGGCCTACCTGGGCTTTATTAAGCTGCCCGGTTTTTACTCTGCTTTCAGCTGTCTTCACTCCTCCATTAGGGTTGAAGGGGTAAAACTATCTTGCCGCTGGGCACATTGCGTGTTAGCGGTGTTTTCCAAAAATGGGGCTGGAATTCTGTTCTCCAAGCCGCCTTTTGTAGCAAAGATATCCAGATTTAATTAGGTAGGTGCCAACACCCAACAACTAAAGCAACTTCCTCATTCCAAAGTTGAATCAAAACGTTTGCCTTCTACCTGAGCCTTAGCATTTGGCAATATCCCATCCTAGGTTATGGGATTACTTATTATTATTCCCAACAAAAAGGTGTACAATCCAAGAGTGATGCAGTGGCCTAGAGGTGGCGCTCTCGCCTCGCAACCAGGAGGCTGTGAGTTCAATCGTAGGTAGAGGCAGATATTTCTCTCTCTGGATGAGAATATATCTGCTGAACAAAACTCTGCATTGGTGACAGGAAGGGCATCTGGCCACGAAACACTCAGCTCCATTCAGTTGCCCAAGACTCCACCCTGCAAGGGATTAATGGGGTCTTTAAAAGATGATGAAAAGGTGTACAGTCCAAACTTCAGTTGATTACTTGGAACAAATATAGTCCTTACGTTGTCTATGTTTTCTTTCACCCTGCTTTCCTCCTTCGTTTTTTTCTTTACATTCTTCTGAATGCTGCTTTTCGGAGTGCTGTCTTTGGGGTTCTCATTTCTCCTGTTTACCTACCGCAATCCATCCTTCCCCTCTTTTGTTTTGGATATGCAAAATTGCCGGAGAGCTGCCATCCACCTCATCTAAACAAAAACCTACCCTGCTTTGCAATGTAAATTCTGGACCATCCTTTAAAAGTCTTCATGGAAAATGCCCTGCGTGGACACCTGTATCGGGAATGTCACAATGCTGAAACCTGAAGCATTGCTGGCTGGCTGCCTCTGTTGAACTTCAGTTGGACTGTTTCCATGAATCTCTTCCGGATGGAGCAGTTCCTGTCAGCAAGCGAAATCTGAATTAAAACCGGGCGTTCGGAGAAGCCGTGCCTACATGCTTAATATCCGAAAGCATCCTTCTAACTTGCAGCTGTTTCATCAAATCGTTTGCACTGGAACACTCGGTTCAAACCAGTAATTTGGAGAATTGGATTGTACACAGCAGGCTCTTTCAACACCCTCTGAAAAAAGCAAAAGAATTTAAAAAGTGCTCTTTTTAGTCCAAGTCAACTCTTTCTCCTGGGCTTGGGGAGGGGGAGAGAGAAATAATTTCCACAGCTCTTCAAAACTTCAATATTGAAGTGAAAGTTGAATGCTTTTGAAAGTCGACCTTTTTTTCAACGCCAAGAAGATGAGAAGGAATAATACTGCACCGTTGCTAATGTAGTTATTTTGTGAGATGGTATTAAGGACGGGTGGGATTCTACCAGTTTGCACCTATATGCTAGAACCGGTTCTTAACATTCTAAGCAGTTCGGAGAACCGTTTGTTAGGAGAAATTACTGGGCTAATCCTGTAAGGAAGGCAGGAAGGAAACATTCTGGTGTTGCTTACAGAAACTGCCTCTCCGTTAACCCTTATTACATTCTTGGCAGGACTGGACTTCCTGTCTCAGGAACTTTTCTGGAGTTTTTTTCCTTTGGAGTTTTTTTCCCCTCCTTTGCTGGTACTTTGCTGATGTGGAGTGACCATTCAAAGTTACAACGGCGCTGAAAAAAGTGACTTATGACCATTTTTCACACTTACGACTGTTGCAGCATCCCCACAGTCATGAGAGGCCAGGAGAGGAGATGCGTGGCTCGATGTGAGTGATGTTGAGTTGGCCACGCTCAGCCAATAACATGACCACCAAGCCATTTCCACCCAGTCACATGACCACCAAGCCATGCCCACCACCTAAGCCACGCCCCACAGAACCGGTTGTTAAAAATTTGAATCCTACCCCTGATTAAGGAGCGTTCTAGATTTCTGTTGACAATAATTAATGGACCACAGAAGATAACTGCTATTTTTCTGGTCGGAAACTGGTTGAGAACAATCAGTGGAACCACTTGCCTTCAGAAGTTGTGAGTGCTTCATCGCTGGAGGCGATGATTATCTTGATTATTTGCGATCAAATCCATGCCGACGGTTTGAGATCACATATAGGTAGATTTTCTGCAGAGCAGCCTGTCACCCACTTGTTCCTTTAGGTCTTCCACCATCATCGTAACTGAGTCCTTGCTCCTGGTCACCTTCTCTGTCTTCCCATCTTTCGCAGCAGCAAAGCCTTCTTTGAGAGAGCTGGGTCTTTCCAAAAAGTCTCCCAAAGTGTGATGTTTTCTATTTGGATACTCTACTACTTTTTCAGTTACCAGAACAATTACCTAATGAAACAGTTTGTCTCCAGAAGTTGCGGGTGCTCCATCACTGGAGGGTTCTAAGAAGAGATTGGATAGCCATCTGCCTGGAATAGTATAGGGTGTCTTGCTTGAGGAGGGGGTTGGACTAGAAGATCTCCAAGGTCCCTTCCAACTCTGTTATATTGTTCTGTTAATTTTTACAAAATTAGCAATGCATCTATGTGGCTCCTTGAAATGTAAAAGTAAGCTCCCATTCTTCTTAAATACTCTATCTATCTATCTATCTATCTATCTATCTATCTATCTATCTATCTATCTATCTATCTATCTATCTATCTATCTATCTATATCTTTATTTATTTATTTAAACATATGCTGTGGCCACAAATGGCCTGCTGTCAAAATGCCACTTTTGGATATATTTTATCCATCAGATCTTTGGGATAGCAGGATCACCTACAAGTTGAATGCACCCTTTGTATCTGTTGGGGGTTTTATAAGTAGTCCTTGACTCAATGGAGCCTAAAATTTTCATTGCTAAACTAGACTGCTATTAGACTTGCCTCATTTTAGGGCCTGTCTTGCCACAATCCTTAAGTGAATTGCTTACAGTTAAGTTAGTCAACTGGTTGTTAAATGAATCTAGTTTCCCTGTTGACTTTGCTTGTCAGAAAGTCACAAAAGGGGACACTGCAACTGTCATAAGTCCATGCCAGTTGCCAAGCATACCGAATTTTGATCACATGATCACAGGGACTCTGCAACGGTAGTCAGGGTAAAAAACAGGTCACATTTTCCAGTACCGTTGTAACTTCAAATAGTCACTAAACAAACAGTTGTAAGTTGAGGACTACCTGTAATTTAATGTTGTTCTGCTGGAATTCTAGATTTGGCTTCAAAATACCCGTGAGCAGTGATAAAAGGTCAGAATTGGGGAGTGTGATTTAGTGGATATCTCACTCTCAAGTCCCTTGTCCCTGTAAATCTTTTTCCTGATATCTGAAGAAAAGAGAAATCTCTTGAGTGTTTGGTTTGGGAGGGCCATTTCTTGCAGTAACTTTCTCTTAGCGTTTTTTGCATTTGGGGAGGAAGTAAGAGGAACAGCTTTGTGCCCCCAAAGAGGGGAGAGAAAAAAAGAGCATTCTCTCTTTGTGTCCTTTGTCTCACAACCCAGAAAAAGGGCATCTGAATGAGGCAAAAACCCAGGAAGAGCGATCACTCAAGATATGATCTGTCCTGGCAGCTGGAATTTTCCACATGTTGTCAAACCAGTATTAGAGATGACCAAAGTGTAACATGGCCAGTAACCACCAGTAACCATAGTTTCATCCTTGAGATAACCCGTCAAGTGCCAGGGAAATCTGGAGATTTCTGGGCATTCAAATGAGTATAATGATTTATTGCAACTATAATGATTCCTTGTACAAGAATCTGACCAACCAACAGTCAAGGGAAATGAGCGGGAGATAAGGAAGGCAGTCAAGATCTGTTGTGGGCTCGCAGGGGCTCATGACTTACTGCACACTTGACCCCTCCTTCGGCTCAGGCTGGTAATCATCTGCAAAACCTCTGCTATTCAGATGCATCAAATTCCTCTACTCTCTTTCCACGCACTCCAGCCAGAACAGCAGTAATTAACTGGAAACCAGTTAAAGCAAAATGAAGAAATCAGTGTGGGGGAGAGAGAGGCTAAGATTAAAATATGACAAGCAGTCACAAGTTGCATTTTAGCTCCCTGGATGGCTTGACCAAAGTTTGGAAGCTCGTATTTGCTTTCTTTTTTTAAAATAAAAATAAAAATGGGTTTCCTTTGTTCTTCAGCTCTGCCAAGATGCAGCCTTACCCACTCCCTGTGTTTTGTTTTTTTTCCTTTGCTTCTAAGGCTGAATGCTAAAATTACAGGCTTGTTGCCACCACACATTAAACCCTGCGGAGCGAAAATAACTTTCCTTTTTTTTTAATTTTCAAATTCCAGTGGCATTGTTTCACACCAACCTTTAGCTGCGTGGACCGTCTGTGTGTTGAGCGAGCTTTCTTTTCGCGGCAGCAATAAATAGCTTTTTTTTTCCTTCCCCCCCCTCCCCCATTGAAAAGCATGCCTAGGGATTTTTTTGACTGCAGTAAAGACATTTGGAGTGGCCCCCGTACTTTTAACCAGGACCTCACCAAGGTCTGGTTAAGCTGACCAGAGATTGTCTTGTGATGCTGAAACATTCCTGAGACTGAATGCCACTTGAGGGAACCAATCCCACAGTTCAATTTCCCCAGGAATAATTTAAAAAATTGAGGATGGCATTGTAGTCTCCTGTCCTGTCCTCATCAGATAACAGATGATAAGAGTTGGAAGGGACCTTGTAGGTCATCTAGTCCAAACCCCTGCCCAAGCAGGAGACCCTACACCATTTCTGACAGATGGGGGTCCAATCTCTCCTTGAAAGCCTCCAATGATGAAGCTCCCCCGACTTCTAAATGCAACTTCTGTTCCATGGATTGATTGTTCTCGCTGTCCGAAAGTTTCTCCTTATTTCCAGATTAAATCCTTGTTCAGTTTCCATCTATTATTCCTTGTCTGGTCATATTGAAGTTACGGAGAACGTGATGCAAGGAGAGCTTCAAAAGGGTTTTACTTCATTGCTTTCATAACCCGACTTTACCCACCGGTTAATACAAATTAAACAAGTCAGGGCTGACTGTTTTAATCCTTGGCAACCACAGTTTCTAATTGGGTCTCGGAGGGATCATCCATTCCTCTCTCACCTGTGTGGCATCGCTTCAAACAAATTGGGGCTTTATAGTTTTCATAAACGTTGTATCTCCTGCGGAAAGGGGAGTCCAGGTCGCAGGAGTTTTAAGACGGCTTCATGGAAATTAGAACGCAGTGCAGCAAACCTAGGAAGACAATGAATATGGAGGCAAAAGCAGGAAAGTGAAGCTGATCAGAGCCAGACATTATCTTACCGTTGGTTGGTTGAAATGGGTCACGCAGAACACCTGGAGCTCTGAGCAGCTGCATAGATTGGTGTCCGTGTAAGGGACTTTCCTAAAGCTGAACAATAAAACAACAGTGTGGTAGCCAGGATAAAGGGGCACATTTGCGTAGAGACTCATAATTTCAGGTCAGGGGAAAAAAAAAATTCAGCTGCAAACTGTTGAATGTTTCCTTCCAGCTGTTACTCCAAAACAGAAAAGAAATCAGTTTCAATTCCCTCTCAACCATAATTCACTTTACCGGCATTAAAACATCTATTAAAAACAAGCTTTTTGCCTCTTTAACAGGCATATATCCAGAGGAAGGTGCTGAATCATTGTATTCTTTTAATACCTACACGAAAGCACGTATTTCCCAACGAAATGATTTTTCCCCCCAAGTGTTTTAAAGAAAAGATTTAACTGTTTTTGAGGTGGAAGCAAAAGACTTGACAGAAATTATTTCTAATGTAGGCAGAGTTCGTTTAGTGACCGAAGTTACAATGACACTTAAAAGAAAGGGATTTCAGGCTATTTTTCAGATTTAACCACCGTGGGTCGTGGAATCAAAATTCAGCCACTTGGCAACCGACTCCTATTTATGACGTCCCAGGGTCATGCAATCTCCTTTCCTGACCTTCAGATCAGCAAAGCCCATGGGGAAGCCGGATTCACTTAACGACCGTGTTAATTAACAAATGCAATGATTCATTTAACAACGGGGGCAAGAAAGGTCGTAAAATGGGGGCAAAACTCAACAAATGTTCCGCTTAACATAAATTGGACTCAGTTGTGGTCGTAAGTGGAGGATTAATCATTGCTGCGGAAGGAAAAAATTTTAGAAATCTCACTTGAATGATTTATAAGAGTAGCTAGAATGCAGTATTGCAGGCTGACTCTGCCCACAGCCAGGAAGTTCGATCCCGACTGGCTCAAAGTCGACTCAGCCTTCTGTCCTTCTGTGGTTATTAAAATGAGCAGTCAGATTGTTGGGGGCAACATGTTGACTCTAAACCGCTTAGAGAGGGCTGTAAAAATACTGTATATTAAGTGTTATTGCTATAACCGGCCCTATGGTTAACGGGGGAGATTTCTTCCCCTGCTGTCTGATTTTATGTGGAAAAAAAAAAATCTATCCCTGGAAATTACTGCCTTGTTAATATTATTATTGTTTGGTTCCTGGTTTAGGCAGGTTGGGTTTCTCCCAAGTTTCAGAAGCTAATTCATACCGAGCATCTTGTTTCAAAGAGGTCTGTTCAAATGTTTTGCCAGGTCACATCTCCAAGGAATCACGATGCTTTTAAAGCCTGTTGTGAATTGGGCGAGATTAGATGTCTGCCTTTGGTTTAGAAAGCTTAGGGAGATCCCCCAGTATAGGGAGCCACGAATCTCCAAGAGCAAATGAGATTGCAGGGAGAGGGTCGCTCTCTTCCGGGTTCAGGTTCACACTGCCATGACAGTTATTCCGTGTTTTCTCTCGGTATTAATATTCTTGACTAGTTTTTCCTATTACTCGTCTTTGGTTCCTTCATCAGCTGCAGCCCTTCCTGGGTGAGGATAACTTGGTTAAGTTACGAAGCTTCTAGGTAGGTTAGATTACAGGTAGTCCTCAATTTACAAACCTTCCTTCCTTCCTTCCTTCCTTCCTTCCTTCCTTCCTTCCTTCCTTCCTTCCTTCCTTCCTTCCTTCCTTCCTTCCTTCCTACCTTTGTTCTTCCATCCTTCCTTCCACCTCTCCTACCTTTCCTCCCTCCCTCCCTCTTTCATTTTACCTTCCTTCTTTCTTCCCTCCCTCCATCCTTTCATTCCTCCTCACCTCTATTCCCTTCCTTCCTTCCTTCCTTCCTTCCTTCCTTCCTTCCTTCCTTCCTTCCTTCCTTCCTTCCTTCCCACTTACTGCCTTGCTTAGCTGTGGAATCTCTATTACCGATCGTTGGTCATAAGTTGAGGACTACCTGTACGGTGAAGGCATTCTATCTGGGGCTGACCTGGGAGACAGTTCAGAAATTCTGGAATCGAATTTTTCGGATTAGTGGAACCACATCATGTCGACTGACGGTTTGCAAGTATGGTCCTCTCCACCAGACAGGTGTACATTTTTAATCTTGCAAAACCTCCATTTTGGGGGAAAGTGTATTAGGGGTTTGTAAAAGGGGAAATTTTACTTTGGGGTGGGTCTCTTCTGGTCTAGCGCTGAGTCCTTTTGTTCCTCTGTTTGTCCAACTTTTTCAATTTCTATTTTTGTGTCAGGTTAATGGCTTATTCCTCTGTTCTTGATGATGCCTTATTGATTTCTTTCATCTCCAGTTGTTAGCGGTGGGTCAGTTTCCATTTTTCATAAGAGCCAGCTTGGGATGGAGGCTTCTTACTCAGAAAAAAAAACAAACTTCTGACTAAAGTTGAGCCCAACATTTATGTTTTTACGCGAGACATTTGTTAGGTGGGTTTTGCCCTATTTTACGACTTTTCTTGCTACAGTCGTCAAGTGGATCGCTGCAGTTGATAAGTTAGTCACCTGGTTGTTAAGTGAATCGGGTTTCCCCATTGACTTTGCTCATCAGACAGTCACCAAAGGGGGACCTTGGGACATAAGTATGAACCCATTGCCAAGCATCTAAATTTTGATCATGTGATGGGAAGGCCACAGGGGTCGTAAGTGTGAAAAAAATCACTTCTTTCAATGCCGCTGTAACTTGGTCACTAAATGAACTGTTGTAAGTCGAGAACTACCTGTATATGCAAAATGCTGGAGACCTCACCTCTGAAGTCTTTGAAGAAAGGGCACCCCCAGTTATGGGATCGGAGGGAAATCCCTTTAAATATAACATATTTTTTTTACAAGTTGTTGATCTGGGGACATCATATAAGAGCCTCCCCTTTTCTCCCATAGTTTCTGTGTGAATATCTCGGTATTAACAATTTGGAGCATACAGATAATTAATCAAAGCCGCGGTTCTTTTGTTAATTTGAATTTTAGCATGGTATTTAATAGAATCAATAATTGGTACAGGTGGGTGGGTGCAGGGCCCCCCCCCCAACTGAAGTTTCAGCCCTAACCCCTATTAAAAACAACAACAGCTTTATCTTGTTAATTGTGGTGCCGAACAGTGCTTGTTTTAATTTCATTTTGGAGGAAAATCTGTTTGGGCAATTTCTGTGTGGTTTTAAGATAAAACCTGGGAAGGACTATTGCTGTGAATATCAGCCCAGCACAGTTAGCTACAAATAATTAGGATTTAATTTCAGGGGCTCAGCAGTTAACTGGGTGAGTTTAAATAATTAGCATCACTTTCTTCAATTGGTTCACTACTTCAAAGATACTGGGTAGTAGTATCCTTTGATTAACTTAGTCCTTTCTCTCTCTCTTTTTAAATAAAAAGAGTCCTTTCTCAATCTTTTTCTGATTGTAGCGTCATTTGGCTAAGAGGCCAACCCCCCTCCCCCCCCCAACCCTTAATTTGTATTAAATTGTGGGAAGTACAGTAGCACCATTGAAAAAAACTCGCTGGGTAAAAATACAACTCTGATGCCAAGAAAATATTTTCCAGGTTGACTTGGTCTTGGTTTGGTTCGTTGCAAGTGACCGTTGAAACGGCGATTGGACTTTGTTTCCTTCCCGTTTTAGCCGTTCGGCTATAAAAATGGCCTTTTCTGTTCAAAAGAAGAGGAAGACCAACTAATTTAGTCAGGCCTGAATATGCTTTCCAGATCTTCGACTGTAGAAATTGTTGGCAAAGCACTCACTCATTCGTTCATTAGATTTGTAATGCCCTGGTAAGCTTGGAATATTGGCTCTAGTTTTGGTTACCACACTATAAAAAGGATGCTGAGACTCTAGAAAAAGTGCAGAGAAGAGCAACCAGGATGATTAAGGGACTGGAAGCGAAAACATACGATGAACGGTTGCAGGAACTGGGCCTGGCTGGTCTAGGGAAGAGAAGGACCAGGGGAGACATAATAGCAGTGTTTCAATATTTGAGGGGCTGCCCCAGAGAGGAGGAAAGAGTCAAGCTATTTTCCAAAGCACTCGAAGGCCAGACAAGGAATAATGGATGGAAACTGAGCAAGGAGAGATTCAACCTGGAAATAAGGAGAAATTTCCTGACCGTGAGAACAATTCACCAGTGGAACTGCTTGCCACCAGAAATCACTGGAGGTTTTAAAGAAGAGGCTGGACAAGAAGAGACTGAAATGCTATAGGGTTTCCTGCTTGAGCAAGGGGTGGGACTAGATGACCTCCAAACTGTACTTTGTGGTGCTGCGTATAGAAAAGTTACAGCGAGACAGGGAAAAAAGAACCTCACACTTATTCAGAATTTTTGGGAGTAAAGTGAACTAACTTGTTTGCAGAGCGAGAATTTTCACACCTGCCGAAGAATGGGTTTGCGTGGGCCACCTGCTGCTTACCTTGAAGTGAAACTGGGTAGCAAATTAGACGTCCCTCCAATAATGAGATGACCTTAAAAGGACCTTTTTCTGAGTTGGTCGTCCATAATGCCATAACGTCTGATGTCCATACGTGTCAGTAGCGCAACCCCGGCAAAAATGGCTATGAAACAGTGGCCTCGGGCACTTGAAACGAATTAAGGGCTCAGCACTTGGATGGAAAGGTGGATTGGGCGGTTTGGAGGGGGCATTTGCTGCACATCTTATAGTTGCTTTGAAGGCAAACATGGGTCTGGATCCCATTTTATTCCATCGCTTCCTCCGGACTTAAAGCTTGCTAGCTTCAGAACATTGTGACATCCATAATGATCAGCCCTGAAATTCATTCTAAGTATGCTTGAGATAAAGCAACTGGTGATTTTTTGCATTAACAGGAAGCTGGTGGAGAAAGGCTATGGACTAGAAAAGGTTCTTTTTCCCCTCTTCTGCCCTCCCCATCACTTTTGGAGATGTCAGTGAAATCAGAGGAGTAGAATAGAGTAGAGTAGAGTAGAATTCAGAAGAGGATAGAATAGAATTCAGAAGAGGATAGAATAGAATAGAATATAGAATAGAATAGAATTCAGAAGAGGATAGAATTAGAATAGAATAGAATAGAATTCAGAAGAGAATAGAATAGAATATAGAGTAGAATAGAATAGAGTTGGAAGGGACCTTGGAGGGCTTCTAGTCCAACCCCCCAGCAGCAACTAATTGTAATTAGAACCTGTTTGGTCCTAATTCTCATTTCTGGAAGAGCCGGCTTGAGACAATTCAAAAGAAACCCTTAGCTAACTTGACCCAAAGGTGCTTTTTCAGTCTGACTGACTGGCTCAGAACTGATGAAGCTTCTTGGATGAGAAGCGAAACATCTTCAAGGAAAAACAAAGCTAAAGCTGCCTTTTGAAAAAAGCACTTTTGAGACAGCCATGACCCGGGTGGCTTGTGAATCTCTGTAGACTCTTTAACTACCTTGAATTATAACAGGACAGGAAGAACTGCCCCACAACACTGCCCTATGCTTCTTTCATCATACCATCTCTCCCTGGGGTGAGGTGTGGGGTGTTTAGCTTCTTGAAACAACCTCTGGAATCCTGGATAGAGGCTAGTCTTAAGATCATCCAGGCATCATCTTAATTGGATTTGCACCAACGGCTAACTCGAGCCGGGAGATTATGAAGCATTAGCAATGACCCGGCAATCCAGAACTTCAGAAATGCTTCTGGATGTAGACATAGGGCTGGAGACCTCAGGTTCAGACTGGGTTAGCTCCTGCAAAAAAAATAAAAAAAATAAAGTTATTTATTAAATCACTTAGGGTTACATCCTACTTCTAATATCAAGACCTTCAGAATGCTTTCCTTCCTGTTTCTTCCCTCCTGTCACATAGCCCCAGATAATGGAGAACCCGGATGGTGATTGGCTCCAAACTCTAAGCAGAACCTTGTCTGAACAGCTAGTGCTGGAAGAATAACTTGTAATCTTGCAAATATTATCTTTTTGCCACGGTTGGACGTTTGCCAGTGTCAGATCAGCTTTGGAAAGGGTCTTCCCTTGCTAACTCTGCTAGGATCCTGGGGAAGAACTTGGTGGGTGAAATTAAAGCAGCAGTTACAACTCCTGTAAGCCGTGAAGGATCCTTGGGAGTTTGAGGGTCTGGGAACACAAAAAGATGGGATTTTTGCCATCAGAAGTCCTGCAGCATTTCGCACCCTTTTGTGCAAATCTTTTATTTTTTTTTAGCAGTTCGAGAGCTGGTGCTATAGCTGGGGAAAACAGCTGGAATAAATCCAGCCAACCGGGGTTTCTTCTGCAGGCTGTTGTTTCTGAAAGACAGGATGTTTTGTATATACAGTGACCATATTTTCTTGGGGGAGGGGCGGGAAAGGATAAACCTGAAAAGAGGGGCAAATCTAAAAGTGGTTCATCAGGATAAAAGAACTGAATTATGTTTGTGGATTTGAAGTTTTTCTTAGATTCACTTTTGAATAGAAAAAGTATTGGAACAGAATAGTATTTTTTATTGGTCAAGTGTGATTGGACACATAAGGAGAGCTTCTGCATTGGAGACAAATTCCTTGTGTGTCCAATCACACTTAGCCAATAAAGAATTCTGTTCTGTTCTGTATTCTATTCTATATCCTATTCTGTTCTGCCTTCTGTTCTGTTCTGTTCTGTTCTATTCTGTTTCTCAACGTAAAATTCAAGAGCGAAGCCAAGAAAAACATACAGAAATATCTAAAATCAATAACAGGCGAAGTAGTATTTCTACTACTTTGTTTTCTGTATTTTCGGATCTGGACGGAGTCCTCTTTGATCCAGATTTTTTCTTTTCTTTTTTTTAAGTTGTTGCTAATTTTAATCATGAATTCCGCTTCAGCTGAATCGGCAGTAATTATTTTATTTTGCTTTGTTTAATCAGTTCCCATCCCAGAGTTATTGTTGAATAGAGGAATCAGCCTGCAGTGAAATGCACAATTATTTTCTCCTTTGCAGGCTTTGAAAAGTAATAATAACGGGAATAATAGAGAGGAGTGCATAGTTTACAAATGTTGTATAATTCAGTATTATGGGTAGTCCTCGACTTAACAACCATTCATTTAGTGACTGTTCAAAGTTACAATAGGACTGAAAAAAGTGACTTATGACCGTTTTTCACCCTTACGACCGTTGCGACATCCCCATAGTCACAGGATCAAAATCCAGACACTTGACAGCCGACTCATATTTACGACGGTGGCAGTATCCCGAGATCCCCTTTTGCGACCTTCTGACAAGCAGAGTCGATGGGGGAGCCAGATTCGTTTAAACAACGGTGTTACTCACTTAACAGCTTCAGTGATTCGCTTAACAGCTGTGGCCAGAAAAGTCGTAAAACGGGGCAAAGCTCACTTAACGAATGCCTCGCTCAGCGACCGAAATTTTGGCCTCGATTGTAGACGTAAGTCGAGGACTGCCTGTACTTAGCCCAAGATTTTGGGGTGATGTGTGTGCATGTTGGTATAAATATTTAATTCGCTATATATTCCATTAGACGACCAAAAGATTAGCTGAGTCACTTCTTTTTTATTTATTTTGCAGGTTTTTAAGCTTTTAAGGAGTGTCAAAGCTGCGCACCTTTAGCCTGGGAAGATGAGTGAACTCGATCAGTTACGCCAGGAGGCTGAACAACTAAAAAACCAAATCAGAGTATGTATTAACTTCTGTTTCCTCTCTTTCTTCAGTGAAATATTCCTGAGATCTTCTTTGGTTTATAGAAGTTTCAAAGATTTGGACTTTTTTGGGGGTGGGGGGTAAAAATACCTAAAGGGGCTTGCACACGATGTTTTCGTTAAAATGAAAAATCATTAAAGTGAAAGAATTGTACAGGATGAAAGACACCGTTGGGCTAAGATAACAATCACATTGAAATGGCCTTGAAGTCCATTTCTCAGCATCTCTTAGGCCCCATGACGTATTTAAGCCACCAAGTATAATTTGGCAGTGATTGCAGGAAGCACAGAATGACCACCCCAACAATATGAAATGGTATAGGGTTTCCTGCCTAAGCAGGGAGGGTTGGACTAGGACAGGGGTCGGCAACCCACGGCTCTGGAGCCTCTTTTCGTCCCTCTGCTGCAGCTCCCTGTCACCGGTCGGCTCCACAATTGATAGGGCTTTCGATAGGGACAGGTAGAGCAAAAAGGCTGTAGCACTAGGAGGAGACTCTATGGTGGGGCAACCAGGCTGCCGGTCGGCTCCAGAAATCAAATGAGAAGCTTCCGGTTAGGATCTTTGTGGCTCTTCGAGTGTTTAAAGTTGCCAACCCCTGGACTAGTAGACCTCCAAGGTCCCTTCCAACTATTATTCTACTCTACTCTACTCTACTCTACTCTACTCTACTCTACTCTACTCTACTCTACTCTACTCTACTCTACCCTACCCTACCCTACCCTACCCTACCCTACCCTACCCTTCCCTACCCTACTCTACTCTACTGTACTCTACTCTATTCCGAATTTATTCTATTTTCTATTCTATTCTATTCCTAATTTATTCTAGTCTGTTCTTCATTCTAATATTCTATTCCATTCCATTCCATTCCATTCCTTATTCTATTCTACTCTATTATTCTTCATTCCATTTTATCTATTCTATTCCTAATTTATTCTATTCTATTCCTATTCTATTCCTAATTTATTCTATCCCTTCCAATTCTGTTATTCTATTTTACTCTACTCTACTCTACTCTACTCCGAATTTATTCTATTCTATTCCTAATTTATTCTATTCTATTCTTCATTCCAATATTCTATTCTATTCCATTCCATTCTATTCCTTATTCTATTCTATTCTACTCTATTACTCTTCATTCCATTCCATCTATTATATTCTACTCCTAATTTATTCTATTCTATTCCTATTCTATTGTATTCCTAATTTATTCTATCTCTACTCTATTCTATTTGCAGATCAAAATCCAGCAGAAGCTTTTGGGGAACTTCTTTCTGCATCTCAGATCTCCTGTTTCTCAAAACAGTGTTTCCCCCACCTTAGGCATTTTAAGATGTGTGGCCTTCAACCCCCATACTGGCTATTCTGGGAGTTGAAGTTCACACATCTTAAAATGCCTAAGGTACTGAGAGACAACTGTTCTTAAAGGGACTCCTGATCCATATTGAAACTATTGCTCTGTATTAGGGCAAGGGAACCTAACTTCATTATCGACGAGACAGTATTGCCTCAAATTCTAATCTTTGAGCCAGCCAAGCAGCAGAATCACGTTTAAATCTATCCCCGCCAGATTGAAATCTATTATGGAATTCCCTCCTAAGCATGAGTAACGAGATAAAATTTGAAGTAGCTGTTTAACATTTAGACCAACGTGGGCACTGTGCAGAATTGATGCCGCTTGCGATGCCCAGCAGAAAGGGGTTTCCTAAAGGGATTATCCGGCTCAGCTTGTCTGAAACCTTTTGCACTCATCCTCCCCTTCATCCTAATCACCCTTCTTTTTCCATTGGATCGTGAGAGATGCTGGCTCTAATAGGCTTTCTAAATTCTTAGCAGATTATAAGCTTCTGATAAATAGAGAAGGGCTTTCCGTTTCCAAGGTACTTAATGCACTTTCCCTACCAGGACGCAGCCCTGGGACGGCGCACAGTCGTTTTAAAACAGAAGCAGAAAATGCGTTATTGTTGTTTCTTTCATTGGTTGGACTGTTTCTCCTCTGCAAGCATTCACACATTCTTTTCTTCTTTGTCACAGGATGCTAGGAAAGCCTGTGCTGACGCTACCTTGGCCCAGGTAAGGTCTGCACCGGGGTGTGTGTGAGTGTGTGTGCGCGTGTGTGTGTGCAAGTTCAATCAAAGCATTTTGTGGCCCTTAAAATGGCACACGGGTGCTGATGTGGCCTGTTGGCCGCCAGCCCCTCCAGCAACAAAATCAGATGAGGAGGAGAAGGCGCGCGAGTCAGGGTCAGCCTCAAGGCAACCTGAGAAGAGGGAATGGAGCTGTCGAAGAGAGAGAGAGAAGCAGAGCCTGGGCCATCCATCAGCCATGGATGCACCGAAGGCAGAGGAGGGGGGGAGAGAGGGAGGGAGAAGAGAGAGAGAGAGAGCCGGGGAATTCTGGGCATTGAAGTCCACAGGTCTTATAGTGGCCAAGGTTGGACACCTGCTATAGTGTATTCTCATTCTTTCTCTCTTTCTCTCTCCCTCTCTCTCCCTTCCTTCATCTCTCTCTTTCTGCCCCCCTCTCTTCTTGCCTCCTTCCCCGCTCTGTTCCCTCCATCTCTCCTTCCCTCCCTCTCTCTCTTTCCCCCTTTCCCCCTCCTTCCTTCACCCTCTCCCTCTCCCTCCTTCCTTCATCTCTTTCTGCCCCTCTCTCTCCCTGCCTCCTTCCCCGCTCTGTCTCCCTCCATCTCTCCTTCCCTCCCTCTCTCTCTTTTCCCCTTTCCCCCTTCTTCCTTCACCCTCTCCCTCTCCCTCCTTCCTTCCTCTTTCTTCCCCTCTCTCTCCCTGCCTCCTTCCCCGCTCTGTCTCCCTCCATCTCTTCTTCCCTCCCTCGCTCTCCCCCTTTCTCACTCCTTCCTTCACCCCCCCTCCCTCCTTCCTTCATCTCTTTCTTTCCCTCTCTTTCTCCTTCCTTCCTTCACTCTTTTTCTCTCCCTCCTTCCTTCATCTCTTTCTCTCTTTCCCCCCTCTCCCTCCTTCCTTCACCCTCTCCCTCTTTCCTTCATCTCTTTCTGCCCCCCTCTCTCCTTGCCTCCTTCCCCGCTCTGTTCCCTCCATCTCTCCTTCCCTCCCTCTCTCTCTTTCCCCCTTTCTCCCTCCTTCCTTCACCCTCCCCCCTCTCCCTCCTTCCTTCATCTCTTTCTTCCTCTCTCTCTCTGCCTCTTTCCCCAATTCCCTCTCTCTCTCTCTTTCTCCTTTCCTTCACCTTCTTTCTCTCACCCTCTCTCCCTGTCTCTCCCCCCTCTCCCTCTCTCCTCCTCCCCTCTCTCTCTCACACACTTTTGTGTCAGTTGTTGTTGTTTGACAGATTATATGCAATTCTTCTTTTCAGATCACAGCCAACATTGATCCCGTGGGTCGTATTCAAATGCGCACTAGAAGAACACTGCGAGGACACTTGGCCAAAATTTATGCAATGCACTGGGGAACTGATTCCAGGTAAGTTCCCTGGGCTGGGCAGGTTGTCCCCAACACAAGGTTGGGTGCTAAGGATTCCTCCTTTCTCATGAGAAGAGGGAAGTAAAAAAAAAGGGGAGATGAGAGGAATTGGTGAGCCTGAGCAGTCCTTGTTGTGCTGCTGCTTTGTGTAACACAACAGACGGCCAATAATGAGCCTCCCCGGCTTCGCCCCAGCCGTTTTCCCCTCGGTTTATGACTAGCCCTCTGCTTACGACCATCACGGGGCCCAGGATTTCCATTGCTGAGCCAAGAGGCGGTTAACGAAGCCGCGCCCAATATTTTTTTTTGCAATCTTTTTGGCCACCATCATTAAGCAAACCAGTGCAGTCGTTCAGTGAACCATGTGGCCGTTAAGGGAATCTGGATCTCCCCCCATCCCACCCCACCCATTGACTGCGCTTGTCGGAAACCGGCTGGGAAACATGGCAAACCGTGATCACACGGAGCCCGGGACACGGCAGCCGTGGTGAATACATGCTGGTTACTCTTAAGCCCCTGGATTTTGACGACGGGACTGCAGGAATGATGGTTGGCCTGGGGGCCAGCGGGGAGTCGCTTCCTTCAGTGCTTTTGGAACTTTGAACGGGTCCCTAAACAAGCAGTTGTCCGTCCCTTTGACCACATTGGTGGGAATTTTTGACCGGAGCTTCAGGCCAGGTCATTTTTTATTTTATTTTTTGGGCCTGGAGTTGGGCAGAGCTCCAAAACACAGCGAGGAAAGATTTATTTAAGCAAAGCCATCACGGTCCTTATTAAGTTTTGCGATTGTACTTTCCTGCTCCAGAATGGAGAATATTAAGCGATGCTGACAAGTAAGGTTAACATTTATTCTTCTTTGTTGACAGAGAACTGGTTTTTCAAAAAGGCAGCAGCCCCTTCTTCTTCTTCTTCTTCTTCTTCTTCTTCTTCTTCTTCTTCTTCTTCTTCTTCTTCTTCTTCTTCTTCTTCTTCTTCTTCTTCTTCTTCTTCTTCTTCTTCTTCTTCTTCTCTTCTTCTTCTTCTTCCTCCTCCTCCTCTTCCACCACCGTCTTCTTGTCTTCTTTTTTTCTTCTCTTCCTCCTCTTTCTTGTCTTCTCCTTCCTCCTCCTCTTCTCCTTTTCCTCCTCCTCCTCCACCACCACCTTCTTGTCTTCTTTTTCTTCTCTTCCTCTTTCTTGTCTTCTTCCTCTTCCTCCTCTTCTTCCTACTCTTCCTCCTTCTTCTCTTCCTCCTCCTCCTCCTCCACCACCACCACCTTCTTGTCTTCTCCTCTTCCTCCTCCTCCTCCTTCTCAGAAGGGCTGTTTTTAATCCAAGGAAGAGAATGTTTAATATTAATGACTCGACTTCATTTCTTCCAGTCCACTAATCCGTGTTACTTTTTTTGTTTCTTTAACTGATGTTTATGAACTGTGTCACAATGGCATTCAAACATAGAACAGGCTTAAAGTTAAAACGCTAATTACATAAGCAAAGTTTACAAGCCCCATTTAAAATATGTAAATTCAACATATGACACGCCGTGCAGGGATAAATAGCATTTACACTATAAAATAACTACAATCAGAGTTAAGCTCTGTACAGATTCCCGCATCTTTGTAAACTCATAGAATCAGCATTGTATAATACAAGTGGTCCTCAACTTACAACTGTTCATTTAGTGGCCGTTCAAGGTTACAACAGCACTGGAAAAAGTCGCTTACAACCGTTGTGACGCCTCTGCAGTTACCCGATTGAAATTCAGGCATGGATTTACTACGGTTTGGCACGTCACAAGGTCTCATGATTTCCGTTCGTGGCCTTCCCTTCTGACTTCCAACCCGCAAAATCTATGGGGGTGGAAAAGGCAGATTTGCATAACGACCATGTGCTTTATTCCATGGCCATTATGGTTCACTTAACGACCATGAGCCCCCAAAAGGTCGTAAAATTGGGCGTGGCTTGCTTAGCAGCTGCTCTACTTAACAAAGTTCTGGTTCTAATTCTTTATTTTACTTTATTGTCATTGCACATCGTACAATGAAATTAAATACCTTCTTCAGTGAACTATACAGTAGAATTCAACAGAGCTACTGCCCTGGGATAGAAGCTGTTTTTCAGCCTATTTGTCCTTGTTTTTATTATTATCCTGTACCATCTGCCAGATGGTAATAGTTAAAAAAGGGGGGGGGGTGCCCAGGATGAGATGGATCTTTGAGAATATTTTGAACTTTCTTAAGGCAGCAGGAGCTATAAAGCTCTTCCAAAGAGGGGAGAGGGCAACCCATGATCCTCTGGGCAATGATGTTAACCTTCTGGATTGCTTTCCTATCTGCCCCGGTGCAATTGGTAAACCATACACAGATGCAGTAAGTTTCTCTGGTGCAGTGGTAGAAGGTCACCAGCAGTTTTCCATCCAGTTGTTGTTTCCTGAGAAGTCTCAGGTAATCTAATCTCTGCTGGGCCCTTTTAACCAGGGCTGCAATGTGAGCACCCCAGATCAGGTCCTCTTTTAGGATAACACCCAGAAACTTAAAACTGGCCATTTGCTCCACTCGGTCTCTATTGATAAGCAAGGACTAGATGTCTGATCTGTTCCTTCTATAGTCTACTAAAAGCTCCTTGGTCTTATTGGTGTTGAGGACCAAGTTATTGTCTCCACACCACGAAAGCAACCTTTTGGTCCACCTCATCTCGGTAGGCAGACTCATCCCACCTGGAGATGAGTGCCACCCACAATTGTGGCCGCAATTGGAGGGCTGAACCATACAGACGATTCCTAAGGCTGAGTTTGGATGGTTAAATGGCCATTTAACAAAGACATGCACAGATTGCTGTACTCCAGACTTTAGGGTTTAAATGGCGCCGAAGCCCTTGACAGGGTTCCTGGGTTAAAGCTAAGGCAATGTGGTTTGCTGGGAAACTCTCGTGAAAGATTCGATCAATTGATCGAAGCCAGTCTGGACCAGTTCACTGTATGATTAGCAAAACCAAAACCAAAAAAACCATTTATTCTCCCTTGTCTGCCCTTCTAGGCTTCTGGTTAGTGCATCACAAGATGGAAAACTGATCATTTGGGACAGCTACACCACAAACAAGGTGAGAGACGAGCCAGTGTGCTTGTTGAATTGCAGCAAAAACAATTTAAACTTCAATGCAACTTCGTTTGATAAAGCTTGTGTTCTTTTAAGACTGCTATAGCCCTAGTGAAGAGTTAAGATACACACCCATTTACTCCTTTAGTAGCGAGCCAAAAATAATAATTTCTTTTCTTAATTTTTTTTTAAATTGAAAATAAACATTAAAAATATTGAACGTGGTGGACTTTTCTTTGACATACATTTCAGTCTTTACATTTTACATTTGAAAAAAAAGAAAATATGAACATTTATATACATACATACATACACATCTATACATTTAGGCTTAGTATCATTTTAGGTCTTATTCTTATACATCATTTCTATTTCGCTTTAAATTCTAATTTCAATTTTATGGACTTCCTTTCATGTCCCTCCATATGTAGAATTTGTTCCATATTTTATAATATTCTGATTTATCTTGGTAAAAATATTTATTTCTTGAAGCCGCAGAAAAGTTTAGCCTCTGCTGCTGGCAGTAGATACATATTACATTTAAGAGCTTCTAGCTGGGTGAAAAATAGGGAATTTTAGCAGGAAATAGAAATTACTAATCGTTTGCAATCTTACAGAGCTACTTACCTTGTAATTTTTTCCCTATCACTATGTTTTCTCAAAGTTCCCTAAAGTCCCCATTAGAGCTATCTTATCAGAAGTTTAATTTCCTCAATTCCAGTGTATTTCCTCCCAAAATTCATGCAACATTTGTAAACCAGCATGTACCAGCATGTATAGTACTTAAAGCAGTTAAGATTAAGAGCAGGGAAACTCAGGTTCTCGTGTCCCCCACCCCAACCCCAGCCATAAAAGCTCCCTTAGGGAGTTCAAACAACTCAGTGTCTCTCCGTCCAACCTACCTCGCAGGGCTGTGGTGGGGAAAAATAGGAGAAGGCAAGCAGCAGCCCCTTTGCAAGCAATTCAGTGGTGGCAAAAGTCAAATAACACAAGAGAGGCCTTTTCCCTAAATGGTTGCCAAATAGAAATAAGTGCTTAAAAAGCAGCAGCTCAATGCCCTTTAGAAATCGCAATTCATTCCCTGGACTGAGAAACACCAGTGCAGTTCCATTTTTGTGTGTCAAAAGTCGAACAACTTTTGCCTTATTTCAGGGTGATTTATTGGTAAAACAGGACCCGAGTCCAATTTGCCAGGAAATTTATATCCCTGCCCCTTAAACTGTCGGCGAAACATCTTACTTGCCTCCCGTAAAGCCTATTTGTTTCACTAAATTATCTTTTTTGTTTTTGTCCTTGTGTTTTTGCTTAGGTTCATGCCATCCCTTTGCGTTCGTCTTGGGTCATGACCTGTGCATACGCCCCTTCCGGAAACTACGTGGCCTGCGGTGGTCTCGATAACATTTGTTCCATTTACAACTTGAAAACACGCGAAGGCAACGTCCGAGTAAGCCGTGAGCTAGCCGGCCATACAGGTACGCCCATCTTCCATCCAGAGACTCGGTTCCTTTGACCTCTGGATGATGCTACATTCTTGGAAACATCAGCTTATTTTGTTGGGTGGTTTCAAAATATATTCCAAATTCTGGGTAATTTTTGTGGCAACTCAAGGGAAAGCTCACCTTACATCAGGTGGTAATTGCTGAGCAGAGTTCCCGGGACAGGTAGATGCTCAGCATATTTTGTTTTTCCCAGATATGTGGACTTCAACTCCCAGAGTCCCCAGCCATCTTGGGATGCTGGGAATATAAATCTACCAATTGCTACCACGCCTGGCTTCTTAAAAAGGCAGCTAAATTGGCTGCCTCCTTGTTCTGAGGTGTGAACGTCACTTCTCCAGATTGAATGCAGCATAGAGGCAGGGAATTTGGCTAGGGTACCTGAAGGATCTCTGGGTGAGTGGTGCAGTGGCCTAGAGGTGGCGCTCTCAACTCACAATCAGGAGGTCATGAGTTCAATCCTAGGTAGAGCAGGTATTTCTCTCTCTGGGCACAATGAGAATATATCTGCTGAACAAAACTCCACATTGGCGACAGGGAAGGGCATCCGGGCAGTAAACACTCCGCTCCATTCAGTTGCCCAGACTCCACCCCACAAGAGATTATGGAGTCATTAAAAAAAGATGATACGAAGGATCTCTGAGGGCTGGTTCTGCAAGATATTACTTAGTGCAGGGGTTCCCAAACCCTCAATCCATGGACCAGCACTGGTCTGCAGCAGGCCCAGGAACCAGTCCGCGCAAACAAGTGAAACCCCATCCCACAGGATGCAGGCAGCATGCGAAACCACAGCCCCTCCAGTCCGTGGAAAAACCTCTCTCCGCGGAACTGGTCCCTCGTGCCCAAAAGCTTGGGGGCCACTTCCCACCCCCCAATCAAGAGATAGAGAACTGACTACATCTGTCCCAGGAGATTAAGCTGTTCAATACCCCCAACAGCTGGGGGTTTATTTTTTTCCCCCGGGTGCCATTAAAAAGATGATCGTCTCACTTTTGTCATAACAGACTTAGCACGATTATCCAGAGGAATTCTTCCTCCCCGGGGTGTGTGTGTGTATATTGGGAACGTCTCCAAATCTGCCTCTGTCCACTTGCAGGCCATTAAACAGGATTCAGCATGTCGAAGTTGAAGAGTGCTAATTAAAAGGATGAACGTTTTTAAGAGGATAACCGGATGGGATATGAATCTCGGTCTCTGGTATCAGATCTTAAAAGGGTTCAGGATTAAAAAGGACGGCCAATGTCTCTCTCTCTCTCTTTTTTTTTTTTTTTAAGTCGTTCTGGAGTGTGTGGGATTCCTTTGGGAACATTTGTTATTCTTGCAGAGAATAACAGGTGTGAAGGCAGTGATGTAACACACCTTGAGAGTGACAAATTAATTTGGAAAGAAATCCCGTAGAGCTGTCGTTGACTTCTTGCAGATTAACAGAGAAGTTTATCCTTTATACCCGAGGATCCAGTTTTCTGGATGAGCTCAAGCCATCCTTGCGCTGTTTTTGTCTGGGTTTCGTCAGTGCTCCTCAATAACAGAATAACCAAGGGACTCAGAGGTCCAACCCAGAAGGTCCAACTTAGGTTCAATAATGAGTGGTTTCAGCCACGTGTCAGGTTGTTCTGCTCGAATAGGAAAAAAAAATGAGTGTTCTGTTTTAATAGACGTTTCTGGGCTGTGCACGCATGCATACCAACCTACCAAATTTCAGAAGTTTTTATTTAGGATTGGCAAGTCCAGACAATGCAGGAAAGATAAATTAATGCCTGCATCCACAGAGATGTCACAGCGAACATCCAAAAATATATGGAGCAGATTAGAGACAGGTCGCCAATCCAGTCCAGAGTTGCTGGCTCTGACTTGGTGCCTCTGCTTGCCCAGCCCATGAACCAGGACTCAGCTCCTTGTCCGATCTTCTCTTACGTGATTGAGGGCAGGTTGATTCCAACCGACCGGTCATCTCCGTTGGAAAGTTCCTCAGGAACCCATAGTGCATCTGTGTTGCAGAAAAAGGGAGAGTCTTCAAAATGCACTATTAGACTGGCCCAGGTCCTGCAAACCAGGGGTGGGATTCTACCAGTTCGCACCTATTCGCTAGAACCGGTTGTTAACGTTCTAAGCAGTTCGGAGAACCGGTTGTTAGAAGAAATTGCTGGTCTAATCCTGTAAGGAAGGCAGGAAGGAAACATTCTGGTGTTGCTTACAAGAAACTGCCTCTCCGTTAACCCTTATTACATTCTTGGCAGGACTAGACTTCCTGTCTCAGGAACTTCTCTGGAGTTTTTTTCCCCTCCTTTACTGGTACTTTGCTTGTGTGGAGGGACCATTCAAAGTTACAACGGCACTGAAAAAAGTGACTTATGACCATTTTTCACGCTTACGAGTGTTGCAGCATCCCCACAGTCACGAGAGGCCAGGCGAGGAGATGCGTGCCTCGATGTGAGTGATGTTGAGTTGGCTACACCCAGCCAGTCACATGACCACCAAGCCATGTCCACCCAGTCACATGACCACCAAGCCACGCCCACCAACTAAGCCACGCCCACATAACCGGTTGTTTAAAAATTTGAATCCCACCCCTGCTGCAAACCCTGCTTGATTGCAGAAGACCTTCATTCGCTGGGTGGGCTGGTTGTCCTCTCTGAGCCGAAAAACCCATCGTGTCTTCTCAAGTTCAGGCATCCACTCTCTGCGCACATTAATGTTCAGTTTAAGATGTTCCCAACTACGCTGTTTAGAGTTTGTGCTTTGAATCAGGATTTCTCCACCACTCTGGTAGATAGGTTCCTTCTGGAGGGGAAGTGCCCAACCGTGGCAACTTTACAAACTCATGGACTTCAACTCCCAGAATTCCCTAGCCAGCTGGCTGGGGAATTCTGGTAGTTGAAGTCCTCAGGTCTTTAAAGCTACCAAGGTTGGACAGCTTTCTCCTACAGCAGGGGTCTGCAACCTTAAACACTCAAAGAGCCGTTTGGACCTGTTTCCCACAGAAAAAACACCGGGAGCTACTAAACCTGGGTGGGCGTGGCCAACTCAACAACACTCCCACCCAGTCACATGACACACACAGCTGCCACACCTACCTAGGTTTTGTGGCTCCCAGTCATTTCTCTCTCTCTCTCTTCCTCCCTCCCATTTCTGTTTTTTGTGTTTTACCGTCTCAGGCCAGGCGAGGAGTGATTGGGAAGGGAGGGTGACAGGCAGGGCCAGCAAGTGGTGGGATCACCCAACAGGGAGCCACAGCAGAGGGCCCAAAGAGCCGCATGCGGCTCCAAAGTTGCAGGTTGCCGATACCCATTCTAGAGGAAAAGCAAAATGTGTAATTCAAAGAATAAAGATGGGTGCATCACCAAAGATTAGGCTTGTTTTAATCTATCCCAGCACAGCCCAGGGAGAATTGTGCACCGCTCCTTGGGGCGCTGGTCCCTAGAGATAGCCCATAACCCACCACTGTTCTACCGAGCTCCTTAAATATGGAATTGTGAGGAAACAAAGCAAACTTGCTCACCGGGACATCCAGCAGCCCCTTAGTTTACTCTGCTCTTTCTGTTTGCAAAAAAAATAAAATTAAAATAAAATTAAAGACTTGAAGGCGCAACTCAGCTCAGGGACTCTTCCTCCCACTTGCCAGCTTGGCTCCGGAAAACCTTTGGCAGTCCTTAAAAGAGACCCCCCCCCCCCCCCAAGCAAAGCTCTGCGTCCCGCTGGCTTCTCTCTGCTGCATGCTTTTTGGATGGAGACGAAAAGCAGCCCTCTGAGAACAGCTTACCGGGGAGGGAGGGCAGCAATAAAGAGCTATTTATAAAATCCGGCCAGGTTTACAGGTGAGAGAGTCAGATAGGATCGTTTTTCTGAATAAGCCTGACTTGAAGCTAAGGGGGGGGGGAATAATATTTATGGCAAAGGGGTTTGTGATGACCCTGGGTAGGATACAAAAATAACCAAGGCACTAAAATAGAATAAAGTTCCTTGAATGCTTCCAACTTGGCCCCAATGTCCAATTATCCTCGCCTGGAAATCAGATTCTTAAAGAAAACAGTTTACGGAGGGAATAAATGCAGTCTGCACCCAAAGTAAAGTTAATTCGAAATAGAAAACCCAACACAAACCCCACTGGAGGAATTACTACAGCAGGCAAGGATGATTAATTGCAGACTTCTACCAGATAACAAGCAGCTACCCCAGTTGGGAGGAAGCCAAAACACAGATAAACTCTGACAAGAATAATGCACGCTTTGCTTCCAGCATTGGCCATGTGCAGTTTGTCTTTTTAACCTGTCCTCCCAGCTGCAGCCCATGAAGGGGATCAGGGCCCCTTCCTCCCCTGTAGACCATGCTATTCACGTTTCTCCCTTATCCGCTCCTCCCTGCATGCCCTAGGAGGAAGAGGGGATGGGCCTGGGTCTTCCTCTGAATGCCCATCTGGCCTGTGCCCTTCCCCTGACTTGAAGTGCTGCCAACAGCTAAAGTCCCAATTAGTCTTTCCAAAACCAAACAGAACAAATTCACCAGGGAGCTTTCAGAGTCCAAACCGATCAGAGCGAACGACGTTGCTTCCTGCAAAGGTTTTCCTACCTTCACACTTCCTTTACACCTTATGGGAGGGCCGATCACCTCCAAGCCTTACTCCCGAGTCGCCCCTTTTGTCTTCGCTGCTCTTGCCTTCTGGCAGCTCTGCGCATACGCACGCTGGGAACAGGCTCCCCTTGTTCCTCTGCCTCACCAGACTCTGGAGGACGCGGAGGCAGCACATAACTCCCAGATGGTCCTGGCCCCATCTCTGCATCGGATGCAGGACCCTCGTCCCGAGTCCTCCCCAGACTCCCAGACTGGTCCCATTTCTTCCCCACTGTCCGATTCCGCTGCCGCCCGCCTACAACAATCTCTCGCTTTCTCTTTTTGCAGGCTATTTGTCCTGTTGCCGGTTTGTGGATGATAATCAGATTGTGACCAGCTCTGGAGATACCACTTGGTAAGATCCGCGCTCGGGTACCACGGCCGTCGAAGCCTTTTGCGCGGCTCAAAACAAAATGTTGAACAATTCGGTGGAGATCCTGCTCTCCCCCTCCCCTGCCAGCCTTGGAAATCCTGCAGAAACATAAAAAGGGAAGGAGGAGGAAGGCTCTTTTTACTCCCAGCATCAATGTTCAGGCAGTTTATTTTTAGCACCCTGAAAATCAGGAGGGTTTTTGTGTGTGTGTGTGATGGAAGCTTGTGCCTTTTACCGTTAGGAGTCAAACAACTCTTGCAGGACTTGCCTCCGATCCCTCCTTGATCATAAGTACTAGCCAAAAGCACTCCTTATTCCCCAGATTTAATCAAGATTTGTATGGTAGTCGAAGTCCGTTTCTACTCTGCTCCTTTCTCTCCCCTGACTCCCATCTCTGTTTTGATGTCTGCAGATCGATGCGGACATCAAGTTTGTCTCACATCAACCGTAATAGCAATAGCTCTTAGACTTATATGCCGCTTTTCACAGTGCTTTTACTGCCCCCTCTAAGCGGTTTACAGAGTCAGCCTCTTGCCCCCAACCATTTGGGTCCTCATTTTACCCACCTCGGAAGGATGGAAGGCTGAGTCAACCTTGAGCTAGTCGGTCAGGATCGAACTGCTGGCAGTGGGCAGAATTAGCCTGCAATATTGCATTCTAACCACAAGGAAGGGGAGGGAGGGAGGGAGGGAAGGAAGGAAGGAAGGAAGGAAGGAAGGAATAGCACTTATATACCGCTTCACAGTGTTTTTACTGCCCCCTCTAAGCGGTTTACAGAGTCAGCCTCTTGCCCCCAACAATCTAAGTCCTCATTTTACTCACCTTAGAAGGAGGGGAGGATGAGTCAACCTTGAGCCAGTCAGTCAGGATCAAACTGCTGGCAGTAGGCAGAGTTAGCTTGCAATACTGCATTCTAACTACAAGGAAGGGAAGGGAAGGGAAGGAAAGAAGGAAAGAAAGAAGGGGAAGGAAGGAAGGAAATTCAGAATAAAAGAGCTGGAAGTGTCCTTAGGGAATAACAGAACTGGAAGGAAGGAAGGAAGGAAGGAAGGAAATACAAAATAAAAGCTGTAAATGTCCTTAGGGAATAACAGAGCTGGAAGGAAGGAAGGAAGGAAGGAAGGAAGGAAGGAAGGAAGGAAGGAAGGAAGGAAGGAAGGACACTTATATACCGCTTCCCAATGCTTCACAGCCCTCTCTAAGCGGTTTACAGAGTCAGCCTCTTGCCCCCAACCTCATTTTACCCACCTCAGAAGGACAGAAGGCTGAGTCAACCTTGAGCCCGGTGGGATTTGAACTGCCAAATTGCAGGCAGCTGGCAGTCAGGAGAAGCAGCCTGCAGTACTGCACTCTTAACCACTGCGCCACCGCGGCTCTTCAAGCAACACTTAGCTTTGAATGCTGGGATCGCACCGTACCATCCAAGCATCTTACAGAGCAATGCCCTGCTTTTAAAGCCACTTCAGATAACGGAGATATCTGTGAGGTTTTTTTTAAAAAATAAAATAAAATAAAATTGAAAATAAAGGTGGGACTTTTAAGGCAGTGATGGCTAACCTCTTCCACGTCTCGTGGCGAAAGTGCGCGCGCCTGCACCCATGAGGCAGCGTGTGCATGGCCCCCCCCTCCATATACACCTGCGCCTGTCTCCCCCCTTGCGTGTGGGGTGGCAGATACCTGACAATCGGCTGGCTGGCGAAGAGGGGCGCATGCGCGGTGGGGCTCTTCCGGGCGACCTCTCACGTACCGGCAGGTTCGCCTTCACGGTTTTAAGGCCTGCGAGTCAGAGCAAAGGAGAGAGAGCTCGCAAATGTTACCAAATGTGCGTGGGAATCCAGCAGAGGTTTTTAAGGGAGGGGAAGATTAACTCGGTTGTTCTGATGGCGGCTTTTCTGTTCTCCCGCCCTACCCGCAGCGCCCTGTGGGACATAGAAACGGGACAGCAAACCACCACATTCACCGGCCACACCGGCGATGTCATGAGCCTTTCCCTCGCGCCGGATTCCAAATGTTTCGTCTCTGGTGCCTGCGATGCCTCAGCCAAGCTGTGGGATGTCCGAGAAGGGATGTGCAGGCAGACCTTCACCGGCCACGAGTCGGACATCAATGCCATTTGTGTACGTAGGAAGGGGGGGCGGGAGGGCGAGGCGACAGCCAGGCTGGCTGTCGTTGGGACCCCTAACGCTGCGGATGTCCCCCGATGGAATGGGGGATGAGATTTCCCACCAGGGAGTAGATAACTATTGGGAAGATTCCTCCCGCCCTCCTTATCTATCTACCTATATCTCTCTCTCTTTCGATAGACAGACAGACGTGTGTGTGTGTATCTGTCTACTCTCTTTTTCTGTTGTTTCTATTGCTCAGTCTGTCTATCATACCTATCTCTAATATCTATCGTCTATCTTTCTGGGTGAGGGTTGGACTAGATGATTTACAAGGTCTCTTTCCACTCTTACTCTAATCTAATCTACAGTATATCATTTGTCTATGCATATCTGTCATCTCTCTCCTCCTATCTATCTGTCTGTCTATCTATCTCTGTCTATCACTGTATCTCTGTCTATATCTCTGTCTATCTGTTTATCTCTAGATCTGTCTATCTCTATCTCTGTATATGTGTCTTTGTATATCTGTCTCTATATCTCTGTCTAATCTGTCTGTCTATCGCTATCTATCTCTGTATATATCTGTCTCTATTTCTGTCTATCTGTCTGTCTATATCTATCTCTGTCTATATCTCTGTATATCTGTCTCTGTGTATCTCTATCTCTGTATATCTGCCTATCTGTCTCTGTCTATATCTCTGTCTATATCTATCTATCTCTGTCTATCTCTATCTCTGTCTATCTATCTATCTGTCTCTGTCTATTTCTATCTCTATCTGTCTATATCTCTATATATATCTCTGTATATCTGTCTCTGTCTCTGTATCTCTGTCTATATCTCTATATCTAGCTCTGTCTATCTCTATCTCTGTATATATCTAATCTGTCTCTGTATATCTGTCTCTGTCTATCTCTGTATCTATGTCTGTCTATCTCTCACTATCTGTGTCTGTCTATATCTATCTCTCTGTCTATCTCTATCTATCTCTAGATCTGTCTATCTCTGTATATCTATCTCTGTCCTGTCCTGTCTCTTATCTATCCCTATCTCTGTATATCTATCTTTGTATCTCTCTCTCTTTTTTTCTCTCTCTCTCCATGCATCCATCCATCATCTTACTGAGGAATTACCCATGTCCCTCGCAGAGAGCATACAAATAAAACATTAAAAGCAAAAACAAAACAAAACAGTATGCTTTAAAAAAAAAATCATTTCCTATTATTAAGCAGCGATCCCTGCCCATCCCGGATCCTTGGGAAGGACCCAATAGATGGACAGAAATGCCAGCTCCAGGCTGAACCGCTGGCCGACTGCCCGACCGCCAGCCCCCCTCATGGTAAATAGCTTTCATCCGTTCCTCTCTCCCCGCGCAGTTCTTCCCCAATGGCAACGCTTTCGCCACCGGCTCCGACGACGCCACGTGCCGGCTTTTCGACCTCCGTGCCGACCAAGAGCTCATGGTTTATTCCCACGACAACATCATCTGTGGCATCACCTCCGTAGCATTCTCCAAGAGCGGGCGCCTCCTGCTAGCCGGTTACGACGACTTCAACTGCAACGTGTGGGACACGCTCAAGGCGGACAGAGCAGGTAAGGCTTTGGCCTTTCTTTTTTTTGTGGGGGGGGGGGCACAAGGGGGGGACGACCACGTGGCTGGGGAAGCGTCTCGAACGGGATAGGAATTGGCGGGTGAGGGAGGAAGTGGGGGAGGAAGGAAGGACTATCAAATCCTTGAGCAAATTCAGCCAATCACGATTCTTTTCTCCTCCCTCCTTGCTTTCTTCTTCCTTCCTTCTTTCTTGCTTTCTCTCTCTCCTTTCCTCCCTCCCCCCTCCCTGTTCTTTCTTTCTTTCTTTCTCTTTTTCTTTCTTTCTTTCTCTTTTCTTTCTTTCTTTCTTTCTTTCTTTCTTTTCTTTCTTTCTTTTCTTTCTTTCTTTCTCTCTCTCTTTCTTTCTCTTTTTTTCTTCCTTTCCTTTCCTTTCCTTTTTCTTTCTCTATCCTTCCTTCTCTCCTGCTTTCTTTCTCTCTGCTGCCTCCCTCCCTTCCCCTCCCTCTTCCTTTTTTTCCTTCCTTCATCTGCTCCCACCCTCTATTTTCTTCCTTCCTTCCCTCCCTCCCTGTTCTTTCCTTCTTTCATCTTCTTCCTCTCTCCCCTTCTATCTATCTATCTATCTATCTATCTATCTATCTATCTATCTATCTATCTCTATACACACACACACACACACACATACACTCTCTACACACATACACACACACGCGCACACTCTTATGAGATGTCTCTGTGGTATATATTTGCTACTTGGCTGTATTGCACCTCTCCTCCTGCGTTGCGTTTCATTCTCCTCTCTCCTCCCCTCCGCAGGCGTCTTAGCTGGCCACGACAACCGCGTCAGTTGCTTAGGTGTGACCGACGACGGCATGGCAGTGGCAACAGGATCGTGGGATAGCTTCCTGAAGATCTGGAACTGAAAAGCCCGTAGGTATTCCATTCCCATGCTCCCCTTCCTCCAAAGCAGCGGGCCGGAATCTCCTTCCATCTTCCCTTCAAGTGAATTAACGGGCGTCGGGGAGGGAGACGCAGTCCCACAGCAACAGAGGCACGCCTAACCCTAGCCTGATCAACCTCTAGCGGCAGGGGAAGCCATCATCGTATCAAATGATCCTCAGGGGTTCCTGTGTAGGAACCAGGCATTCTGGTTTAAGGGACGCTAGGTCCTTAACGGGTAATAAGCACAGCTCCCTGTCCACTCTGTGCTGGATCTGGAGACGGGGCTTAACAAGAGGGCAAAGCCATCCGTGGCTACGTTAATTTCCCTCCCTTACCAAGCCCAGTACAGTTAGTCCTCGATTTACAACAGTAGCTGAGTGACCGTTCCAAGTGAACAATGGCACTGGGGGACGGGGGGAAGGCTTATGACTGGTTTTCACACTGGCAGCATCCCCATGTCACATGATCAAAATCCGACAACTGGCACATACTTAACGACGGTTTTATATATATATAAGTATGTATGTATTTGTGTGTGTGTGTGTATGCATGTGTATATGTGTTGCAGGGGCAAGGGAGGTAACAACAAGAGATAAGCCTCCTTTGACTATCATGACTGAAGTAAAAACAACAGAGTTAATTACGGGTGGGAGGCGGTTGGAAGGGTCTATCGCTTGTGCAAGGGCTACATTGATTAATGATATACTGTATAAAGGCAGAGATCTCTGTAATGGTAGCTTAATACTCTGACAATGTCAGCAGAGCCTGACGAAAGCTTAGTAAGTAAATAAATGTAATTTTTAATTCTGGAGATCGCAGGATGTCTGTTTCTTCTTTTACAAGTATACCTGGAACTGGTATTTTTTACAATAGTTTGATATGTGTATGTGTGTGTATGTATGTGTTTATATGTGTATATGTATATATAGTGTTTTCTCCAAAATAAGACTCTGTCTTATTTTTTTTCCACCCAAAAAGGCACCAGGTCTTATTTTCAGGGGATGTCATCCACTGACTAACCTCATTAGCGCACATTGCCCCTGGCCTCATTTTTGCTGTCAGAGGCAATAACAGAGCTGTGGATCGATCTATATATGTGTGTATGACATCCCCCCAAAATATGGGGATCTGGATGGATGGATGGATGGATGGATAGATATGGATGATAGATAGATAGATAGATAGATAGAGATAAGGAGATAGGTAGGTAGGTAGGTAGGTAGGTAGGTAGGTAGGTAGGTAGGTAGATAGATAGATAGATAGATAGATAGATAGATAGATAGATAGATAGATATAAGGAGGGAGATAGATAGATAGATAGATAGATAGATAGATAGATAGATAGATAGATAGATAGATAGATAGATAGAGATGAGGGAGATAGATAGATAGATAGATAGATAGATAGATAGATAGATAGATAGATAGATAGATATAGATATCCATCCCCAATGGCTTTTCTTCCAGCCCTAACCAAGATTTCTTTCTCTCTCTCTATTCTCTGGCAGGACAGTCCGTGGAATCCCCACTGATCAGAAGAAAAATTTTTCCCCCAACGGTTGAAAGTTTAAAATAATGTATCCAACTCAATATACTAACTTGGATCCCCTTCCCTTCCTCCCTCTCTCTCTCTCTCTCTCCCTCCCTCTTCCTCTCCCCCCTTCCTACCTTACCACCCAAGGGCAAGATCTTTTCACATCTCTCCTTCGCCAAAGCAAAGAGCACAATTCTCTCTCTCAAAGAGGAATCACTACGGTTGTTATACCAGTAATAGCAAAAGAGATCAAAATTGTGCATTCCATCGGGGACCACGTATATTTTATTTTATTTTATTTGTGGGGGGGGGGCAGGTTTGTCTAGAGAAAAAACAAAAACAGAAAAACCTTACAAGAGAAATCACACGCTTGCGTAAGCATGCCCAGGCAAAACTTTAAAGTGAAGTAAAATGATATGATAAATAAGTTAAGTAAGGAAAAACAAAAACACTTTGTCAAAAGCAAAGTTAACCTTTTTAAGTTTCACTGTAGTTTAAAAAAAAAAAAAGAGGCAAATCATACTGACTTTATGGTGGGAAGGCTTCGTTTTAATCTCATTTTCGAAACTTAGAAGTCGCATTCGTAGCAAGATCGGTATATCCCCTCTTTTTTGTTCCATGTTTCCATTATCTTTTCCCCTTTTTTTAAAGAAAAAATGCAATTTGCTTTTTATGGTCCAATTTTGAGCCAAGAGAAAGGAGTCCCAACCCAGACATTTCTGGGGTTGTTAAATGCTGTAAATTTACTCCCTGGATTTCTTTTCTTTTCTTTTCTTTATTATTATTATTTTTTAATTTCTGTCTTAATGTCACAAATCGTTGCACAAATATTGCATATATATGATAATGTTAAGATAACCAAGCACACTCTGTACATGGTATTGAATGTTTAAAAAAAAAAAAGCAAATCTTTTCACTTCTGTGGGTAACAAAAAAATAATAATAATAATTCCCTCTTTATTTTCCCCCAACCCCAATCTCACCTCGACGGCCAATTTTTCACTTCCTATCTGCTGAGTTTGATTGACTTAACGCCGAAGATTATCCCATAATTTCTGTAAACAGCCAGATTGGGTGGATTTGGGGTTTCAGGAGCAAGGCTAGGGAAAAAGAGGGGTAGAGAAACACCCCACCGGTTGAACCTTTGGCTGGGTCTGAAGCAAGATCCCAATTTGGTTTTTATTTTTTAGTGAAAAACACGATCTGAGGTTTTTCTAAATTAAACAATTATGATGGAAAGATGCAAGGGGGCCGGAAACGTTTGGGATTTGCCAATGGTGGGTTGGATTACTCTTAGAATCGCATGCTGTAGAAACGCTGAAGTGCATAATAAAACTAAGATGTCCTTCTCTTTGTGTTTTCTTTCGAGAAATTAACCCCATCCTTTTTTATTCTATTTTATTTTAATTTTTTTTTTTAAAAAAAAGAAAGCAAGCAACTAGTAAACATTGCTGATTTTTTTCCTTACTGCTGCTTAACTGGGGGGTGAGGGGGGGGATGTATGTGCACATAAAAATGGATTCCATGGAAGAATGCAGGTTTTTTTTTGCACATCTGGAAGTAGGGTGATAAAAGTCATTATTTTTAATTTTTAATAACGTGTTTCTCCCCCCCTGCTCCTTCTTCCTCCCCCCAATTAAAAAAAAAACAAATTTGAAAGCAAAAAAGCTAGAGAAAGGAGAAAGAAAAAAAAAAACAGGGTCGAAACCCTTTCCAATCAAGCCCCTTTTTTCCCCCTCGCTTTGCATTTTTGAAAGTTGATGAGCATTTAGACAGCAAATTGTCTGGATAAACTTTTTCATTCTTCCTCTCCTCCCTTCCCTTCCCTTCCCTTCCCCCCTCCCTGTTTTTTTAAGCAGTGATTTTTTTAAAATCCTCTTTTCACTCCCCCCTCTTGCAACATTCTGTACAAAACGTGCTGTAATCGTGCATTTTTATTTTTTATTATTTTTAAAGGCCTGGATTTGGCATCTTGAATTTTTCTTTCTTTCTTTTTTTCTTTTTTTGGATTTTTTTTTTTTAAATCACCCTCTTTCCTCTTCCCTCGCCCCACACCCTTCCCTTGAGATAAATCTCTATAGAGCTTCCTCTGCAACCCCCCCCCTTCCATTCCTTCACTTTTTGTATTTAATTTTAAAGTCGGTGTACTTCAAGAAAGCTGGATGCAAGATAGATCCTATATTAAAATGTACTGTTATTTAAGATGTAATAAAGCAGTTTGACATGAATTGCCAGAGGGCCCTTGTGGTTTTTGCTGGGAACGGAAACAGCATTTTGTTCTTGAGGGAAACATGGCTGAGTGGCCTGCTTCCTCCAGAAAAAATGTTGTATGCCATAAACCATGGTTTGCAACTACAATCATACGCTAAGCCAAAACCCAACTAGCTTTAGATGAAATGTGATTAAATAAGCACGATTAATTTTCTGTGTTTGGGTTGTACAACACATCTTATAAGGTCCGGCACAGGACAGGATTGGAACTCAGTTCTATATCCCAAAGTACTGAGGAACTATTCTTGGTCTTGTTAGCCTGTGTCTTAGCAGGTTGTGTGAACTTAACTCATCATGGGACCCGTGTAGCATCTGGTGTGTGATGTAGAGTTTTGTGTATAATTAGATCATTATGTGCACATTCTGCAATCTGTAATGCGGGTTTATAATTAGAAGGTTTGAAGTGTGTGATCCCACAAGCCACTAAACTGGGTTAGAACTAAACTTCGATTCTCTTCGTTTTAAGGCCAAGCCATTGAGAAAGTGTGAAGTGGGGAGCTGGCACTAAATTGTGCAAAATAAACAGGCTTATGTTTGTTTAAAAGTGGGGGCACACTAAGTCCATGGCTAATTGCACAGGCCTCGAGCCTGCTAGGCAAGGATGATGGGTGCTGGAGTCCTGCACCTTGAAGGGACCAGAGAAAACACATGTTGTGCAGACATTGGTGATCTTAGCCAAGTCACTGGAAAACCGAAAAGGAATTCCTGAATTCCCAAATGTGATTTTTGTGTGATGCATTCATACATCTCCATAGAGCTCAATTGAGCCAATCCGAATGTTTGAACAAAACGTTTGAACAGAAGCTGAAGTGATCGTGGATAAGGCATGGTTGCCTGGCTGGAAGAAGAGCAAAAATCAAAGTATTTATTATCAAAATTATCTTTCTCACTTCCAAAGAGAGGGGGAAAACTGGGAACTTGACCCTTTCTTTCTCTGCCAAGGACAGATGCAAACTCTGCAGCCTTGATAGTTGGAATCTGCTCCCACAAAGAAATTGGTTTCTGTGGTGCAAAAAAAAAAAATCTCAGCCTTTTTTAACGCGGTTGGAGGGGTGGCATCTCCGCTGTTTGTCCCAGGAAGTCTTGGCGGCAGCCAAGCCAAGAAAATAAGCTTTCCGGGAGGTGGGGTAGGAAGCCTGGCTCCGATCCAGGATGAGTCATCCCTGCTTTCACAAGGAATTATATGTTTGCTTATTCAAACCACCTCTCTCTCTTGCCCAGTAGCTTTTCGTAACCGTTAGTTTTTTTTTCTTTTCTTTTTTAATAAAATGATCGGTTTCTTTTGGGGTTGAGTCACGAGGGAAACCAGAGATAAGGTAAAGAGATCTGGGTGATACGATGCACATGTTCTGTCCTTTGTCTGCCACGCCTCTTCCTGTCTCGCCAACTGGGGATCACTTGGTGGTCTCTCATCCAGCCCAAACGGATTAGTTTCTTGGTCCATGCAAAGTTGGCAATATGCCTCTTCTTTGCATTAAGACATTTCACAGGCCAAGCTCAGTTTTAAGCGTTGACAAGGTATAGACACTTCCTTTTTTTTTTTTTTTACACTTCTGTGTTAGATTTTTTTTTTTTTAAGAAACTTCACTTGATGGTTTATGAGGGGGTAGAGACTCATCATTGGCTAATGAAACCTATCTAAAAATAAAATTCATCTTTGTTTTGTTAAAATTACTCTACCTAGCAGGTTTTAAATCTCTAAAGTGCGATTTGGTGGCTTTAAAAATGTCCTTGGATTTGTATACGAATAAGGATAATTGTTTGCATACTCAGAGTTTTGCATTACACAAAGTGGGCCTTTATTCTCACAAATAAGACGTGATATGACAAAAGTATTTGCCTGAAACAAGATTCTTAGCTCCTGAGACAGCTTGATGCCAATATTACTGACCAATAATATTGATCATTATTTATATCCCTTACACAATAGTGGTTTCAGGAGACATAGATCAATTTTTCAAAAATGGAAGGATGATTACAAATCATCCATTACACACATAGGTCTGTATAAAAAAAACTAAAAGAATTAGGAAAATTCTCAATTGTGAATTCCATGAATCTCTCCTGCAAACATGCTGATCTCAAATTCCAGCATTGTCCCAATTATAACACTCTTTAAAAAAAATTAACAATTTATTCTCAATTAAATGAAACACTCTTAATTAAATGAAGTGGGTTTTTTTTAAATCTAAAAATGCCTTTACCCATTTGCTCCGCTAGAGGGAACCCTTTCAATGCTTTCTTCCAAGGACTGAATGAAAAGCAAGAATTTTGCAAACCAAAAATAATCTTTTATTTTCTATTTTCCTTCTACAATGAGGCTGCCAAGGCCGAAAACGGACATAATCAATCCTTCATTTCTCCAAGGGACTCATTAGAAGAGATAGCTTCTAATAGATAACTGGTTGTAAATGCAGGTGAGCCATTAAATTGCAGTCAAAATGGAAACCCTCCAGATTAAAAAAAAAGATAAACAGAAGTAGCTTTGGGAAGAAAAAGGAAAAATAAAAGAAATTGCAATTAGGATCTGAGGAAGTGGGGAGGGATTGCTAGGGTTCCCTCCTTCTCCAAGAGTCATTTTTAGTAAATATCTAGGTATTTCATTGCATATATGATTTACAATGACAAAAGCATTGAATTTAATTGAATTGTATTCAAGGATCAAACAATAAATCTAAAAACTACTGGGCTACTTTTGTGGATCTGGCAGCTGGAGTGATACAGCATGTTTGATTCTTACAGCAAATAATTATTTAGTAAAGAAGTAAGTAAAAGTAGATGAGGACTAGTGATTTATTTTGCAATTGGGACTAAAATTAGAAATCAATTAATTAGCAACCAACTTATTCTCAATTGACCTTAAGAGAAGGGCTTTTGAGGAAAATGAGGAGGAAAATTATTTGCTCATTTTAGGAGTGACAACAGTTAAGGGGTAAATTTTATTTGTCTGACCTTCCAGTCCCTTTGTCTTCAAGCTTAGAAACAGAGGCCTCTCCCCCCTCTTTCTTTCTTTCACTTCCAAATGCTTTCCAAAACACCCGGTGTTCTCTGCCAGCTGGAGCTTACAGGTATAAATATAGCTGTAGATGAAAAGAATATTAATGTACGAATCAAACAGGAGAGAACAAAGTCTTGTTGATATTCAATGCATGTTGCAAATTCCTAGTCATCTGGATCTGACAGCTGGCAGATGAAAATGGCACATTAAATTAATAGGGGAAATGAACGTAATTTGGTTAGCCAGATCTCTTTGTGTGTGTGTGTGTGTGTGGATCTCAGTCTGTAGCATCAGCCATCTTTGTCTAAACTCTCAAAGGTTGAGATATTTTATGAATTTTTGAAACACATATTACAAATCATTCTAAAAATCCGAATTCCAGGTAAAACTCTGAAAAAAGTGACAGACATCCCGATCTCTGGAACTAAAAAATTATATTGTTCACTAAGCTTTTGTTAGCCTCTGCTAACATCATCAGAGTGTAAAGCTACCGTTAAAGAGATATCTTACATAGTACATCTCTCTTAACGGTGGACGATGTTAGCAGAGACTAACAAAAGCTTGGTGAACAATATAAACTTTTAGTTCCAGATGTCGGGATGTCTGTCTCTTTTTTTCACACACACATACACACATTTTCAAAAATTAAAATATATATATATATATTTCCTTTATGCATTTTGACCTCTCGTCTTTCATCATAAGAAATTTTGATACGACTGCAAATCTATTTGGAACTGACGATGTAAGATGCAGCTTAGTATTTGATAGCGGCCATCCCTCACCAGTTTAACAAAATAAAATTCAATTTATTCAGTCAACTGGCAGGAGATGTTTGTCACTGAGAGCATATGAATAGCGCAAATCAATGCTGCATTTTTTTAAAAAAGACAAAAGGGAAAATCAGGGCATTGATACAGTTGCCATATATCTGTGGTCTTGTAATAAGAATTTAGTATGCAGAATTCTGATTTGGCGTTGAACCTTCTAAATTCATTGAACTAAGTTGGTGGAGCAACAGGGTTGTGACATTATAATGCAAAATGTTCATGTCACTGTCAGTTTTTAGGACCTGCCAATCACGTCTGGAGACTCCATGAGATTGTTAATATCATAAGACCAAAAGCAGCTTTATCAAAAGATCCCAAAATGGAACAGCATCACTAAAAATTTTAGCTTCTTAGGATCTTAAAGGGGACCAAGCTCATCCTATCCTGGGAAGTTTTGAAGTACAGATAGTCAGATAACAGATAACAGAGTTGGAAGGGATCTTGTAGGTCATCTAGTCCAACCCCCCCGCCCAAGCAGGAGACCTTAGATGGCAGTCCAATAGAATAAAATAAAATAGAATAGAATAGAATAAGAAATAGAATAAGAAATAGAATTAGGAATAGAAATAGAATGGAATTAGGAATAGAAATAGAATTAGGAATTAGAAATAGAAGAAAACAGCTTTAACAGATAATCACAGTTGGAAGGAACCTTATGGGTCATCTAGTCCAACCCCCTGCCCAAGCAGGAGACCCTACACCATTTCTGACAGATGGGAGTCCAGTCTCTTCTTGAAAATTATTGAAAATCCTCAAATTAGGACCATAATTTAGGCCAACATTGTCTCTGATAAAAACAAGGGGGGGGACCCATTTTACGACCTCGCTTGCTACTGTTAAGTGAATCCCTGCTGTTGTTAAGTTAGTCCCATGGTCGTTAAGTGAATCTGGCTTCTCGTCGGACAATCGCCGAAGCGGATCACGTGAGCCGAGGACGCTGCAAGCCGTCGTAAAGACGAGTCTGTTGCCGAGCATCCGACTGTAAATCACACTGTGGGGGATGCTGCAAAGGTCGTTAAAAGTGTTGAAAAACGGCCGTAAAGCCACCTGCCAAGTTGCATTGTTGGAACTGTCACTAAGCGAAGTATTTTAAATCAAGGACTAACTGGCCACGCCCCTTTTACTTGCCCTGAACCCAAGTGGCATAAACAACACAAGAGGAAATGTGCCATGCTGGAAAAAAGCAAGATTTGTATTTTTTAAAATATTTTTTTAAAAATTATTTTTAACAATCTGATTTCCAGGCCTTCCCAATAGGGGGGGCAGCGAAGGAAGGCATAAGGGACTCGCGACGCAACGCCGATCGCCCCTCTATATTTTTAACAGCTCTCGGCCACCCGGCAGGCGCAAGTGCGCAAGTGCGCCACGACGTCACCCCCCCGTCCCGTCCCGTCCCGCCCAGAGGGCCTCCGCGCGCCCAGTTTTCCCTCACGAGGGGAGGGAGGGCGCTGAGGCGGGCCGAGGGGCGGAGAATGGGGGCGGTGCGTGGCGAGCTCCGCGCCGGCGGCCGCCCTCGGCCGGATTCGCTGGCCTGGAAGCGCCCGCGGCTAGCGGCGGCAACGACGACGACAGCGGCGGGAGGCCTGTGAGGAGGCCCACCGCCGAGGCGCTCGGACTTAGCGGCGGCTTAGCGGAGGAGGAGGAGGAGGGGCCTGGGCGCGAGGGTGAGTGACGTCAGCAGGAGGGGCGGGGCCGAACGGTGGAGGGGCAACAGGCTGGGCCAGAGGGGAAAATTGGCTTCCCCAACCTGGCGCCCGCGATCCCCTTCCCGTCAATGCAGTTTGGTCTCCTCCCCCCACCTCCCCAGGGAAGCTGGACCACAACTCCCATCATCCACCCAACTAATACCTAACCAGGTTTACCCCCCTTCTCAAGGGGCTCATCCTGCCCATCATTGCATTGCACACACACACACACAACACACACACATACAACCTGCCTGGTTAGTTTTCACTATTGGACCACAACTCCCATCATCCACCCAGCCAACACCAACCGGGCTTTCTCCCCCAAGCCAAGAGGCTCATCCTGCCCACCATTGCATTGAATTGCATTGCATGCAGACACACACAACCTGCCTGGTTACTTTTCAGCTTTGCTGGAGCTGTTTTGTTGTGGTATGTTGTGTTGCATGAAGCACAACTCCAAACCTGCTTGGTTAGTCAAAGGTTCTGCAAACCATGATGGGGATGAGTTCAATCCCCAATTAAACGCTTGTGCAATGTAAAATGCTGTCTTTATTTTCCCTCCTCTTCCTCCTCTAACTGGGATTTGCATCAACTGAGCCCAGCCAGCCTGTGTATAGTTGTGAAACATGGTTGCGTTATATAATTCCTGCCATTCAACTTCCTTGCAATGCATTTTCAAATGTACCGGATGATAACTCTTTAACGTAAGTCATAATTGATATCCCAAAGGTGCTTTTTTCCCCAAAAGACAAGTGGATTTTCTTGCTTTTTTAAAAAAAATTGAAAAACATTTCGCTTCTTATCCCGGAAGTTTCTTCAGTTCAGAAGTGAAAGGTTTTCAAAGAAATTTGAAAAAAAGCAACTAAGAAAATCCAGTTTCTTTGGGGGAAAAAAACACACCTTTGGGACAATCAAGACCTGGATGATTGAGAATCTTTATAGATAATAGAATAGAATAGAATAGAATAGAATAGAATAGAATACTTTGTTGGCCAAGTGTGATTGGGCACACAAGGAATTTGTCTTGGTGTAAATACTCTCAGTATACATGCAGAAAAGGTACATTTGTTAAGGATCAAGAATCATAATGATAGTCATAGGGTATAATCAACAATCAAATCATACTAGGAAACAGTCAATATAAATCGTAAGGATACAAGCAACAAATAAATTTGACTCCTTCAAAGAAAAACATCTGCCTTTTCAGATCCTTGGGAAGGACTTAATAGATGGATAAAAATGCCAAATCCAGTCTAAACATCTGTCTGACTGTGTGAAAGACCATAATAAATGATATAAGAATATAAATAAAATAGTGGATTTCCATTCCATTATGGAATGGTTATAGGCACATTTTTGGATTAAATATAAGATATAATGTAGATTGGGGGGGATATACCATGTGGAGCCTAAACATATTAGTTTTATGTTTACTCTTCTTTGATTGTTTATTATATATTGAACTAGAGAATGTTTAGGAGGATATAAAATATAAAGTAAAATAAAATAGGTGGTAAGTTGAAAATGGAAATAATAGGGGATAAAGAATTGAAAATATATGTATGGTTGAAATGATATAGACATTGAACTAATGAATTGAAATATGAAATGGAATAAGATAGATGGAAATGTAATTATGAGTATGTATAAATGTAATCTGGAATTACGTTGCTCACGTGAAGAGAGATGTTAAAAACAAAAATAAAAAATCTTTAATTAAAAAAAATAAAATAGTGGATTTCCAGGAAAGAGGTGCCATGTCCAAAGTTTTTTGCAAGCTTGCTTTCTTGGTGAGTATTTGCTGTAATTGTGCATCATTTCATAACTGGTTCTATCCTTTGTTTCATTGCTTACAAAACAACGGATTTTGTTGGACATCTGTCAGATTTTCTTTACTCTGTTGTTTTGACTCTAGAAATGCAGTCTAATCATTTTTGGCTCTTTTGTTAGCACTGGAATGTTTGCAGAAAGAATGAGAATGTTATCTTAAAAATTCACAGTCCAATAAATAGGATATTATAACACAACCGGTTATATGATTAGATTCTGAAAAGAAGCAAAAGCGAGCACTCTTTATCAAATATCCTTTTCTATCTCTTTAAAGTGTATTTAAAAAAAAAATTAAAAATAAACTTAAATAAACATTAAAAAGTATTTGCACATTACAAAATATTTAGATAAAAACAAAACCAAGATGAAAGAACATAACCAATAAACATAAAACGTGTACATATACATTTCTAATTGCTTAAACGGTGTATTCCTATCAGTCTATTTTTTTAATACTTATCTCCTCTATCTGGTTAATACTCCTATTATAATCTCTATATATTTTCCCTTCCCTATCTATTCATTCGCTGGTTTCTATCTTTTATCCAATTATACCAGTTTTCCCAAACTGTAAGATATTTTGAGTCTTCCTTGTCCTTTAACTTTTGAGTGAGTTTATCCATTTCCGTGCAGTCGTAGATCATCTAAAGTGTATTATTTTATTTGGGAGTTCAACCAGTCATTTAAAGAAAGTAAATACTTATAGTGCTTTCAGTAGTAGGACTTCAAAATTTCACGGAGTACAATTAATAAAGGGAGAATTCCAATCTATAAATGGACATATTTGTAAGAGACAATAGCCATTAAGCAAGTGATAGAGATAATGGGAATGCTATAGATGTATCTTATCTTTTAGAAAAATTAGAATAATTTTTGTTGGAGGTCTTCTAGTCCAACCCCCTATCTAGGCAGGAAACCCTACACCACTTCAGACAGCAAGGTAATTTTGCAAGGTTTTCTCTGTGGTTGACAAGCAATGGGAAATGTGTGTACCCAACACACAACTGTTTGCAGTTTCGTAGTACAAATATTATGAAAAAAAAAAAAGATAACCATTAAGTGGAATTTTGTTGAGCTGGTCATTTTAGCAAACCAGACAGGAATTGTGTTACCATCTGCCTTGGTAGAGGGTGAATAAAATCTGCAAAGCTAAATCCAACAAGCCCAAAATTTCAAAGATGACTTAAAGCAAGGCTGTTGAAAAAAATTCTAATGTTTGATGTGTGTGTAGGGATGATGACTCACTTGGAGCTAACCCTGATTACCTCATATCTTGGGGGAACTCAGAGTCATAACATCATTTGTTTTGGGCTGTATACACTTTGTGCATCTCATCCACAAGAGCTTGAAAAACCAGGGTTCCTAACGTAGGTTGTGTCGGCCCAGCCAATTCCAGATTATTGAGTAAATGTGGCCATTGGCTTAGCTTTAAGGTGGTTTATTTGAGTCACGTGCTTAATTCCTGTTCCTGATTCAAGCCACATGTCTTGTTTTTAATTCCAACCATCCTTTTGTGTTTTTGAGTGATGCCAGAAAAATAACATAAACAAGAAACCACCTTATTTTAGAGAAGGACATTTCAGTTCTTGCCGTTTCCTCTTTTCTGTTTCTCGGCAAGGAGAGATTTTGCAACTGGGAACGAGAGTTGAAGATTGTGTCTTCATTTCAGCTCTTTTGTGCAGGTAATCTTCGACTTAACAACCACAACTGAGTGCAAAATTTCTGTGGCTAAGCGGGACAGTTGTTAAGCGGCTGTTTTGCTTGCATTTTACGACCTTTCTTGCCACCGCTATCAAGGGACTCGCCATACTCGATAAGTTGATCCCAAGGTTGTCAGGTGAATCTGGCTTGCCCATTGGCTTAGCTTAGGAAGCAGTCGCAAAAGATTACTCTGGGACCTCAGGGTACCACAACCGTCGTAAATACGAGGCCGAGCGCCTGAGTTTTGATCACACGACCACAGGGATGCTGCATTGGTCGTAAGCGTGAAAAATGGTCATAAGTCACTTTTTCCAGTGCCTCTGTAATTTCGAATGGTTACTAAACGAATTATTGCAAGTCAAGGACTACCTGTACTATAAAATTGGGCTGCTCATGACCAAGTTGAGAAGAAGGAGGAGGAAGAGGAGGAGAAGAAGGGGGAAGAAGTTGAAGAAGAGGAGGAGGAGAGGAGGAGGAAAGGAAGAGGAGGAGGGGGAGAAGAAGAAGAGGAGGAGAAGAGGAAGAGGAGGAGGAGGAAAAGAGGAGAAGGAAGAGGAGGAGGAGGAGGAGAAAAGGAGGAGGAAAAGAAGAATTATTTGTTGGCCAGTGAAGAAACTGAAAACTGAATTTTCAGCCAATAAATAATAAACAGCTGTGCATTCTTGTAAAGAATTCTCGAAATGGCGCAGAGAAAAGTTGGCCAAAAAAACAGAAGAAGAAAAATGGCAAGTTCTCCAGTTATCTCTTCTTTTGTCTGCCTGAGAAAGGATAAAAATAGAATGGTATAGGGCGGTAGGTCCGTGTCTTGGACAAATTGTATAAACGATGAATAAACCGCTTCATTTGCAAAAAAAAAAAAAAATTAAAAAATTGATCCATGGCAAGATCAAGTCCCTGTTTGTTGTTCTTTCTCTGAATGTCTCTTTGTTTCCTCCTGATGGGAGAATTCAAGCAATTTCTTAAAAGGATTCAGAAGCAAGGCAGGGTATTTCAGAGAGTATGTTCCTGGCCCCGTTGAGAATAGCATTAACGTGGCAATGCGTGAACTAACCAACTGGGCTTAAACTGCCAAGCTTGTATCGATAGTCCTCGACTTACAACAGTTCGTTGTAAGTGACCGTTTGAAGTGACAATAGCACTGGAAAAAGGGGACTTACGGTTGTTTTCCACACTTACAACTGCCCTGATTCACTTCATGAACGCGGCAAGAAAGCTTGTAAAAGGGGGCAGAACTCGTTTAACGACAGAAATATTGGGCTCCCACTGTGGTCATAAGTCAAGAATTCCCTATTCTCATTACCAATTCTTGGCTTGTTATGAGAAGAACCACGTAATATTAAAACCATAGGCCATTCCTTAATTAATTTAGCCAGCTAGTAATAAAGTAAGAGACCTGGAAACATCATCACACAAAGGAAAGATACAATAAGCTCAAATTTCCAATTATCTTTACAGGGGGAAAGGAGCCGATCGTTGTCGGATTTCTCTCCTTTGAAACCTCAATGCGTTTATTCCTCTGGATTAGGTTGACATTTTTAATTTTAATCTTTTAATTAAAAGCACATCCTTTTAATTTTTCGCTGAATCACCATCTATGTTGGGTTTGGTAGCTCGGGTTTCCTTCCTGCAACTGCCCCTCAGCTGGCAGCCATGTAAATTTCTTTTCATAAATAAAATAAAATAAAAACAAACATCCTATAGACTGGAAGGGCTAGGTTGCACAAGGCTTAACATTGGCCAATTCTCTTCCGCCTTTTTTTGTGACACGCAACGCACTATTTCTGTTTTTTGGCCAGAATGGTTATTCATTTTACCCATTGCATAAATGAACACCTATCAAGAGACCCAAGAGTCCTCACCAACTAATTATACGGTACTTATTATATGGATTTGTCGATCTCTCTGCAGTGAGTGTGTGTGATCTCTGCCAGTTGGGTAGATCAAATCTAAAGGATTTCCTGTTTTTCCTACCCGTAGCGTTTATATTTTGAGAGAGCTTTAATAAGCCGCCATTCAAAATCTCCCCTTAAGAAACTGCCCTTGGGATAGAATTCTTCCAAATTGCTGGCATATTTCAGGGGAATCGTTGGATTTTTTTTTTTTTTCTTACAGAGAAAAGCTTTTGCTAAAAATCCTGAATTGACAGCTGTCAGTCTGTGCTGGCAATATAAGTGCGGATGGAACAATGGTCTGGTTCTATACAACATTTTTTTTACTGCACTATCAAACAATGCAACAAACATTTGACTGCAGATCTGTAAAAGGGGTCATCATCATCTTCGTTTAACAACCCCATAATCCCTTTCGGGGTGGGGTCTGGGCAACTAAATGGAGCCAACCGAGTGTTTACTGGCCGGATGCCCTTCCCTGTCACCAGTGAGGAGTTTTTTTTCAATGGAATATATTCTCAGTGTGCCCAGAGAGAGAAATAATCTGCCTCTACCTAGGATTGAACTGTGAAAGGGTTTAGGATCTAGGTTTAAGTTAACTCTTTATAGCCTTATGACCTCTATTTATTATCTAGTTAATAGCAATTTCCTCGATCCTTGTTTACTGTGTGTTTGCCTTTTGTAAAGCTCCTTTAAGCCATGATGTAATTTACTTAACTCTAAACTGGGCACAAGATACTTGAATTAAAAGGGGAAAAAAAGAAATGTTTGGTCTGTGGGTTTCTCATTTCAAAAAGTTGGCTCAGCTAATCGATTTTACCAATACGCTGAAGAATATACGACTGTTGTTCTAATAAGCCGATAGTCGTTTTATTAATCTGTGAATCTGATGCAGAATTGGTAAATACTACAAAAGCTAGATACAGTTCTATGCCTATGAACCATAGACCCAGTAATTTTCAAAATTACCCATTGAAAAAGGGTGGAGGACGAAAGAAAGTAAATATTGATTAATTTTTTTGTTCTCTTTATGAATATTCGGTATATTCTACTATTGCACAGTGAGCCTCTACTTCCTCATCAGTTCTGGGTCTCCACCCAGCCGGGAATTTTATGCTGCTTTTTGTAGACTTTGTTCCTCAAACGGTTCACAAGATTAGCTCCCTTTAGAGTGGGACACAGGTGAATCTCAGCAGTTCAGGAAGGGCAATGAAATGTTCAAGCCACAAACGCATGCCCGTCTCCAGGTACGTCAGAACACTTACAGAATCCCCCATTTCTTTGGGGCGAGGGAGGAACCACTCTGCAAGTTGCAAAGTCAGGGCTTAAATATTAAATATCCTTTAATATTTCAATCATGGAGCCTTGCAGCTCCAAAACCCTTCCGACCACTGCAACATCTTCAAAAGATTAATAAACCGGGCCACACCAGCTTAACATATTAGGTTAGCTAATGTCGTAAATCTTCCATTTCCTTATTTATTTATTTAAATTTATATACCGCCCCCCTCTCCCAAAGGGACTCGGGGCTGGTGAACAGCCAAGATAAAATACACATATAGAAATACATATACAATATTTAAAAATTAAAAGAATTAAATACGTTGGCCATATCAAAAGATTAAAAATAAGGGATTAAGAAAGTTAAAAGCCAAATTAAAAGCTCTAAAAACCCCTAGGCCAGACCGGACTTATGTTTGTGTGTTTGTGTGTCACGCTTATCGTTAATGGGGCGGGGGATTGGGAAGGTTTTGATTAGCACCATGCAGAAGCCCAGCTGTTGGGGTTTTACACACCATGGTTTGATGTCTTGGCACAGTGAGTGAAGCCAGCCAGTTGTGACTTATTCCCCGAGTCACAAATTAACCAGGCTAATTGCGAGACGTGAGCTGGCCTCTGCTGTGTATTTCCAAGCCACTCAAGTTTATAATAAATTAAGACCTAGGTGGGGGAAAAATATCCACTTATTTAATCCGATGGTTGTAGCTTTTCAGGAAACTTCAGGCCACAATCTGGCAATCTTCAGTTAAGGAGATCATTCATCATAGACACTGTGTAACATCTGTGTAACATCTGTGTAACATTGCAGGAAAGGTCGTAAGATGAGGCCAAACTCACTTAACACGTGTCTCGCTGAGCAACAGAAATGTTGGGTTCCATTGTGGTTGTAAGTCAAGGTCTAGCTGTACTGAAATACATTGTTATCTGGCAGGGTGTGTGAATGATGGGGTGAACTGAGGATATCTTTCTCTCTCTCTCTCTCTCTTACTTACACACACACACACATAGGTTATGTTCAACCAAAGCCAGATTTACTGCAATATTTACTTTCACAATATTACCCAGTTTGGCAATTGCACTATGGAAAAATTAAGAACGGCACAGAATCGGTGCCGTGGATTGGCCGTCGACATGCCAAGCCATCTAAACTCCAAATGCCAGCTCAGAATAACACTGTCTTAGCTAGCTTGCGGTGGGATGCAGTGGCTAAGACGCTGAGCTTATCGATCAGAAAGGTCGGCGGTTCGGCGGTTCGAATCCCTAGCGCCGTGGAATGGAGTGAGCTCCCGTTTACTCGTCCCAGCTACTGCCAACCTAGCAGTCGAAAGCACGTAAAAAAATGCAAGTAGAAAAATAGGAACCACTATTTTGGTGGGAAAGTTACGGTGTTCGGTGCACCTTCGGCCTTTAATCCTGCCGGCCACATGACCACGGAGACGTCTTTGGACAGTGCTGGCTCTTCGGCTTTGTAACGGAGATGAGTAGCGCCCCCTAGAGCCAGGAAACGACTAGCATGTATGTGCAGGAGGACCTTTAGCCTTTATGTTTTTAACTAACTTGCAGTAGCTAGTAGGACGTTAGTGCAAGGTGTGAACACTTTGCTTGTTTGAAGGGGTCCTGACATGGTCTGCCCCGGGTCTCTTAACGCCTTGATGATACCAATAATCGTTATTTTTCAATCTTGAACAATGTTCGGTGAGAGGTGAAAGACACAATAGGTTTAAAGATGCTATTAAATCTCATTGAATGCTGAGTGAGGAATTCTGAGAGTTGAAGTCCACACATAGCCAAGGTTGAAAAACACTGCAGTAGACCATAAATATAAATTGGTATTTGTATCTGGTGGCTGATAAAGGAAGAATATCTGCAGCTCAGGATTGAAAGGAGGGTTAGTGGTTTTCTTGCAGACATTTCATTACCCAACTAGGTAACATCATCAGTGCTATTAGCTAAGATAATGAAACGGTCCGCAAGAAAAAGCAACCAAGCTCAGAGAGCACTAAGGACTCCTTATCTGGAGGCTGTTTAATAGGAAATTAACTTTAGTCTTGGATGTCTATAAATCAAAATATTTCTCTCAGATTTGTCTGCATCCATACTTCCTTTTCCTTCCCGATAACATTTCGTATACCAAGCTAAATTGGCAAATCATTCTTACATTGGATAAAAATAGACACTAGTCAGAAACTTGCACCAAAACTGGCCTTTTTGTTGTAACTGAAGAATTAGGAAATTTTGGGAGATAGCAGTGTCTTAAGATGAGAGGGTGGTTTCCCAAAAAAACAAAAACCTCACAGAGGGAGGGGAATTTCCAAATTTCTGATCTTTCACCACTATTTTGACTTCTTGTCTTTTTTTTCTTTTATTACTTCTGGCTCTGATTGATTGATTTTTTAAATCGGTGGTTTGAAATGCAAGCATTGATGTATTGGGGCTGTATTAAGATCAAGATATATATATATATATATATATGTCAGTTGTATCTCATTCGACACCTTTCACATGTGTGGATAAACTGACCTAAGGGAAAAAGGCCTCACTAGGCCCTTCAACCCAGGATCTTGGTCTGGTACTTGTGGACAAGCCAGGATTTTGCAGGTTGTGATGTAAACCTGGCAAGAAATCAGAGGATGTCTAGATGATTTTGATGTCAACCCAGGCAGCCTGCAGTCATGCTAGTTCAGGCGGATTGGATTTGTAATCTGGGGAAGTTGCCAAATTGTAGAAATCAGGTGTTAAACATTCCCATGACACACCCGTGACTTTTCACACCTTGAATTAAGCAAGGTGTGAATCGCTTTAGCCTAGGATTCTAGGTCAGTGATTGTCAACCTTTTCTTCACCATGTTGTTGTTAGTTGTGAGGTCGTGTCCAACGCATCCCAACCCCATAGACCAATGTTGCTTCAGGCCTTCCTGTCCACTACCATCCTCCGGAGTCCATTTAAGCCCATCTTCACCATGGATCCCCTGCACCATGGACCCCCAAGATTTAAGATTTAAAATATGTCACTGACCCTCCCAATGACAACATTGCAAACACACACACATACACAGGTTCTCAGACCACAGGTTAAGCATCATTAATGAATAAACCAGATGTGCAATCACGGTTTAAAACGATGACATCGCTAGCTGGTTTAGACTGAAGGAAAGGCAAATTAGTAATACAGCTGGTCCTCGGCTTACGACCAACAACTGAGCCCCAAATTTCTGCTACATAAGCAAGATGATCGTTAAGTGAGCCTCTGCCGTTGTTAAGTTAGTCGGACAATCATTAAGTGAATCCGAGTTTCCCCATTGACTTTGTCAGAAGATCACAAAAGGGGACACTGTGCAACCGCCATAAATACGAGTCAGTTGCCAAGCGTCTGACTTTTGATCACAGGATCCTGGGGATGCTGCCATGGTTTCAAGTGTGAAAAATGGTCATAATTTAACTTTTTTGCAGTAGTGATGCTGTAACTTCAGTCACTAAATGAACTGTCGTAAGTCAAGGACTACCTGTGCCATCATGGTTTGAAACGAGGATGTCGCTCACTAGGCCTAGCCTGAAGGAAAAGCAAATTTGAAACACACATACAAATACAATACTTAGAGTGGTGCAGTGGCCTTAGAGGTGGAGCTCTCACCTCACAATCAGGAGACTATGAGTTCGATCTGAGGTAGAGGCAGATATTTCTCTCTCTGGGAATATATCTGCTGAAAAAAGATTCCACACTGGCGACAGGGAAGGGCATCCGGCCACTAAACACTCATCTCCATTCAGTTGCCCAGACTCCATCCCACAAGGGATTATGGGGTCGTTAAAAGATGATTGATTGATTGAATTTTTTATTGGCCAAGTGTGATTGGACACACAAGGAATTTGTCTTGGTGCAAATGCTCTCAGTGTAGAATAGAATAGAATAGAATAGAATAAATGAAGAATAGAATAGAATTTTTTATTGGCCAAGTGTGATTGGACACACAAGGAATTTGTCTTGGTGCAAATGCTCTCAGTGTACATAAAAAGAAAAGATACATTTGTCAAGAATTATAAGGTACAACACTTAATATAGTCATAGGGTACAGTAAGAAATCAAATCATACTAGGAAACAATAAGCAATCAATGATGATGATGATACAAATACAATACCTAGATGCATGCAGAAGCTTAAATTCTGAGTTTGGTGGGACATGAACCCCAAAGTAATTATATATTTTTTTTTCTTCCTCTCTTTTTCCTCCATCAAGTTCCTTCTCAACATGGAGTTGCAAGCAGAGGCATTTGGCCCAGCTGGGGAAGACTTAAGCCCTGGCACCATGTGCTACCAATGCCCCACCTGTCACGCTGACGAGGAACGGAGTTGCACGAATTCCCTGCGAGGACGGACAAAGACGCGGAGTTTATCTGCTTCTCCTGCCCTGGGCAGCACCAAAGAATTCAGGTACCTCATGACAGCATGATCCAAGATCACACAATCACGGGAGGCTTTTAGTGGTGATCTCGAGATAACCTAAGCTATGAATAATCATTCTGGATGGATCTCTCAGAGCGCAAGGCCCAGCCCAATTCTGCCTTCATGATTGTCCCCTGATTAATTGTACCATCCAGTCATTTAAAAAAAACCACTGTTCTGACCAAAGCTTCCTGAGACCGTAATTAAGCACACGCTTAGTTAAAACAACTCTTTGTTTTATTGCAACGCTGGGAATTATGTTCATTCCCAGCCGGTAATGAGTCCCAAACAGTCCCTCGAGATAAGCACCCACCTTTCTCTCCTTAGAATTGCTGCCAATAACTAAAGTGACAAATGAACTCTAAAAAACCAACCAAAGTACAAAGTCCACACAGAGCTTCAAGAATTAATCCAAACAGAACGAACGACTTTGCTTCCTGCAAAGGTTTCATCACCTTTGCATTTCCTTTATATCTTAGGGGAGGGCCAATCACCTCCCAGCCTTACTCCCGAGTCACCCCTTTTGTCTTAGCTGCTCCTGTCTTCTAGCAGCTCTACACATACGCGCACTGGGAACAGGCTCCCCTTGTTTCTCTGCCTCACTGCTTCCAGACTCCGGAGGCACCAGAATCAGCACCCCACTCCCAGATGGTCCTGGCCCCATCTCTGCGTCGGACGCAGGACCCTCGTCCGAGTCCTCTCCAGACTCCCGGACTGGTCCCCGTTCCTCCTGCCGGCATACCACAACACACGCCGTCAATGTCTCATCTAGTGTCTTATACTTTGTTGTCTGAATAAACGCCTATGTGATTGCCATCTAAACCACAATTAAAGTTGCACATATATTAAAATTGAAAAGCTTTCTAATCCTATGAATATTTCTGGAAAGCTTTGCTCTGGGCTTTTAGGTCTCCAAGGTATAAGGTCCAGAGCAGGGATCTTCAAACTTAGCAACTTTGAGACTTGGACTTCAATTCCCAGAATTCCCCAGCCAGCCCTGCTCTCCTCTCTTCCATGAAACCATCACGAGCCGGACACCCTAGGCCAGGGGTAGGGAACCTTGGCTCTTTTATCACTTATGGACTTCAACTCCCAGAATCCTTGAGTGAGCCATAAAAGGTTCCCCATCCCTGGCCTACTGGTTTTTCAGTTGTGGGGGAAATCAATTTTTGACTGGAATGGGACTGTTTAATATACAAATGTAGGACATATAAAGAATATATAAAGAATATGTCATACATTTGTATATTAAACAGTCCCATTCCAGTCAAAAATTGATTTCCCCCACAACTGAAAAACCAGTAGGCCAGGGATGGGGAACCTTTTATGGCTCACTCAGGAATTCTGGGAGTTGAAGTCCATAAGTGATAAAAGAGCCAAGGTTCCCTACCCCTGCCCTAGGCTGTAAATCTCAGGTTTGTAAACCAACAGCGAGGTTCTGACATCAGGCCGGGATGAAGCACTGGCGCGAAACCCATCCTTTTGGGGCAAACGAAGAAACCAACATCGCTTTGCTTATAAACCATATTTCTAATATACGGCTCCTCCCCAAACTTTTCAATCCTTTTTTGCATCCCGCAAACCGCTTTTTTTTTTTCTTCCCCTGTAAGATAAAGTCCCTTTTTCAGTATTTTATTTCCTCTTGGTTTTGTTTCATGATCCCTTTGCAAACAGTTGAGTAAGGCGGGAAGGTTTGGGCTTCGGATTTGTGAAAACCCAGATGCAGATAGAGAGAGGCTGGTGCAGGTACACGGAGCCATTAACTCTTTAACATCCCCATCATCCCGTTTCTTAAGGGGATAAGGAAGCGATTGGTGTCATTGTGACACCAATTCTTCTTCGCTGGTTCAAGAAGATCTGCCTTCTATATACGTGAGAGCAGATCTTATCTGAGAGCCTCTGAGCTGGTCTGAGGAAGCTGCAGAAGAAGGGAAATAAATCCGTGTTATGAAATCTCAGCCTCAAAGCTTTTCGCTGGAGCCCCAAACCGTTTTAAAGCAGCCTTCGAGATGATCTGTGCTCTCTCTCTCTTTAAATTAAAATAGGCTAATTAGGCAGCCAGTTTGGTTTAGTCTAGTGGGTAAGGTACCAGGTTAGAAACCTGGTGGGTGACTTTGAGCCAATTAGACATTTTCAGCCCAGCCCAACTCCCACAGCTGTTGTGGGGAAAAGATAAGGAAGAAGGTGTGTAGGGTATGTTCACCACCTTGAGTTAATTGTAAAAATAATAAAGGCAGGATAGATTAGGATAGGATAGAAGAGAAATAATAGGATAGAAATGGAATAGAAATAAAAGAGTAGGAATAGAATACAATAGAATACAGGATAGGAATGGATAGGATAGAATAGAATAGAAATAATACAATAGAATAAAATAGAATATAGGATAGGAATGGATAGAATAGAATAGAATAGAATAGAATAGAATAGAATAGAATAGAATAGAATGCTTTATTGGCCAAGTGTGATTGGACACACAAGGAATTTGTCTTGGTGTAAATACTCTCAGTATACATAAAGAAGGAACATTCGTTAAGAATCAAGAATCATGATAGATAGATAGATAGATAGATAGATAGATAGATAGATAGATAGATAGATAGATAGATAGATAGATAGATAGATAGAATACTTTATTGGCCAAGTGTGATTGGACACACAAGGAATTTGTCTTGGTGTAAATACTCTCAGTATACATAAAGAAGGAACATTCGTTAAGAATCAAGAATCATGATAGATAGATAGATAGATAGATAGATAGATAGATAGATAGATAGATAGAATACTTTATTGGCCAAGTGTGATTGGACACACAAGGAATTTGTCTTGGTGTAAATACTCTCAGTATACATAAAGAAGGAACATTTGTTAAGAATCAAGAATCATAATGTACAACACTTAATGATAATCATAGGGTACAATCAACATCCAATCATACTAGGAAACAGAGGATACAAAATAATAGAATAGAAATAATAGAAATAGAATAGCAATAAAAATAGAATAGAAATAGAATAGAATATAGGATAAAATAGGATAGGAATGGATAGGATAGAATAGAAATAGTAGAATAGAATAGAATATAGAATATGGTAGGATAAGGATAGGGATGGGATAGGAAAGGAAAGGACAGAACAGAATAGAATATAAAAGAGAGTAGAATAGACATAATAGAATAGAATAATAGAGCAGAACAGAACAGAATACATAAAGTAAAATAATAGAGACTGTTTTTCCAGGCTGACAACAGAAGAAGGAATTCCCTTCACGAAAAGAAAGGAACATATGAACAAAGGGGTTTTAGGAGGAACCTTGAAGATCATCTAATCCATCCCAATGCATTATTGACTTCCAGCAGGACAATTCAGTTTGTGTTGCTTTGATCCTCAGCCCGGAAAGCAGCGTATAAATCCGAGCTTCGGGTTTTCAGACCACAGGGATGTTAAAAAAAAAACCCTCACCCCGAGGGCCTCTGCCTCACCATACAAACACACACTTGCTCGGACCTCCGCGGCATTCCTTATTTGCTGGGACATAATAAAGGAGGTAGTGTGGGTCGACTTCAAACGTGCGAGAAAAAACCAAAACAAAAGATCTGTTGTTCAACTCTGACCTTGGCTGCAAAGATTCTGCACGTTTGGGTGGGATGAGCTGGCAGAGAAGGTGCTGGCCTGCGTTGGGAGAAGATTTGATAAGACCACCTGCTTCAGAAGCTCTCCCCGCCTTAAAATACCAACAAAATTTCTAAAAGACGGCACAAACTTCCTTCTTTTCCCAGCGCACCTGGACAGCCCTTTAATGATTTATTTTTATTGATTACACACACACTCACACACACACTTCTACAGCCTGCCAATCTCTCTCGCGGTGACTCTGGGCAGCGTAGGCAATAAAACAAAAAGCAGATAACCATCAAAATAAATTAAAAAGATTCCTAAACTGGCCCCCCCAAAAATAAATTTTAAAAAAGTCCCAATCAGAGAGCATATAGGTGGTTCTCGACTTATGACCGAAAATTTCTGCTGCTCAACAAAGACATTTGTGAAGGAAATGTTGCCCTGTTTTACTACTGTTTTGCCACTGCAGTTGTTACAGTTAATGGCACGGCAGTTCAGTGAATCCGACTTCCCCCGTTAACCTTGCTTATCGGGGAGGGGGTCGCAAAAGGGGGGATTGTATGACCCCGGGACTCTGCAGACGTCATAAAAACGAGTCAGCCGCTGAATTTTGATCCCGTGATTATAAGGATGCTACAACAGTCATGTCAAAAACAGTCCTCGGTCACTTTTTTATCAATGCTGTTATAACTTTGAACGGTCGAATGGTTGTAACTCGAGGACTACCTGTATTCCAATTAACCACCATTAGCAGGTTCCAGGCCCCAGACCAGATGTCAAAAGCAGGTTTTCAAGGCTAAAAGGGGTATAGCCAGCCTCACCCTGGATGGGACAGAGATTCCGCAGTGGAGGGACCACAGCAGAAAAAACTTCTCCTAGCGTCTCACCCAACAAAACCTCCCTAGTCCAGGGGACTGGCACCGGGTGTTGTGGCCTGTCGGCCGCCAGCCCTACTAGCAGCTGAATTAGAGGAGGAGGAAGCGTGGGAGTCAGGGTTAGCCTCAAGGCGACCTGGGAGCTCTGAGGGGGAAGAGGGAATGGAGCTGGCAGAGAGAGAGAGAAAGAGAGAGGGAGAGGGAGACAGACAGAGAGAGACAGAGAGAGAGAGGGAGGGAGGGAGACAGAGAGAGAAAGACAGAGAAAAAGAAAGAGAAAGAGAGAAAGACAGAGAAAAAGAAAGAGAAAGAGAGAAAGATAGAAAGAGAGGAGAGGAAGAGGAGAGAGAGAGAGAGGCAGAGCCTGGGCCGTCTGTCAACCCTGAGATGGAGAGTCCACAGCCCCCAGGTCTGGAGGTGGCTGATGAGGAAGAGGAGGAGCAGCTGGGCCCAGTGCCTGACGTGCAGACGCACAGAAGGCAGAGGAGAGGAGAGCAGTGGAAATCTATGGGCCGGTCCTTGGAATGGAAGAGCCACCGCTGTTGGTGAAGCCCCACCCTGGGGATAAAAGGCAGGGAGGCAGAGATGAATAGATATGACTTGTTAGCCCGGACAGACTTGTTAGCCTGCGGCGAGAGAGAAACTTTTTGCCGGGTCCGCCGGCGCTCCTAATTAAAGGAATCTTCGGAGGGTTTGTCGTGTTTGGGGAGCTGTGTCAGAACACCGGGCTGCGACATGCCAAAAACCCAGCCACACAAACAAACGAAGCCCCTTCTGTATGGGGGTGCAGGCAGTACCCAAAACACATACCCCTCTGGTCCCTGGGAAAACAACCCCTCCACAGAACCTGTCCCTGGTGCCCAAAAGGTTTGAGAGCCACTGCCCTAGTCGATGAGACCCATAACATGCCTCCTCTGCCAGATCTGGTGGGATTGGGTTGGTATAACTGGGGAGGGGCAGTCCCTTAAATACCCTAGCTAGCCCCATGCCATGTAGGCCTTTAAAAAACCCTAACCAGCAACGGTAGCAAGCTGACAGCTCAGGCATACCCTGCGTTCTTTATCCATTGCTGCAGGTGACAGGTGAAAAGGTTAAGGAGAGGTAAGCTTTCTTAGTCCCCCCCCCCCCCACCTGAGGTGAAGAAATATCACCTCTTGGCGATCACAAGGCTTGCTGGTCACTTGGTTCATTTAGATTGCTAATCGCCCCGTGAGGATTGTTGGAAATGGGGGCGGGAAATGCGGTCAGGTTTTGTAAGGCTGCCTCACTCATAGATGCTGGTAGGTTTGTGCCGGTAATCTGCTTTAATTGCCGTGACGTAAGGCAGAAAGGATGGCCTCCACCGATCTTCTCCCCCCCCCCCCCCCCAAAAAAAATAGCCCTGAATTGTTTGGATTGTGACGCCAAATAGTTACACGCATTTTAAAATCCCATTGGGCGTATTCATTTGTCTTGAGCCATATTTAATAATAATAATAAATATTTATTTATATACCGCTCCTCTCCCGAAGGATTTGGAGCAGTGCACAGCCATACAATTAAAACAATACATATGTGAAAAATTAAAACTAAATTAAACTAAGACCCTGGCTGTAATCAATTAAGACCCTTCCCTAAAACCCTAAAATTTAATAAAAAAGTAAAACACCCAAATCACCCAAATTTCCATCCAAAGCCAAGCACTCACTCGGCGGTCAAATCCGTGCCGAAATTGGGATCCACCCCAGAACAGTAGCTGCACCTGGAGATCTTTGTGAGCAGTGCACCATTGTTTTTGCAACATCTAAACAACACCAGGGATGTCTTTAAAGTTGTTTTAAAGATTGGGAATCACGGGGTTTTATTTCTTTTCTTGGTGGGCTGGACCGAACCAGCTGGAATGACAGCTCTCGTTTTGTCAGCTCTGAATATTGTAAACATGCGCCAGGACAACCTGTTCTAAAATCCCTCCTTTGGAGGTAACCAAAGGTTGCATCCAGATCTGTCGGAACAACAACTTACACAAATTTCTAATTTGTGGTCCGAAATTCTTGCGGCACCATACCTGCAACAGAAATGAAGAAAGCATTTTGAGAGATTGCAACCTTCCTAACTGAAAACTTCTATTTCCACCCTCAGCGGGAACATTCGGATGGTGACACCGGATGTTTCATCCTTTCAGGAAATGGCATCATTTGCCATATTTTATTTACCGTTCGTTCTTTTCTTGGGGTTCTTTTTTTCTTCCACGTTTTGATTTCTCCTGATATCTTACTTACGCCAATGTTTCCCAACCCTGGCTCTTTACAGACGGGTGGGCTTCCATTCCCAGGATTCCCCAGCTGCCTGGGGAATTCTGGGAGTTGAAGTCCGCCCATCTGAAAGCTGCCAAGATGGAGAAATACTGAATTAAGCTGTAAACTATAGTTTCCAGTGGTTGGATTCTCCTGCATATCCTTAAAGTCAAACTCACTATATTGTCTTGGCGTGATGGGAACCCATTCTGTAGACTAGAGCAGGAGTCGCCAACCTTTTGGACCTCGGGGACCACCAAACTCATAATTTTAAATCCCACGGAGCAGAGATCCTAGGAAAATCCTCAAAAAAGTCTGCAGGAAAATTCCCCACTCCTTTTTCCTACCGATTGATCATTCTTTATTTGGAATCGCAGGATACCATCTCCAGCTCTGTTCTCGGGGGGAGAGAGAGAGAGAGAGAGAGACACTTTTGGCTTCATGCAAGGAAAGCAGCAGAAGCCGCAGAAGTCTTTCTTTCTCTCCCCCAAACTCTGCCAGAAATGAGTCTTTGTGAGACTTGTCGTGCCTGTGCAGCCTCTTGGAGCAGGAGGCCTTGCAGGATCCCAAAGACTCATTTCTGGCGGAGTTTGGGGGAAAGAAAGAAAGACTTCTGCTGCTTTCCTTGCATGCAGCCAAAAGCAGAAGAAGAAAGAAGCGGAAAGAAGCAGCCCGGTGGCCAGGCCAGGCGCGTGGGGTGAGTGGGGCAAATTCCCCCCTCCGCCCTTTCCCCCCTCCCCTCACTACCTCCTGTTGTTTGCAGTGCAATCAATGCAAGCCTTGTGTTCCTGCGGGCCATGTGGGCGGCGCAGCCTTGTGTTCCCCCGCAGCCTGGATTAATTGCTTTGGGGGTGACATTTCTCTGCAGAAATGTCACCCCCAAAATTTTTCCACTGGGGCCCCCTGGTTGGCGACCACTGGACGAGAGTAGGTTTTTCAGTAGCTTATTGAAATTTCAGAATTTTGAGCTAAATCCGACTCTGTTGCTGGCAGTTTTAGGGTGGGGGAGTTAAATTGTAAACTGATGCTCTTTTTTTAAGTCCTCGAAGACAACGCTGCATCTTCTTGAGATGTTAGGAATTAAATCCTGCTGTTTCTCTTCCTAGGAGGACACGTTCCTTACATGGACCATGCCCAGTCACTACGTTTGGACCAAAAGCTTGCATGTTGCAGAACCCCCAAGCCATCATGTAAGTAGAAATTTCCTCTTGTCTTCTTTAACTTTCCAGGAATGAAAGCCGATTAAATTAAGGAAATGTTGCAGAGGATTCCAGACACCTCAACTAAATGATATAATTTGTTTGCTTGGTTAAACACAGCGGCTCCTTAAATTGTTTCCTTGTTTTTCTCCCATAAAAACTCTGATTCACTCCTTTAAGTGCTTTGCAAAGGTAGATTTATATGTCTTCGATTGTATCTATAAAAGGGCAGCTGAGACACATTTGTTTTGGAATGGAGAGAAGGTGGTGACTGATTATCGAGATGTGGTTTCTCCAGGTAGATGTGTTGTCTATATTATACTCGGGTGGGATTCTACCAGTTCGCACCTATTCTCTAGAACCAGTTGTTAACATTCTAAGCAGTTTGGAGAACCGGTTGTTAGAAGAAATTACTGGCCTAATCCTGTAAGGAAGGCAGGAGGGAAACATTCTGGTGTTGCTTACAGAAACTGCCTCTCCACTAACCCTTATTACATTCTTGGCAGGACTGGACTTCCTGTCTCAGGAACGTCTCTGGAGTTTTTTTCCCCTCCTTTGCTGGTACTTTGCTTGTGTGGAGTGACCATTCAGAGTTACAATGGCACTGAAAAAAGTGACTTACGACCATTTTTCACACTTACGGCTGTTGCAGCATCCCCACAGTCCTGAGAGGCCAGGCGAGGAGATGCGTGCCTCGATGTGAGTGATATTGAGTTGGCTACGCCCAGCCAATAACATGACCACTAAGCCACGCCCATCAACTAAGCCACGCCCCCCGTTTTAACCGGTTGTTAAAAAATTTGAATCCCACCCCTGATTACACTCCACCTAATAACGGCGGCTAGAATCGTTTTTGCACAAAATTGGAAAAAGGACAATACTCTCACAGAGAATATGGTGATAAAAAAGGTGTTTGAATGTGCAGAGATGGACAGACTAACGATGGAACTAAAAGATAAGGGAGAAATGGAATATTACATGATTTGGGACACATGGTATGAGTGGTTAGAGAATAAATGTAAAGACTATATATAAAGATTACTCAAGAGCGACAGGAAATTATATATGTGTGCGTGTGCTTGTGTGTGTGTGTATTTGTGAAAAGGCAAAATATATATGTAAGAATATTATAAGAATAGTACATAAGAGGAAAGGAAGAAAAATGAAAATACTAGTGTGTAATTATAAGTGATACTGATACTGAAGCGCTGTAAAGATTGGAAATATGGTATAAATGTTGGAAAATGTGTAATAAAAATTATTTTAAAAAATAAAATAAAATGGGTTGAGGTATGTCTACGTAAGCATTTCGACTCGCATTGAAAAGGATTGATCGCAATGCCCGTTGCCTTTTCAATGTACATTTCCTATTGCCTGTCACCTTGAATATACTTTGGCAAACTCCAGCGGCGTATTTACAGTGGCCCTTGGAGTAAACAGAAATTAAGACAGGTCCATGGAGTCAGTGGACAACTTGGAAGGTCATTTAATTGATTTTCCTACACAACGTAGAGGGGGGATTGGTTTGCAATCGTGCTTAGAGAATTTTATGATTCTCGCATTCAGTTTTCTTCGGCTGCTGCCAAGGGACTCCTTTGATATAACAGCTTTTTTTCTGACTGAGTCTCCAAATATTTAGAGGGCTGGGCGTAATCTTGATTTCTAACCAAAAACCTAGTCGCCAGGCCGTGGTGGGAGTTGTCAACAGAAGTTGGCAAAGTCAAGTTTGGGAAGGATGTTGCATTCACAAGGTCAATCATGAGTTTGGGAAGAGGAGAGAGAAGGGGAGGGACACAGAAATGGTTTCGAAGAAGGGATTCAACAGCTGTTGCATGGATGCCACCTTCGTCCCGGAAGTGAAGAAGGAGTGAGAAAGAAAGTCAAGACTTCCTGGCCTTGATTTTCTTTGGTATAAGAGTGGCAAAGAACCTGTGAGGCTTTCAAGATGTTGTCATTACTCTGCTAAACAAATAATTCCCTCAATACTGTTCAATTATTACAAAGTCTGCACTACTATTACTGCTAATCTTCTCATTACTCCTTATCATCCATCCCTTCCCACTTGTGATTGTAGGACTATAACTTTGTCTCTTGTATCCTTACGATCTATATTGATGGTTTCCTAGTATGATTTGATTGTTGATTGTACCCTATGACTATCATTAAGTGTTGTATGTTATGATTCTTGATTCTTTATGTATACTGAGAGTATTTACACCATGACAAATTCCTTGTGTGTCCAATCACACTTGGCCAGTAAAGTATTCTATTCTATTATACCTTTAACAATGGAATTCTAACAGTTCCTTGTTTCCTGATCTGCCCTAACCTGCAAAGGGGGACATTTGTAGGCATTTACATTCAGTTGCCTATTTTAAAGACTTCAGGGAGATTTGGTTTACAGGTGATCCTCGACTTACGACCACAACTCTGAGCCCAAAATTTCTGTTGCGAAAGGGGGACATTTGCTAAAGTGAATTTTGCCCCATCTCAGGGCCTCCCTTGCCATCATTAAGTGAAATCAGTTGTTAAGCAGTTGTTAAGTTCGTCACACGGTTGTTAAGCGATTTTTGTGTGTTCGGAACAGGGGATCGCGTGACCTCTGGGCCACTGTGACCGTCGTAAATACGAGTCGGTGGCCAAGTGCCTGAATTTTGATCACGTGGCCGTAGCGATGCCTCAACGGTTACGTGAAAAGCGTTCGTATGTCACTTTTTTCGGTGCCATTGTAACTTTGAACGGTTACTAAACGAATTGTTGTAAGTCAAGGAGCACCTGCATTTGTGTTATTTAGACACTGCCTATTCCTGAAGGCTCTGGAGAGAGCAGCCTTTCAGTGTAGAAGATCCGTAAAAAAATGGTTTAATCATAAGTTGAAAAGCATCACTTCTTCTTTAGCTCTGCCAGCTGCTAACTTTGTTTGAAATGAGGAAACAGTTGGGAACAAAATGGTGCAGTATTTTCAGCCTGTAGTTTCAGTCATTAAGAGAGGCTGGTCAGCACTATTGGGTGTGAATGCCCGTTCTTATTAGTATTAGGCGTTAATTAAAAGGTTTTATACCTTTATATAGGGACGCGGCTAAGACACTGAGCTTGTCGATCAGAAAAGGCCGGCAGTTCGGCGGTTCGAACCCCCAGCGCCGCGTCACAGAGTGAGCTCCCGTTCCTTGTCCCAGCTTCTGCCAACCTAGCAGTTCGGAAGCACGTAAAAGATGCAAGTAGAAAAATAGGGACCACTATTTGGATGGGAAAGTAACACCGTTCCATGCGCCTTAGTCCTGCCAGCCACATGACCACGGAGATGTCTTCAGACAGCGCTGGCTCTTTGGCTTTGTAACGGAGGTGAGCAGCGCCCCCTAGAGCTTGAAACGACTAGCACGGATGTGCAAGGAGAACCTTTACCTTATACCATTATATAACAGTCTTCCTGGGTTGAGTAGCCATGGATGTTCTCCCTGTTTTGGCCAGTATGTCAGTCTAACCAGCTGATCTGATGATTGAATAGATTGCAAAGAAACCAAGAATGAAGCGATTCAAGCTTTTGGCGCATCGTGTGAATCCAGTCGGTCTGACTTTGGTGGTGTATAAGCCTGGGTGTTAAGTGAAAATATTCATGAGCATTGCCTATCCGTGCATGCATGTTTGGTCCAGAATCTGAAATTCAAGATCCTTCCTGATAATTCCTTATAGAAGATTCCTTATGTCTCCATCAAACTCACTACTCCCTTTTCCATCGTGGGGAGATCGCATTCCATCCAGAATATTCTCTTTTTTTTTAATTCTAATTTTGCAGGGAAATCTATTTACCGGAGAATAATTTTGATTTATCTTCTGCGTGACGGCTTTTCAGATAGCGTTTTTTGAAAAGAAATCTGAGGTCTGGGTGATTTTTAAAATTTGTTTGTGTCTGTACGGCCAGGAAATGGATGGTGGTTGGGTTTTGTTTTTTTTGAAACCTGTGAGAATTAGGAATGATGATCCTGTGTTAAGCAAAGGGTTAGTTCCCCAATTCTAGATTTCAACTCCTAGTATTTCTGCACATGGGCCAAGAAAGATGGGATTTTTTGGTTTCCTAAAGAATTGGAATATTGACATAGTCTAGGATTGAACTATTAGCCTAGTACTCCTGTTTCTTAAAGAGGCTCTTGGTTAATATGATGAGGGCTAGGTGGTATTCAGCAGGTTCTGACCAGTTCTGGAGAACCGATAGTGGAAATTTTGAGTAGTTCGGAGAACCGGCCAATATAGCCTCTGACTGGCCCCACCAACCCCATCTCTTCTCTGCTTCCCATTGAGTCCCAGATGATCGGCTGGGTCTTCTTTGGTTGCCCTGCATAGGAGAACAGAGCTGGAAAGCAGGTTAGTGGGGCGGGGAGGGAATGGGGATTTTACAGTAACCTTCCCCTGCCACGCCCACCAAGCCACACCCACAGAACCGGTAGTAAAAAAAAAAAATTGAATCCCACCACTGTGTAGAATCTTGTTTTGTGTTTAGGGTCATCACTCAGTAAAACTTGGCAAGCTGGTAACAGGATTTGTGGGGAGGAAAAAGTCTGTAGAACTTTATAATCGGTCGGTAAAGAAAGTTCTGCATTCAGTGGTTTTGTTTGGTTTCAGATCGGTGGATTTCGTTCACATAATGAAGCAGATTTTCCTGTAGCTTTACATCATCTTTGGCAGGTCTGCTTTCACAGTGAATAAGGAGTCTCTGCGTAATAGATTACAAACGTCTGCCTTGAATTATACTTGTTGAAGTTTGATGGCTTTGTTTGGCCTGAAGATGCCTTATTCCATCTTTTGCCTGGATGAAATTTGAGTTCAGGAACATCCCTTGTTTCGTAAGCCGGAGAATCCAGAGACCGGGGAAAAAAATAGGTTCAACCCATCAGACACTAGCTGAAAAAAAATAAATAAAAACAACTTTGCGACGGGACCTGCTCAAGGCCTGAATTGTTTTTCATCCCTTGAATTTTCCAGAGATGGAAACCTTGGAAATTCCCAAAGATCCACCTCATCCTGGGCACCCTTTTTAAAAAAAAAATATTTCCATGTGGCAGACGGTACAGGATAATAAAAAAACAAGGCTGAAAAACAGCTTCTATCCCAGGGCAGTCAGTCGCTCTGTTGAATTCTACTCTATAGTACACTGAAGATAGTATTTAATTTCCTTGTACGGTGTGCAATGACAATAAACCAAACTAATCTAAACTTGTGGACTAGCCCCTTGATGCCACAAGTTCCTCCTGATGGCTTAAATTCAACAGATGCTACCGTACTTCCCTCCTGGCCTATTTTCACAAGCGTTAAGCCCAGCTGTGCAAAACCTCCACAGATCTTGGATAAAACCTGGTTCCGTGCTAATCTGCTGGGGAAGTCCATTTATCCCGGCCTGGTGTGGCGAGCAGTGAAGTCAAATTGAGGCTAAATTCAACAGCCTAGACTCAGCCACCCAATGCCAGTTACATTCTCACGATCCAGGGAAGTTATTCGGCCAAAAACCCACCCTCCCAAACTCTGTCACTTTCTGTAGCTGCTGGGTCTCGCTCTCCCACCCCCAGCCCCCCTGGGAAAGTGCCAGCCTTGAGCAGGTTGTTAGATCCACTCCGATCCAGTCCTGGGGTTTGGCAATTTCGAAGGAATTGCTCCTTCGAAACAATTTGCAATGAAGGCAAGGACGCAAAGCAAGCCGAAGCGGGGTCATAGAGAGACAGGCAGGGTTAATATTTGTTGACTCGCCGATTCCCCGATTTACGTAATCCCGTGTCCTTCGTTTCTTCCCCTCTGAGTCCATTGTGGTTTAACTTGATTTCCCCCCCACCCCAAACTCCCCAATCTGCATCAGCAATCCTGGGCCTCCATTTTAAGGGACTTGCTTCTTATAAATTGGACGATGAGCTGATTTGCGCTCCTTCCCGTTCTAGCTGGTTTTTTTTATCTTTCTTTCTAATTCCTGCGCTTTTGCAGATTGCAAAAAAAGAAAACAACAACAACCCACCTACCCACAAATTCCTTGTGTGTCCAATCACAATTGGCCAATAAAGAATTCTATTCTACTCTACTCTACTCTACTCTACTCTGATTCTATTCTATTCTATTCTATTTCTATTCTATTCTATTTTTATTTTATTTCTATTCCTATTTCTATTCTATTTATACTGAGAGCATTTGCATCAAGACAAATTCCTTGTGTGTCCAATCACAGTTGGCCAATAAAGAATTCTCTTCTCTTCTCTTCTCTTCTCTTCTCTTCTCTTCTCTTCTCTTCTCTTCTCTTCTCTTCTCTTCTCTTCTCTTCTCTTCTCTTCTCTTCTCTTCTCTTCTCTTCTCTTCTCTTCTCTTCTCTTCTCTTCTCTTCTCTCCCCTCCCCTCTCCTCCCCTCCCCTCCCCTCCTCTCCTTCTCCTCTCCTATTCCTATTCCTATTTCTATGTACACTGAGAGCATTTGCACCAAGACAAATTCCTTGTGTGCCCAATCACACTTGGCCAATAAAGAATTCTATTCTGTTCTATTCGCTATCTGCACAACAGAGCAAAGACCCCCGAAGCTGACCAAGACGAGGAGAGAGGAACAATACTGACTCAGTCCCATTTTGCCAACACACACACACACATACACCCACACAGACACACATACACCCCTCCCTCCCTCCATTCCAGGTGACAGTCAGGCCCTCCCGTGATTCGGAAGCCCACGGGTTAAGGCAGGCTTGTCAATTATTCAACTTTGGACTTACATCACTCGTTTTTTTTTTTTAATCACCAGGTTAGGGCAGCTGAGATGTAGGTGCTGCCCCTCCTCCTCCTCCTTCTCCCGGGATTGTACAATATAATAATGTGTGCTGAGATTAATCCACTGGCCAAGGAGGCACCGAGCGTTTCTAGACTCGAAAAGCTGAGCGTGAAACATCCAGGAGGAGGAGGAGGAGGAAAAGGAAAAACCCAAGCCCAAGAACGGGAGGCTTGTTAGGAGGAAGAACAGCCGAGCGATTTGACTTCCCGGCTTGGTTTCACACACCCTTTTCTTTCAGTTTTGGATTTCTCTGGCTATTTTTTTTTTTTTTTTTTAAAAAGACTTCTCCAAATTGTTTTCTTTTCCTGCTCGAGAATCCCAAGCTGCCTGTTTGGGGAGGCAGTTAGTGTCTCCTTTTCATCAGAAACTCCAATACGAAGCCGCGGACAGTTGTGGTTTCTTACGCAAAGACGCATCCGAGGTTGATGAAAACTTGTTTGTAAACCACTCTTGTTCGTGCAACAAGCAGCTGGAGGAACAATAGGAGTAATTCCTTTTTTTTAAAAAAAATACTTAACACCGAGCACTTTTTTTCTTTTCTTTTATTTTTTCTTCTGGGGAAAAAAAAAATATATATATATATATATATATATATTTTATGATTTGAGAGGTCCTGGATAATTCTTTAACAGTGGGCTTTTCCCCAGAAAAAACTGCAATAATAAAATAATAATAGTAATAATAATAATAAAAATGGAAGTCGGACTTAAGAGCGCTGGGTTTTGTCTAAGGTAGCAGCTTGGCTCCCAAAAGATTTATTTTGAAGCTCGTTCCTGCCTTTGGGTTCACCGCGCGCTTGGGAGAGAAGGATGAAAATTTTTCAGCACTGCTCCTTTGGTCGGGCAACCTGGAAGTGGTAAGTCTTGGGGGGAAAGGAAGGAAATCGTTGTGAGTAGAAAATAGTAGAGAAAGTGAAGAGAAAAGGATTTGGATTGAGTTTTTGGCAAGGAGATCCTCTGAAGGGGTTAATTATCACCGGGCTGGTTTGTTTTAGAAAAAGTTACTCAAGTTACTGAAAAGCTGGTTGATTTTTTCGAAATGCTGAATCACATTTTTTTCCTGGTTCCACCTTGAAGTAAACTGCAGGTTAGGATGAAAATATTTTACAGGGTAAAAGTTTTCCAAAGTACAGTTTCTAATTCCCTTTTCTTTCTTCTCATTATTTCCCAGTCTTCCTTCCTTTCCTTCCTTCCTCCCTCCCTTCCTCTCTTTCTTCCTTTCCTTCCCTTCCCTTCCCCCTCCTTCCTTCCCTCCCTCCCTCCTTTCCTTCCTTCCTTCCCTCCATTCTTCCCTCCCTCCTTCCTTCCCTTCTCTCCCTCCTTTCCTTCCTTCCTTCCTTCCTTCCTTCCTTCCCTCCCTCCCTCCCTCCTTCCCTTCCCTTCCCTCCCTCCCTCCCTCCCTCCCTTCCTTCCTTTCCTTCCTCCCTCCCTCCCTTTCTCCCTCCCTCCCTCCCTTCCCTTCCTCCTCCCTTCCTTCCTCCCTTCCTTCCTTCCTTCCTTCCTTCCTTCCTCCCTCCCTCCCTCCCTCCCTCCCTCCCTCCTTCCTTCCTTCCTTCCTTCCTTCCTTCCTCCCTTCCTTCCTTCCTTCCCTTCCTCCCTCCTTCCCTCCCTCCCTCCCTCCCTCCCTCCCTCCTTTCCTTCCTTCTTCCTTCTCTCCCTCCTTCCTTCCCTTCCCTTCCATCCTCCTGGATTTTTCTGTTTGGAAGTATATAGGGAGCATCATGTAAAAACTTAAAAACCAAGTTCAATGTTCTGTGTTTTGTTTTTAAGACACATGTTTGTTAGTTTCTTTCTTTTGTCGTGTTCGTGGTGTTGTAGCCTACCTGTCTTCTGTGCAGCTTAAAAGTTGAGTTTTATAATCACCTTTTGGAGGTTATGTAAGGTGTAGAGAGATGGCTTAGGATTTATCCTGAGTTCATTGCCAAGGCGTTCTGGCTTTCTTAGAAACACACACACACACACAATTATGTCCAGATTGGAAGTCTTGCTTTAAGAGAGCAGGTAGGGTTGGCTATTGATTTATTTTTAAACATTTGTCTCCTTGCTTTTTACTGATAAAACAGCCAGGGAAAATATTTGTCTAATATTTTGTAAGTGTTAACTTAATGGGAATGATTCTAAATTGCAACATCACATTTAGTTAATTGTTAATATGATATAGAGAGAACTAAACTGTAACTCAGTGAAGAATTCTTTATTCTTGCCCTAGAAATCATGGGTTTAGTTTAATAGAATGCTTATAGGTGTATGAGATACATAGATTACATAAATAGATTAGGTAGATAGATAGGTAGGTAGGTAGATGGGTGGGTGGGGTAGGTAGATAATAGACACAGACAGACACAATTTGCCACTGTAGAAATAATACAGTACATATGTCTAATTACCACTGCTAGCAAGTTCTCTTTTAAAACTCATTGGGTGGCTATCTTGTAGCATGGAATTTCCCAGTTTGCAGCCTGCAAATAAACGTCACTTTTCATCTCCCTTTAAGAAGAAACCCAGCCTAATTTCTTCTCCATGTGCAGAAAGATTTTCAATAAATACAAAGGACTAAGCATGAAATATCTTTCCTCTTACCTTTGGCTTGTATTCTTAAATACCCAGATTCACCCCAAGCTAAACTTACTTTAAAAAGAAGAAGGTGAAGGAGAAGGAAAGCATAAGAATGCAGGTTTTTTTTAAATCAAGAACTGCCCCATTTTTTAAAAAAAAAATGTGCTTAAATGAAACTTTTTGCGAAGCGATAAGAAAACTGGTTTGATAATAAAAGCTGTGTTTGATTGCAAAACATGCACAACTCTAGGCTGGCCAGCTTCTCCAAAGGAGACATCAAAACTGTGTGAGAAAAAGGAGATTTTTACCGCTATGATTTGCCAGTTTTATCAGATTCTCAACTGGGACACAAAGTCCTTGGGAGAATCCTTGCATTGTTGCGACCACTTCCTTCCCAACAGAATTTACTAACTAACTTGATCTCAGATTCCTTGGGTCGATCCCTTCTAGGCTTAGCTACTGCTGCAGAAGTGTGACAATTAACACAATCTATGGCCCCTTTTTTTGTCAAAAACAGGTAGTCCTCAACTTACAACAGTTCATTTAGTGACTATTTGAAGTTAAAATGGCACTGAGGGGTCACATGATCAAAATTCAGACTCTTGCAGTCAATTGACTCGTATTTACGACAGTCGCACTTAACAACGGTGTTACCAATGTAATACCTGTGACAAGAAAAATGGCAAAACTCAAATTTAAGAACCATAAATTTGCCAGTCAGTTGAGGACTACCTGCATCGAAGATGCCTTGACCATTTCCCACTCGTGAATTGTCTCTCGTCTATCAGTGATGGGAATCGGCAACCTCCGGTACGGCTCCAGACGTTAGAAGAGAAGAATTTATTCTGAATGTCTCTCCTTAAATATCAATCCAGTCAGGAAGAAATGATAAAATGGAGGCGTGGGGCTTTTCCATCTAAGTAGAAGATGATGGAAGGAGCTAGAGATCATTCTAACAGGATGTGCTATGGATGTAGAATTGCAAAAAAAACAAACCCCAAAAAACCATGTCTTTGCCTTGAAGATCGAAAATTAATATGAATCTAGCTAATTATTTCACTCAGTGGTGGGATTCAAATAATTGAACAACCGGTTCACGATTTCTGCCAACCAGTTCACCAAACTGTTCAGAAAGTTAACAACTGGTTCTCATGAACTGGTAAAAACCGGCTGAATCCCACCACTGATTTCCCTGGTTTAGATCATCTCTAAGAGCTGAATTTTAATATTTCCCTAACCTTCTTAATTGGGAAGTCTATGGTCAGATCTGAAAGCATCTAGCCGTGTTCTACTTCCTTTATTGTAAGTATTTTAGGGACGTGTGCTATAAACTTTATTTATTTATTTATTTTATTTAACATATTTATATACTGCCCTTCTCCCGAAGGACTCAGGGCGGTGTACAGCCAACCATAAAATATTCTACAGTTATAAAAGTTAAAAGAGAATTAAATATCCTAAGGCTGCCTTTAAGATTGTACCCTCCCCCAATAAATTAATAAAACCCCGAATATTAAAATCCCAATTTAAAACTCCAAATACTAAAATTACTCTAAAAATCCCACTTCAGCCCAGGCCGGCCTGTTCAAAGAGCCAGGTTTTCAATGCACGCCTGAATGCTCTCAGGTCGGTGTTGTTACATAACTCCGGAGGCAGACCATTCCAGAGGGTGGGATCTTTATCTTTAAAAACACACACACATACACACACACACCAATGCGTCAGAGTCCATTTCTAGATTTTCCAAACCAGCATTGACTTCACTGTCTGAGCAGGGGGTTGGACTAGAACTGTGATAGTGAACCTATGGCTCACGTGCCACAGTTTGGCACGCAGAGCCCTTTGTGCCGGCACGCGAGCTGCAGGGAAACTTAACACACTGCGCATGCGCGCACTTCATAGCTAGTTTGAGGCCTTTTTTGGCTTCTTGGAGGGTTGTGGATGGCTTCTGCAGGCTTCACCGGATGAAAACCAGGCCCGTTTCATCACTTCCTGTTTTTCCGGAAATACCGGAAGTGACGAAACGGGCCTAGTTTTCGGCCTGCAAAGCCTGCAGAAGCCTTCCTGAAGCCTCTGGGAGGCCGAAAAAGGCCTCAAACCGGCCGGAAATCAGTGGTGAGGCGCAGTGCAGGTAAGGTGGTGGCGGGGACGTGCATTGCGAGCACAAGCGTGCAAGCGCATGCACAATTTTTGGCACAGGAGCCCAAAAAGGTTAGCCACCACTGGACTAGAAGATTTCCGGAGTCCCTTCCGACTCTTGTTATTCTTTGACAGAAAGGTATGCCTTTTCTCCACCCCCCCCAACCTAAAATGTAGCTTATCTCCAGGATTTAAGATTCTTACCTTCTGCCCTTAGCACTTAAAAACTCAGAACAGCAAGCTTCCTTGTCAACATCTCAACCCTAGAAAAGGAGCGGATTTAAAATCACGTGGGATTTTTTGATAAAAGAGTCCCTGGCTCACAATAGCGCTCCTGTCTTTACGAAGCGGAGATTTTTCGCGTACCACAGCGTTCGATGCTGCTTCGAACTCTCTGCTCAGTTGCCTGGCATAAGAGAGAGCTTTTGTCTTCCTATCGCTCCACTCCCCAAATGTGATTTGCGTGAGAGCGGTGCGTGGGGTTAACCTGTTCAAAGACCGGGCAATCAGAAAGTGGCAGGAACGCCTTCCCTACTTCGGCATATTTCCGCATTGCGTCAGGCAGAGCCAGAAAAACTTTGGTGGGCCACCAACATGGGTGTTTGGGAGCTGGAATGTCCCCTGGGAGTTCAGCTGCCTTGGGCAGTGTTTCCCAAACCTCGGCGAGGTTTTAGGATTGGTGGACTTCAACTCCCAGAATCCCACCTCGCTGGCAGTGGGGCATGGTGGGAGGCGTGATTTAATAAGTAAATAAAACGGGGTGGTTTTAACTCATTCGGTAGTCTCTTTTTTGCAGTTTGTAACTCTTTAAAAGCCCTCCCCACCTCTTAAATATTGGGGGTTTTTTTTCTTCAGAAATCCAGCCTGGAGGAATTCACATTTCAATCCATATCCTTGGAAAATTCTACTTCTGGTGTCAAAGGAAAACCAGCAGGCAAAGGAGTGTGTGTGTGCGTGCGTGTGTTCTTTTTTTGTGGGGGCCAACAATTAGAGCGTGTCCTGGTCTTGTCTTCCACAGGCACATTCAGGATCCGGCCAGCCAGCGGTTGACATGGAACAAACCTCCGAAAAGTGTTCTTGTGATCAAGAAGATCCGAGACGCCAGTCTTCTGCAGCCCTTCAAAGACCTCTGCATCTATTTGACCGAGGTGAGCAGGACTTCGCTCTGTCTCTCTCTCTCTCTCTCTCTCTCTCTGCCTTTCTCTCTCTGTCTCTGTCTGTCTGTCGCTGTGTTTGTGTGTCTCTCTCTCTCACTCTCTTTCTGTTTCTGTCTCTCTGTCTCTCTCTGTCCTGTGTGTGTGTTTGTGTCTCTCTCTCACTCTCTGCCTCTCTGTCTCTGTCTGTCTTTCTGTGTCTCTGTCTCTCTCTGTGTCTCTCTCGTATGTCTGTCTCTGTCTGTCTCTCTCTCTCTCTCTAGCATATGGAGATTCTCCATAGTCCAAGTCATGGTTGTCCCAAAGGGGCTTTTTCAAGAGGCCACTGGACTTTCTGGTTTTGCTTTGAAGACGTTTTGCTTCCCATCCAAGAAGCTTCTTCAGCTCTTTCCCCGGCTTGATTTGACTTACTTAATTAACCAGCATTGAAATTAAATTCAGCAAGCTATACAGCCAATAATTCTTTGATTGACTTGGTTCGGTGGAACTGTTGAAGTAATTTACTGTGAAGTGGTAGTTGTTGTTTTTGTTGGCTTGTTTATATCAATGCCACTGTGATGACCAGGGGTGTGGCACAAAGGCAATGCAGTCAGATAATCAGTAGGAGTCCTGTTATTAGCTCCAACTTTGCCCCCAGTGTCCTTCTGGGCTGGAGAAAAACTCTCCCAGGAACATCTGTTGGCTGCGGAGAATCAAGTCCAAAACGTGGTCAACAAAAACTGTAACTATAAGTCCAATCAAGGCAAAATGAGGTAATTAGTCCGGCAGGGCAGGAGCAAGAATTCCAGATGTGAAGGCACGGCAATAGCTCAACACGGTTGGGAAGACGCCAGGAACACATATAACCAAAGTCAACACAAGATAAACTCATGTTTTCTCCCAGCAGTTGCCGCACTCAGCATGCATCCCTTTTAAACTCTCATTCCCAGGTGCAGTTAATGAAGGGAATCAGGACCCTTTCCTCCCCTGTAAGCCACGCGACCCACGTTGTTCCCTTCTCTGTTCCTCCCTGCGTGCCCTAGGATGAAGAGGGGGTGGGCCTGGGTCTTCCTTTGAACTCCCTCTGCTTGCTCTACTTCTCTCCTGCTCTGCCCAGCCGGACTTTGCCCTTCCCCAGTTTCCTCCACAGCCAACTAGGAACCACACTCCCACTCCCTGTCAGCTGTTCGTCTTCCTCCTCCTCGGATTCAGACTCCGACAGGGGCATGACAGCCACTTCCTCCTTTCCAGGTGAACAACATGCTGGTTTACGTGGAGAAGAAAATCCTAGACGACCCAGCCATCATGAACGATGAGAGTTTTGCCTCTGTGAAGAAGCGGTTTTGCACTTTCAGTGAAGGTATTTAGGAACTGCCAGGTGGATCAAAAGGGCTGCTGCACCTCTTGCCACCCAGGAGGAAGTCTACGAGAAAGAAAATCAGAAATATAGTAGGGGTGGTGGTCCTCAGCTCACGACCGATTGCTTACTTACAACCTGGTTCAAAGATTCTATGTTGGGGGCGGGGAAGCTTTATGGTTATGTGACCACATTTGGGGCACTTGGCAACCAGCCGACCTATACAATGGCCGGCTGGTTGCAATGCCCTGCAGTCATGTGACGGCAATTTGTGATGGTATTGCAGGAAATTTGTGGAGTGGTGCGGTGGCTTAAGAGGTGGAGCTCTTTCCTCACAATCAGGAGGCTGTGAGTTCGACCCTAGGTAGAGGCAGATATTTCTTTCTCTGGGCACAACGAGAATATATCTGCCGAACAAAACTCCCGCCCTGGCAATAGGAAGGGCATCCGGCCAATAAAACGCTCTGCGAGCTCCATTCAGTTGCTCCATCCCCGCAAGGGATGAAGGGGGTCTACATGAAGATGAAGATTGCAGGAAATTGGCATTTATTTCCAGTTTCCAGCAAAATCAGCCCATAGGGAACAAAGGGTTCACTTAACGACTTAACCCCAGAAAATGTCATAAAATCAGAGTCAGGCATGTGGTGACCTGCTTTATGCCTGTCACAACATACAGCTAAATGCAGAGCTCAATTACGGTCGTAGCTCAAGGACTGCCTGTATATGGAGATATACCAATTCTAAGGGACAAATAGGTAGGATTCATGCCACCCTTATCCCATTTTTCTCAACAAATCTTGTTAAAGAAGACGCCAGCTTGGAAAGAATAATTTTTGGTGTCCAGAATTGCCAAAAAGCCCGCCGTGAACGTTACGGTTAAAACAGGACCAGAGAAAAAGGATCTTTCATTCTGTCAGGCCGGGCGTATCCTTTGTTTGTTTAATTGGTAAGATTAAGAATCAAAAGATCTTGAAACGTTAAATTTGTTTTCCTTTTTTGTAGATTATGACGATATCTCCGATCAGATAGACTTTATCATCTGCCTGGGCGGAGACGGGACCTTACTGTACGCTTCATCACTTTTCCCGGTAAGCTCATCCCTCCAACCCCTTTTTTTACAACGCTTCCGTTATCTGCAGCTGTGTGTTCAGGCGTCCTTTTCAGTATTTTTTTCCCCCCTCTCTGGTTTATTATAAGCTCACTTTCTATCCCCTTTCCACATCAGCAACAGCTAAATACCTTATGAGCTCAAAATACCCAATTTGTTTTTGTTTTTAAAAGAACCACACATTTATTCTACCAAAACATTGAGAAAAAAAAAAAGAGTCCAGATTAAATTAAACACAAACATGTAGAACACAAGGACAGTGCAGCTGCCTTAAATATGCAATAGAAGAGCAAATAGCAATTATTATTATTTAACCCCAACATGGTCTGTCTCCCAGTGACTCTGGGTGGTTTGCAAATTCTTAAAAATGTTTTTTTAAAAAATAGGAACAGCACCCCCTCAAAAAAACCCAACCCTATAACAACACAAAAGAACAGAGAAACATGTCTAAGGACTGCTGCTTTGTGCAGGTGGCTTTAAAAACTTAGCATAGTTAGCTTCGTGTCAGGACTCTGACATGCCCTCCCCTTCATTCAAATCATAAGTCTCTAGCCACATCTCTCAGAGTAAAAAGATTGATTTATTAGACGAGGCCATGTTGGCGTTAGCTGGGTGCAGCCGACACCAAAATACACCATTCATTTCCCCCTTGACCCTGGTCTTCCCCCCACCCCCTGGATGTATATTCTCCAATGAGACATCCATAGCCAAGAGGCATCAATCATGCTCTCCAGTAATAATCTTGCGCGCCAACAGCTTCGGCTGCCTAAGCGATTATCTGAAGCATTTAAGGAATGCACTGCTTTCCCCACTCAATTTCTGCTGGCAACTAAAAAGACCAAAGAAGTACTTTTCAGTTGGCATTTGGTGTATTTGACCCTGGATTTTGCACTAATTCCCCATTCATACAGAATAACCCAAGAGTGTTTGTCCCAGATGTAAGAACGAGGACAAAAATGCCCAGAAAATGCTGTTTTCTCCAACTCTTTCTCTGCAATTTCTAATATCCCTCCTCCCCCGCCCATTTTTTTTTTGTCTTTGCCAACAGAGGAGTGTACCCCCAGTCATGGCTTTCCATTTGGGGTCCCTGGGCTTCCTCACCCCCTTCAATTTTGAAAACTTTCAGTCTCAAGTCACCCAGGTCATAGAAGGTAAGTTCTTAAGGGTCCTTCCATTTCTGCGGGCTGCTCCTAAGAGGCACAGTGTTTTCTGGGGGAAGGTGGTGAATGGGTGGATTCTGTCTGCCTCTGCACTGGTTAATTCAGGATCCCCAAAATGTTCTCTGATGTACTGGAGGGAGGGAGGGAGAGACAGAGATAGACAGACAGATAGATGGATGATAGAGAGAAACAGACAGACAGACAGATAGAGAAATAGAGAGTCAGGGTAGGTAGGTAGATAGATAGAGAGACAGACAGACAGATAGATAGATAATAGAGAGAGACAGAGAGAGAGACAGACAGACAGACTAGGTAGATGATAGATAGATAGATAGATAGATAGATAGATAGATAGATAGATAGATAGATAGATAGATAGATAGATAGATAGATAGATGATACAGAGAGAGAGAGAGACAGACAGACAGACAGACAGATGTGTGTGTATGTGTGTGTGTGAGAGAGAGAGATATTTTTCTGCATAGCAAACCGCATAAATAATGTCCAGCAGATTCTCAAATGTATTTATTTGTTTAGTCTCCATTTTGATGCCATCTGACTCCAGTTGATGGAGTTCTGCAACCTCTGGGGATCTTAAATTGCCATCCAGAGTTTTTTTTTTAACAAATAAATAATAATAATTAATTGCCAAACCATCACCAGACTTGTCGGCTGCTTCATTTGCAAGGATGCCTACCAACTTTGCGAGGTAGTGCAAACACGAGGCACGCCCAGAAGAACTAGCTCAGGTGTCTTGCAAGGTGACATTAGCAGAATCTTGAAAGTCTGAAAGTACATCTCTTGCCCCCACCTTTATAGCACAAGATACTAAAGAGGAGGGGGGGGCGGTTCTTTTGAGATGTCTGCCATGCCCGCATTCCTGCCCTGAGCTCATTTGCAAATGTTTCTGGAGACAAATTGTTCTGCCAAGAAATTTCTCCTTAGTTCTGGGTTGCTTCTCTCCTTGATTAGTTTCCACCTATTTCTTCTTGTCCTGCCTTCAGGTGCTTTGGAGAATAGCTTGACTCCCTCTTCTTTGGGGCAGCCCCTCAAATATTGGAACACTGCTATCATGTCAACCCTAGAACTTCTTTTCATTAAACTAGACATACCCAGTTCCTGCAGCCGTTGTTGATATGTTTTAGCCCTCAGTCTCCTAACCATCTGGAAGAGAGCAAGGTCACCAGTTTGCCTTCTTCTCACGGGTGATTCCCTTGGTGGCAGCCATTTTGTGAGATCACACGGCGGGCACGGTGAGACAGAGTCCCCTGTAGCAGAGAAGCCCAAATTGATTCAATCTGTTTGAAGCCCCAGAGTGTTTTTGCCGTTCCGTAAAGCCAACAAAACCGAGTGACGGTTGACTCAGGTTGGAAGCAGGTTTGTGGCCGTGTTGTTCCACAAAAATGGATCGTGTCGGCGGTTATTCAGCGGAGGTCCTTCTTTTGCTAAGGAGCATTGCCAGTTTAATCCCTTCTTGTCTTGGTTCTTCCTGGCAGGCAACGCAGCCCTCGTTCTCCGAAGCAGGCTGAAGGTGAAGGTGATTAAGGAGCACTGGGAGAAGAAGGCTGTGATTCAGAATGGGATCGAGGAAAACGGCGTGGTGTCTTCAGGTCTGGAAAAAGAAATGTTTAAGCAAGCAACTCAATATCTGGTAGGTATCCCTGGAACGTTATTTTTATTTTAATTTCGTTTATTTTCTTAATCTTGTGAGTGGTGCGGTGGCCTAAAGGTGAAGCTCTTACCTCACAATCAGGAGGCTGTGAATTCGATCCAAGGTAGAGGCAGATATTCCTCTCTCTGGGCACACTGAGAATTTACCTGCTGAATTAAAAAAAACCTCTGCACTGGCGACAGGGAAAGGCATCCGGCCAGTAAACACACAGCTCCATTCAGTTTCTCCGACTCCACTCCGCAAGCGATTACGGCATCATGTTAAAAAAAAAAATTCTCATCTATCTTGTTTTATTATTTTCAATTTCCATAGCCGCCCTACTTAGCTAAGTGAACAATGGTCGTCTTTTTCCTTTCCTTCCTTTCTCAATATCATTCAGCACGAAATTGATGAGATTGAGATTCCTCAAATGAAATGTTCATTGTTGAATTGGTTCTAATCTACACACACACACACACACACACATACACCCCAGAGTCCTTACACCGACATTTAAAACTGTGGCTGGGGAATTCTGGGACTTGAAGTCCTCCCTTCTTAAAAGGGCCAAAATTGAAAATATTGCCTGAGGCCAAGTTGATGCATTTCACTTGTAACATCCTTTTTCTGTATTTCAGGTCTTGAATGAAGTGGTCGTGGACCGAGGACCTTCCTCTTACCTTTCCAACGTGGATGTCTTCCTTGATGGTCACCTTATCACCACTGTACAAGGCGATGGTAAGGTTACAGAGCTGGTGGGTCACTATGTTCTGACCCAGCTCCCCAAACACGACAAACCCTCTGAAGTTACCTCAAAGATTCCTTTCTTAGGAGCACCAGCAACCCCGGCAAAAAAACAAGTTAGCCCCGCAGGCTAACAAGTCTGTCCGTCACATCTATTCATCTCCACCCCCTGCTTTTTATCCCCAGAGCAAGGGTGGGGCTTTGCTAGCCGCGGTGGCTCTTCCGTCCCAAGGACTGGCCCATAGATTTCCATTGTTCTCCTCTCCTCTCCCTTCTACATTGTTCCCAGCTATTCCTCCTCTTTCTCATTAGCCAGACCTGGGGACTGTTGACTCTCCATCTGAGGGTTGACGGACGGCCCAGGGTTCCATCTCTGTCTCTCTGGCAGCTCCATTCCCTCTTCCCCCTCGGAACTCTCAGGTTGCCTTGAGGCTAACCTTGGCTCCCACACCTCCTCCTCCTCCTCTGATTCGACTGCTGGAGAGGCTGGTGGCCAACAGGCCATAACACACTAGTTGCTCCTTCATGTTGTTCTTAAGATAAACAGTGCTCATTTCTTCCCACTAGGTGTCATTGTCTCCACGCCGACTGGCAGCACGGCGTACGCAGCTGCTGCGGGCGCATCCATGATCCATCCAAACGTCCCCGCCATCATGATTACCCCCATCTGCCCTCATTCCCTATCCTTCCGGCCCATTGTCGTCCCAGCTGGAGTGGACCTGAAGGTAGGTTGCCTTAATTGGTTGCCTTAAAAGAGAAACCTTGTATTTCAGGGCTGGTTTGAACAGGGAGACCCAACTTCTGTGCTCAGCCAGAGATGTTTGAGAGTTGTCTTTGAGCCAGAGATGTTTGAGAGTTGTCTTTGAGCCTGTAGGAGGTGAGCAGGCTAAGCGGCAGTGTTCGTTTAACGGCTGCCTCCAAAAAAAGAAAAAAGTCGTTAAATGAGGCGTGGCCACCCCTGCTTAATGATCCTGATGGCTTACAACCGAAATATGGGCTTAATTACAATTGTAATTTTTCTGGCTTTGCCTTCAGTCTGTCAGGATTCCAGCAAGCAGCCTAATTAAATCATGATTCTCGAGCCAAACTTCAAAAAACTTCAAAGGATTCATTAGAGGCAACATGCTGGTACTGCCTTGCATGAAGCCAACTCTGGCACATGTAATTCACAGTCCCCTGTGACCCTGTTTCTCCCCTTCCCCCTGGGTGTGTCATAAATCAGATTCTCCACTTGAGCACTTTCATGGGCTGGGTGTCATCAGTTACATTCTCCAATTACGGACTGGGTGTCATCAATCACATTTTCCAATTATGGACTGGGTGTCATCAATCACATTCTCCAATTAAATATGTTTGCGGGCAAAAGCTCTGGTAGTTTAGTTACAATCTTTTAAAGATAAAGAGTTGGAATGTACTTTTGCTTTCAACTGCTCTTCCAGATTTCCTTCCTCACCCCTCCTCCTGTTTTTTTCTTTTATGGCAACTACTAAAACAGGCATAGGAATGTTTTATGAGTTGACATAGTCCCTTAAACCACGAATGAACCAAACAGGCCGCCTTCCTCCCTCACATTAAACCCTAAAACCAAGCGCACAAGTCACTAACTGAAATAGCCAACAGCTGGTTTGGTTCAGACTAATCCGCCTTTTGGACTGTAGCTGGCCCAGTGAAGGAGATACAGTGGAATCTCGGGTCGTTAATGCTCCTGTTCGGCAAACAAACAAAAAAAAATCCACCCAATTTTTGAAGTTGATTTTTGAGTTGAAGTCCACGCGTCTTAAAGCTGACTGGGGAATTGTGAGCGTTGAAGTCCACGCGTCTTAAAGCTGACTGGGGAATTGTGAGCGTTGAAGTCCACGCGTCTTAAAGCTGACTGGGGAATTGTGAGCGTTGAAGTTCACGCGTCTGAAAACTGGCTGGGGAATTCTGGGAGTTGAAGTCCACAGGTCTTAAAGCTGGATGGGGAATTCTGAGTGTTGAAGTCCACGCGTCTGAAAACTGGCTGGGGAATTCTGGGAGTTGAAGTCCACGCGTCTTAAAGCTGGCTGGGGAATTCTGGGAGTTGAAGTCCACGTGTCTGAAAACTGGCTAGGGAATTCTGGGAGTTGAAGTCCACGTGTCTTAAAGCTGGCTGGGGAATTCTGGGAGTTGAAGTCCACGCATCTTAAAGCTGGCTGGGGAACACAGTATATCAACCATCTTGTCTAGGAGCTCTTCTTTCGCTCAAAAATACTTGTCCATCACAGAATCCAAACTTGGCAATCATGTGTCTTTTCCCCCCTCTCTTTCAATCCCAGATCATGCTGTCTCCGGATGCCAGAAATACCGCGTGGGTTTCGTTTGACGGAAGGAAGAGGCAGGAGATCTGCCACGGGGACAGGTGAGGGTGTCTGAATGAACCCCGATTTGGCCAAAGGAAGGGCTTTTCCCTAAACAATCAAGAAATGCCAAAAAATAGAGGGGTAGAAAGGAACAAGGGGTGGGCATTCAAAATTGGTCCTTTGGCCTTAGAGAAGCCACTCTAATTTAAACCCCAAACAACTGCTCAGTTCGAAGCAATGCAAATATTTGGGGAGACCAAAACGTTTGGGAGCAAGGCTGTTTTTTTCAAGCTGGCTTTGTCTTTAACTGGCTGCCCTTCTTGGCTTCCCTCTAGCATCAGCATCACAACCTCCTGCTACCCTCTCCCTTCGATCTGCTTCCAAGATCCCGTCAGCGACTGGTTCGACAGCCTGGCTGAGTGTTTACACTGGAACGTTAGGAAGAAGCAAAATCACTTCGCCATCGACGAGGAGGAAGAATTTTGAGTGTCGGGTACGCATGGGAAGACGAGAGAACAAAAGGGAACTCTCCTAGTCTATAAGTATTTGAAGCCTGTAGCCTTTGGGAGTAACTTTCCCCTTATCCATATATATCCATCTCTCCTTCCCTCCCTTCCTCCCTCTCTCTCTCTCTTTATATCTATCTCTATATCTCTATGGATATATGGCTATATATAGATATATAAATGGATATATGGATATATAATATAAAAGGAAATTTATAGAGAGGGAGGGAGAGAGAGGGATCTATGGGTACATAAATATATAGATATGGATATATATATGGATATACAGTTATATAGATGTAGATATATAGATATATGTAGATAGAAAGAGATAGATAGATAGATAGATAGATAGATAGATAGATAGATAGATAGATAGATAGATAGATAGATAGATAGGAGGCAGATAGATAAATAGATGAGAGAGAGAGAGAGATACGTGGATATATTCATACACACAAACACACACACACACACACACATATATATGCAGCTAAAAAGACCAAAGGAGTATCTTTTTAGTTGACATTGAGTCTGACAGACAGGCAGGCAGACAGATAGATAGAAAGAGATAGAGATAGATAGATAGATAGATAGATAGATAGATAGATAGATAGATAGATAGATAGATAGATAGATAGATAGATATCTACACGCACATATATATATATTTAGAGATATAGATATATATAAAGGTAGCAGCGTCCTTCATATCAGTCTGCCCTACTGATGCTCAGCTAATGCTGTTAGTTTCCTACCTGGTTAAACCAACCCTGGATAGAAGAGGGACAGGCACAACATCGGCTGAATCTGGGCCACGGAAAGAAAGCAGCAACTTTGTGAAAAACAGGCCATGCTGCCTTCCCAGCAACCGATTCCACGTCCAGCAGCAAGGGAAGCCGTTTTGAAAGGGACGGCATTTGCTCAAGTCGGTTCCCAAATATTGGCAAAATCCACCCACGATTCCCAAGGGCTGTAGGGAGGGGAGCGCGGGGGGGGGGGGAGACCGGCATATAAGCAGCCTCTTATCCGTTTGGCAAATCTGCCACCGCTAAAATTTCTTTACCGCCGCTGCCTTTTCTTCTTTTCTCCTCTTTCTTCAGTTTACCAAAAAAAAAAGGCATGTTTTGGGGATTTTTTCCCCCCAGTGCCTGCTTAAGAACCCCTTTTTCCCTTTTTGTGTTTCAGTGAGCCTCTTTTTTCTATCTGTCTTGTGCGATCCGTCTGTCCTTGAAGGGACCAAGGCAAGCTGGACTCCTGTTGTTGTTGATTTTTTTAACCGGCTTTTGGCATCTTCCAAAGTAGTTTTTTTTTTCCCCTTCAGTCTCTTTTCGGATATAACAAACCAACCAACCAACCAGCAGGTAAAGCCTTCCCTTTCAAGACTCTCCTTCGCTCTCCTGCGAGAATTCTTGGCATTCGAAATAATTCCGACACGCTGCTCCAAATCCATACTTTGAGTTACGGCGGGGTTGAAAAACCCAGCAAGGTCCAAAAAAAAGGAAAAAAAAAAAACTCTTGTGCAGACATTCTTCCAACAACTCAACTTTTTCTGTGGCCAGGATTCCTGCAAATTTGCTCCTTTAAGTCTCTTGAAGTCATGGCCAAACACTGACAAGGTCAAAAATGAAAAAAAAAAACGGATGGAGGGTAGAAATCCTGATTTAACAGCTGAGGACAATCCTGTGAAATTCTGCCAGACACAGAAATAGCTAAAAATTCCTATCCTTTTGGCACCTTATCTCTGAGAACCCAGTGTTACTGAGCTGTTTCCTTCTGGGCCACTCAGGGCTAAAGCTGTTTGAGACAAGGATGCCTTCAATCGATTTTAAGTCCTAAGGAGTATGAAGCTGTTGCTGATGGAATGGAGGATAGCGAGATCTCTTCGAGGTCAAACCACTGCCAGAATATCCAGCTGAAGTTGGGGTGGGGAGAAATCCTTCGTGTTTTTCAATTGTCTTCAAAAATACTGTGTGTCCTTTTTTCCCCCTGTTGTTATATTATCTTCTCTTGTTATTGTCTAAGTTTCTATCTCATGAATATGGGGAGAAAGATAAAGAGATGGCTTTTACAGAGATAAATAATAAAGGGGATTTTTCAAGAATGGGGAACATCCATACTTTTGATATTCTCCATCTGTATCCAAATTCTGCTTTTGTTTTCGTTCAAGATAAGACAAAAGAGGTCATTTCCCTCAGTTCCAGAGAATTGATCATCAGAACCCTGATTTCGAAAGAAATATATATATATATGAATTTTTTTCCTTGCAAGAAAGGAGTTTGCTATTCTCGTGTTTGGTTATTTTTGAAGGCAGGAATCCTTAAAGTGATTATTATTATTGTTTTTAAATGGGTTAGCTGCTTAGTCCCTTGATCACTCTGTATGGTGGAAATAAGAGCATAAGTTATTTAGAATGTGTTTTTTTTTTTTTTTGATACTGACTTCGTTCAGGCATCTAAATTTGATGGAAAAGAAAGAGCTTTCTATTTCTCCCCCATAGAAATTTACTGAGATTTGATCAGGGACAATGTGAAAATGTTTCTGATTTATTTATTTTTTTTAACAATGTGCTTAGTCTTGTGTAAAATCCCTCTCATCTCTGCAGTAGTCCTGTCCTTTCCCCTGTGGACAGAAAACCTGTCCAATTCATCGGACACTGAGTGTTGTCCATTCTAGCATCACAAGCTTATTCAATTTGCTTAGTGGAATTTAAAAAAAAAAATTTTTTTTAATGTGTCGCTGTCGGAGTAAAACACTTGAGCTGTCACCCATCCCAAATTGCACTGGCCAGTCAGAAAAGCTGCCCCACTGTATTTCTTTGAATTGTTTCAAGGATTTGTATCATCCTTCCTCCCCACTCCCCTCTTCAAATCCAAACTATTTTAGCTGATCAGGTGAATTGTAGTCTTGGTATCCGGACTGCAGAAGTGCGGATTTTTCATTTAGAACCGTAAAATCAGAGACATTGCTAGCTTTTTCAAAACACGACACAGTTTGCCGCAATTCGAACAAAACACATAAAGAAGTAAGGAATGACTCGTTGAAAACACTTGGCAAGATGGTTGGAAGTATTTTAGAATTTTTAGAATGTATTTGATTTGTCAATCGCTTACAAGATAATAGGTGACAAGTATATGCATAGTTATGAATACATGAAATGGGTACATATAAGATATAATAAGCAATTTCTTTCCAGGCGAGACAAAGAACAGAAATGAGTATTTTGCTTTTCTCGTCTTCCTTCTGCTCTTTTACCAGAATTTAAACCACAGTTGTACAGAATAGGAACTTGCTAAGTTGGCTTTTCTTCTTAATAAGCAATAATTAAGGAGAGAGAGAGAGAGAGAAAAAAAAGGGCCAGACCTCTTGATAACATATCAAGATTTCACAGATTTGTACAGATTTCTTAACGCAGCTGAAAGGTTTTATTGAAGGCCCAGTGGAAACAAACCAAACCTCATTTCCAATGAAATGAGAGGTAAAACGAGCCTTATTTAGGAAAGGTGGCTGTTTATTTTTTTCATAAGTTGACCGGTTTTTTTTTTTTAAAAAAATCCTCTTTAAAAGAAACATTCTTTTTCTAGCTAGTCCTATATTTCTTCCGGGGTTCGGGGGGGAGGGGGGAGAACCCAGCTGTTTTTTGTTTTTTGAAAAAAAAAACTTAAGGTTGTATATAATCGCCAGCGAGCTTGTAGTTACGTCCTCCCACAAATTCTGTCTCAAAATCACTTTTTAATGCTTCTGGGGCTGTTCTTTCGCTGGGCCAGTCCTGAGCAAACTTCCCCAGCTCTTTTATTCATACATATTTTGGGCTTGGAGGAAGTTAAGACAAGAAAACTTTGTCAGGCGTGACCATGTCATGGCCTGAAATCTGAATTTCGGATTGCAGCTGTCCTCCCCTCACCCTGCATTGCAAAATCCAAAGTTCAGCCCAAACGCTGTGCGTTTTACGGAACCGTGATCGAGCCTGTTCTCTTCAGTATTAAGAATGCCCAGGATCTCCAGCCCTGTGTTTGGTCTTTTTCTCTCTCTTCCTTGCCACCAGTTTTCAGGCTGAAGAACCAAGGCTGGAGGGATAACAAACCAGGATCGTTAAAAGTCAGGTTTCAATCCTGAAGGGGGCACCACTTCACTCGGGCACGCTTCCGTTGGTGTCAAATTCCTTGCAGGCTCTTTTTAAGTTACCTCTGCTAAAAATGGTTGCTGGTGGCTTTTCAACCGGTTTCCTTCCTCTGTTGCTTAAATGCTCCACTTCCCCTCTCTTGGCAAGAGGACGGCAACTCCACCCCGAGAGAATTTCCAAACCCAGCGGTTTTGGAAAGTGTCACTCTGCAGTAGGGCGAGGACAGGACATGTGTAAAGACGCATGACGTGCCAAGCCAACATGCAGAAAGAACATCGGGGTGTGTGAACCTGAAAGAGGCAAGCAAGCGTTACTCCCGGGCAACATGCGAGCGCGAATCAGGACTTGTGGGTTTGATAAGTCGCCAAACCAAAAGATCCCAGCTCATTTTTTTTGCAAGAGTTCCCGAATCCTTGGAAGTTCTTGAATGTGGAGACAGCTGTCTTGATTATTATTACCTTCATTGTCAGAGTACAACATGTGTACACACACACACAACACAACTCACAGTGAGGACAAAAGTCTCTAACCCAGTCCCAATCTTACTACACATTGCACAACGCACCGACCCCGCAAGGCTATCCTACTATGTTGACATTAAGTTATTTTCGGTTCGGAAGTCTGACAACCACGGGTAGAAATTGTTCTTCACCTGTTGGTGTGGCTGCCTATGCTTCTCTATCTCCTACCCGATGGTAGGAGAGTGAAGAAGGGCTGACCGAGGTGTGAGTCATCCCTGAGGATTTTCCTCACTCTTCTAAGGCAGCGAGCCCTAGCGAGGTCATCTAGTGGTGTCAGGGAACGGCCCACAATGTTTTGTGCTGTACTCACCCCCCCCCCCCCCATTGAAGAACATCTTCCTCATTGGCCCTGTTTGTTTCTCCAGATACTTTTCTGGCCATGGTCTAATGAGAAAGACATGTTGAGGTGGCCTAGACAGGTGATGGCAAAGGAAAGTGATAGGGCTGGTTCCAATTTGTTGGTTAATAATAATAAATATTTATTTATATACCGCTCCTCTCCCGAAGGACTCAGAGCGGTGCACAGCCATACAATTAAAACAATAAATATGTGAAAAGTTAAAACTAAATTAAACTAAGGCCCTGGCTGTAATCAATTAAAACCCTTCCCTAAAACCCTAAAATTTAATATAAAGAGTAAAACACCTAAAACTTGCCCAGCGGCAGGTTTATAAATGGACATTTTTAACCGCACGGTCATTCTAGTTGTAAAGGCATTCCTGCGGTGGGATTCTGAACTTCCTTGCAAAGGGGGGGACGTTTCTTATTGTTTCATGCTTTGAAAACTTGTACGATATCGCTGAGAGCGGAACTATTTTGCAGACCTTTTCCAATAAATTTTGGTGGTGGTTTTTTTTTTTTTTTTCCTCCTTTTCCCAAAGATCCTGTGATAGCATCAACGTGGGTGGAAAGCAACCCAGATCCATTGACATGGAGAAGATTAGCGGGGAGGCAAAAGAGATACCGGATCAGCGGTGGGTTTTTTTTTTGAGAGAGAGAAAAGAATGGTTCTTCAAACAGTTCAGCTGGAGGTTTAGTCAAAAATTTGGTTTTTCTCTGAGATAGATAGATGGAAAGAAAGGAAGAAAGAAAGAGAAAGAAAAAGAATAGAATACTTTATTGGCCAAGTGTGATTGGACACACAAGGAATTTGTCTTGGTGTAAATACTCTCAGTATACATAACGAAGGAATATTCGTTAAGAATCAAGAATCATAATGTAAAACACTTGATGATACTCATTAAGAAAGAGAAAGAAAGGAAAGAAAGAAAGAAAGAGAAAGAAAGAAAGGAAAGAAAGAAAGAAAAGAAAGAAAAAGAAAGGAAGAAAGAAAGAAAGAAAGAAAATTCTTTATTGGCCAAGTGTGGTTGGACACACAAGGAATTTGTCTTTGGTGCATAAGCTCTCAGTGTGCATAAAAGAAAAGATACATACGTCAAGAATTATCAGGTACAACACTTAATAATAGTCATAGGGTACAATAAGCCATCAAATCATACTAGGAAACAGTCAATATAAATCGTAAGGATACAAGTGACAAAGTTAGTCACAAGTGGAAGGGGTGGGCGATAAGGAGTGATGAGAAGATTAATAGTAATTGTAGTGCAGTCTTAGTAAATAGTCGGACAGTGTTGAGGGAATTTGTTTAGCAGAGTAATGGCTTTCTGGAAAAAACTGTTCTTGTGTCTGGTTGTTCTGGTGTGCAGTGCTCTGTCGCCTCGTTTTGAGGGAAGGAGTTGAAAGTTTTACGTCCGGGATGTGAGGGGTCCGAAGATATTTTCACAGCCCTCTTTTTGACTCATGCAGGATACAGGTCCTCCATGGAAGGCAGGTTGGTAGTAATTGTTTCCCTAATTATCCTCTGAAGTCTGTGTCTGTCCCGTTATGAGGTTGTAATAAAACTGCAAAGTGGGATTAAGCCCCCCAACGGTAAATAACTTTTATCACAAGCATGTGATTATAAGCATCCCAACACTTGCATCTGGAAAACAGAAACATCTGTTGATTCTTGCGATAACCCAGGGAAAAACAGCACAGTAAATGAGTGACCGATAAAACTTTTTCCCTAGAGCAGAGTTCTAGGAAAAGGGGTAACATTTTTCCACTTAGCCTATTGTGTGTGTGTGTGTGTGTGTGTGTTTTTAGCAAGAGCCACTCGATGGAGCAAATAGATATTGAGTTATAAATCAGCAGGGAATTATGAAAAGGGCAGCCTCTTCATAAATGCCAACTTGCCGTAGGAGATACCAGAGTTGGCACGAGAGGTTAAGAAATGCAAATGCGGTCTCTTTAGTGCAAGTAGAACTAAGTCGTTGCAAGGTTTTTTTTTAACAGAGTTGGAAGGGACCTTGGGAGGTCTTCTAGTCCAGCCCCTTGCCCAAGCAAGAGACCCTATACCATTCCAGATAAATGGCTTTCCAGTCTTAGTCTCCAGTGTTGAAGCATTTACAACTTCTGGAGGGAAGTCGTGCCACTGATAAATTGTTCTCACTGTCAGGAAATTTCTCCTTAGTTCTAGATTGCTTTCCTCCTTGCTTAAATTTCCATCTTTTGTTTCTTGTCTTGCCTTCTGGTGCTTGGTAAGATAGTTTGACCCCCTCTTCTTCGGGGCAGCCCCCTCAAATATTGGAACATGGCTACCATGTCACCCCTGGTCCCTTTTTTTCACGAGAGAATAAAAAATAATAAACGTTTGCAGGAATTGGCAAGGTAGCCAATTCCTGCAAACCTTTATTTGAAGAGCAAATTTTTCTGCCTGGAGAAGACGAGGTCAAAAAAACAATAACACACAAATTACAAAACACAATCGTGCCATTGATCCTTTATTGAAAAATACAAGGCCGGTAACAAATATTTTTCTAAAAATTTATTTATTTAAATAAAGCATTATGGTTAAGAGTATGAAATACAGGGTTTTGTTAGAAAAAATCACTTTGTTATGAAGAATAGCTCAGCTAAGATATTCACATCGCTGGGTAGTGTTTTGAAAAAAATAGGACCAAACCTTTTTGAACTTTTTAAAAAGAGAACTCTCTGATTTCAGCAAGAAATCAGACATGCTAATATTGACCGAAGGAAACTTTTAGCTGGGAAAACCCGACGGTGAGAGCCAAAATTCTGAGAGATAAGAAACTCACCTGGGTCTGATTTAGACAGAGAAGCTGCCCTTTGCAAGGGCTTAGTTGGTGCAACACAGATGGGACAATTTTAGGCAAAGGGTTTATCGTTCGTTCTATCCTGCCTTTGGTGGGTCCTGGCCCCGAAATTCTTCCAAGTGGGACAAAATCTCGTGCCTTTTTTTTTTTTTTTTAAACACAAAAAGGGTGCGTGCAAAATTGAGGGCGACCAGTATTCTGTTCTTCTTTGCTTTTCTGCCACCACACCAGAAGGGCAGAGATGCCTCATTTCCAGGTTTGCAGGATCCGAAACGATCTTTGCAACTGGAAGGAAAGCTCGTCTCCTGAAACCTCAGAAGCGTGAAAAACAGGCAGTAAGAGAGTGCAGCAAACCAGAAGCGATGGAAGAGAAACTGGTTTTCTGATGTCACGCTGGATCGGAGAGCCGGGCCTGAGGCTCTTTTTAGGATGAGAAAGAGGTTAGGGTTAGGGATAGGAACGACGGCTGTAGGCCGGGGATTTGCTTTGCAATTTGGCAATCGAAATCTGCCCCGTCGGTCAAGCTCAGACCTGCCGACCGTTGCAGGGCCCGAATTAAAGTTTAAAAAAATAAATAAATAATGGAGTCATAATGCAGCCAGGGGAGCAAACGCCAGACACCCCCTCCTCCCCACCCCCAACACGAGAAAGGCCACTCGCAGTGCAAGCTACATCTTAAGTTCCTTTGGGAGGATGCGTGGTTTCGTTGGCTTTCCTGCGTTGAGGAAGGCTTGGCGGGGTGGATCCCGGAGAGGCAGCATGGAATCCTAGAAAGTGGAGCAAAGGTCTCCCTTGGGATCCAGTCTCCGCTGCGGCTTCTCTTATCAGATTCCAGAGTCTCAACGGTGGAGGCGGGGGCAAAATGGGGAGGAAAAAAAAATCAAGATTTTCCCAACTTGGTTTTCACTCTATAAGAGCATATCAGTTTGGTGATGGAGCTGCAGGTCACGAATCGATCCTTCCATAGGAAGAAAACACTGGAGAAAGAGAGAGAGAGAGAGAATGTCAGTATTAAAAACAGGAACCCCTCCAAAAAATACAGAAAGTCCTCAATTTACAACGTTTGTTTAGTGACCAAAATTAAAACAGCAACGGTGCTCATTTCTGTTCCAAAGCCGAAGAGCCAGCACTGTCCGAAGACGTCTCCATGGTCATGTGGCCGGCAGGACTGAATGCCTTCGAAGGCGCACCGAGCGCTGTTCCCTTCGCACCAAAATAGTGGTCCCTAATTTTCCTACTTGCATTTCTTTTTTACGTGCTTTCGAACTGCTAGCTTGGCAGAAGCTGCCGGGATAAGGAAACGGGAGCTCCCTCCATTCGGTGGCGCTAGGGATTCGAACCGCCGAACACCCGACCTTTCTGATCGACAAGCTCCGCCTCTTGGGCCACTGAACCACCGCGTCCCTGATGAATCGGTCTAGTAGGGGATTTGGGAAAGGAATTTGCCTTGTTCTCAATCCCCATGCCAGCTGTCCGTGGAAGAGACCCAGGCCACTCTGGAGTGAGGTTACTCCCAGAAATCGTTCCTCTGCCTCCGATACTTACTCCTCTCTCTTAGGCCTTGCCCAAAACTCTGATAGACGTGAAACAGTGCCCAAAACAGAACGCTTTTGATTATCACCGAAATGCAGGAGCAGGTGATCATGGCAGCTTCCAGGGCATAAGAATTCCCTTGGCCCCATTCTGTTATCACCTGGAGGTGGAGGAAAAAAATATATGGATACACTTGTAACTGTAAAACAATTAATCCCTGGAGACAAAATGGAATGAAAGTCACACCTGTCTGCATCTAAGCGCATCCCAGCACAGACCCACAACTCGTTCCTCACCAGCAGCAAAATTGAACCAGCCAAGGTTTGCGGCTGCAAGCTGGGAATCTCATACACACATAGCCACTAAGCCACTTTTGATCCTGATTTGTCGGTGGATTTCCAAAAGTGGTGCTTTTGTCTATACCCGGCCTAATCTCCCCGCGCCATCTACCTTGCAGGCATATTGTGAGAGGAAGGGAAAAGACAATGCCCTGGGATCAGAGTGCGCTCTCTTGGATCGGAAAACCAAGATCCATGGGTATTCTGAGGTCTAATTGGGAGATTTTGCCCATCTAAAGGTTTGCCAGGCTTTGCCAGAGAGGAGAGGAAAGAGGAAGAGAGAAGGGAAAGGAAAAGAAAGGAAGAAAAAGGAAAGGAAGAAGAAAGGAGAGGAAGAGGAAGGGAAAGGAGAGGAAGAAGAAGGGAAAGGAAAGGAAAAAAGGAAAGGAAAGGAAAGGAAAAGAAAGGGAGAAGGGAAAAGAAAGGAAGAGAAGAAAGGAAAGAAAAGAAGATACGGGAAAGGAAAAGAAAGGAAGAAGGAAGAGAAAAAGGAAAGGAAGAAAAGAAAACAGGAAGAGAAGGAAAGGAAAGGAAGAGAAGGGAAAAGAAAGGAAAGGAAGAGAAGGGAAAGGAAAAAGGAAAAAAAGAGGAAAGGAAGGAAAGGAATAGGAAAGGAAGAAGAGAAGGGAAAGAAAAGGAAAAGAAGGGAAGAGAAGGGAAAAGAAAGGAAAGGAAGAGAGAAAGGAAAGAAGGAAAGGAAGAGAAAGGAAAGGAAGAGAGAAGGGAAAGGGAAGGAAAGAAGGAAAGGATGAAGGGAAGGGAAGAAGAAAAAAGAAAGAACGTTGCTCTCTATCTCCCTCCGCTTAATCCTCCTGTTGAGGTTGCTGAAAGATTATCTCTCTTTTATTATTTTTTTAAAGAATGTGATTGTTTTGTTCAAGGCTGGTAGTTTTTCTGCAGTGACTAGGAGAAACATTCCAGAATGGTTTGACGTTAAAAGGGCTTTGCAAGGCCTCAAAAATCTTGTGTGTGTGTTTTTTTTTTACCTTGAGGGCCAGACACGGCTGCTTCCAAAGGGACCTTCAGCCGGCATTTGGAAAGCTATCCAAGTTAACTCGACCTATTGGCATTTTTATTTTATTTTTTTAAGATCAGCGGTTTCCCAATGTTAGAAACTCTTAAAAATGTGTGGACTTCAAATTTCAAAAGAAGTCTGGAAGATGGAAGGCCACGCGTCTTCAAAGTTGCTAAGGTCGCTGTAGACAATGGGGTTGTGATACAAATCACTGAATGTGGCGTTCAGAAAAATGTTTAGCTTTGGTGCTTCTCCAGGGGTGGGATTCAAATTTTTAACAACCGGTTCTGTGGGCGTGGCTTAGGTAGTGGGTGTGGCTTAATGCTCATGTGACTGGTGGACATGGCTTGGTGGTCATGTTATTGGCTGGGTGTGGCCAACACAACATCACTCACATCGAGGCATGCATTTCCTCACCTGGCCTCTCGTGACTCTGGGGATGCTGCAACAGTTGTAAGTGTGAAAAATGGCCACAAGTCACCTTTTTAAGTGCCATTGTAACTTTGAATGGTCACTCCGCACAAGCAAAGTACCAGCAAAGGAGGGGAAAAAAACTCCAGAGAAGTTCCTGAGACAGGAAGTCTAGTCCTCCCAAGAATGTAATAAGGGTTAACGGAGAGGCAATTTCCGTAAGCAACACCAGAATGTTTCCTTCCTGCCTTCCTTACAGGATCAGGCCAGGAATTTCTTCTAACAACCGGTTCTCCGAACTGCTTGAATGTTAACAACCGGTTCTAGCGAATAGGTGCGAACCTGTAGAATCCCACCCCTGTGCTTCTCTCTCTAGAGAAAGGAAAGAGAGGGCAAGGTTGCACTTGTAAAGGACTAGAAAGTGACTGGTTCTCACTTAACAACAGAGCTAACAAACCAACATCTAGAGCCACAAAGTATGCAAAAAACACCAACAGCTTTAACAGATCACTATGACAAGACACCAAATTGGTTGACAGCAGTTGGATTTACTGGTTCAGAAAAGCATGTGGCCCTATTGTTGGATGTCCTTGGATAGGAAGGAATTCAGGTCTGAGTTTCTGAACATGATGGATGGAGACCAAACTTTTGTCGTTATTGTACAAGCAAGGGGACGCCTGCAAATTCCAAAATGGGTAACTGTGTTTTTTTTGTTTTTGGTGTTTCCTCCACGATGGTTCACCAGCCTTACGAGCCAAATTTCCTGCCTTTTATCATGCTGGGTGTTTTTAAAAGAAGTGATCCGCTCTGGGAACTTGCATTTTCTCCACAATTCCATTTCAGGAAACGGGAGTCCAAGTTGCTGCCGTCCTTTCAACTTCCTTCTTTCCCAGGGCTGCATTTGAACGAGCAAGAAATTCCCCCTTATCCTCCTGAAATCAGCAAACTGTTTGGCAAGACTTACCGCGTACAGAAGGTATGCCAGATAAGCCACTTCGGGTAAATTCTGAATCACAAAAATCCAGGCGAGAGGTTTTAACTCTTTTAAGATCTGGAAAAAAAAAACAAAAAAAAAACACCACCCCCAAAAGGCACAAAGTGACTGAAGGTTCACAGTTGCAAAAGAAACCTATCACATCAGTTTTAGCTGGGGGAGGGGGAAGGGGTGGGGGCTCAAAATACAGTAGCAGATAACATCTTTGGAAGAAAGAAGAGCTATACCAGAGGTCTCCGAACTTGGCAACTTTTAAGACTTGTGGACTTCAACTTCCGGGAGTTGAAGTCTACAAGTCTTAAAAGTTGCCAAGTTTGAGGACCCCTGAGCTATACAGCTCTCCACAAATCTTGTAGATGGGGAGAATTAGCATAGGGAGTTAAAAAACAGCCATTAGCAGAGCTGGATAAGCCCCCAAATTCTATACGATAGGAAAGCAACCGAAAGAAAATTCCTGCCTCCTCCCCACCCCTGGCAAGCATTACTGAAAATACTCACTGCGGTGGTGCCGCAAGCTACCTTCAGAACAGCCCAGCAAATCCCAGCAGCCAGGAACACGCTGTGCAGATTTGAAATCTCCCGGGTTGTGGTCAGCAGCAGGACAGACAAACAGAGCTGGGAAACAGAACAGAACCATGATGGTGAACCTATGGCACGCAGAGCCATTTGGACCGGCACGCAAGCTGCAGGCAAACTTACCTCGCTGGGCATGCGCAAGCCTCACGGCTGATTTTCGGCCGGTTTGAGGCCTTTTTCAGCCTCCCAAAGGCTTGAGGAAGGCTTCTGCAGGCTTTGCAGGCCAAAATCTAGGCCCGTTTGCATCACTTCCTGTTTTTATGGAAATACCGGAAGTGACGAAACGGGGCTAGTTTTCGGCTTGCGGAAGCCTTCCTGAAGCCTTTGGGAGGCCGATAACTGGCTGAAAATCAGCTATGAGGCGCAGTGCAGGTAAGGGGGTGGGTGAGTATTACGTGTGCATGTGTAGGGGGCGCGGGGGGGCGCGTGCATTGCCTTCTAGGTGCTGGCACGCGATTGCAAGCATGCAAGCGTGCGCACAATTTTTGGCACAGGAGCCCCCCAAAAAAGATTAGCCATCACTGGAATAGAACAATTGGTGAGGAGGACACGGCTGCAGGTCGCTTCCCCACTCAAATGCTCGTCCGTTATTGGTCTTTGGTGGCAGGAAAGGGGACGTCCGCGATGGACCAGGCCAAAGACTCAAAACCGGAACGTGGTTTGGTGCTGGTGAGTTACCTGAGCCTGGAGGTCAAAGGTCAGCATGGAAAAGCAGAGGTTCAGCATGAAGTACTGGGTTTGGAGGCTCTCCAAGGCGCCGCCCACTCGGAAGGCCATCCGGCTCTCGCTCTGGATCAAGATCACAGCGCAGCAAACGTCGAAGGCCCCCACCAAAAGGATCAGGACAAAGCGAGCCTGGTGGAAGAGGGGAATGAAGGGGACTAGAAAGGGGATTCCCCCCCCCCCCCACTTTGCCCACCGGAGGGCCCCGATCCTCCCCTCCTCGCTATCGCCGGCCTTGGAAGAAGCTCTCCAGCCAGCTGCTCACCAGCAACTCCGGCTTCTGCTTGGCGGGTAGGACGGTGAAGTTGATCACGGAGCGGAGCATGACCAAGGCGACAGAGAGCACGAAGACGACCAGCTCCTGTCGATTCTCCTGCAGGATTCCCCGGCTGATGTAATAGATGCAGAAAACTGCCACAAAAGAGGGGACAGGTTAGCAAGTAGCCAGCGAAGAGGGGTAGAGGAGATTTCCCAAGGGGTACGTGGAAAGCAGAACCCTGAGATGGGTTCTGGGTTTGGATCTGCCCTCCCTGTTTTCAACGAGGGCCGGAACCTTGCTTCCTCTGAAACAGATAAAGCAAAAGGGAACATCTGCTCTCTGGATGGGCAGATCCATCCAATCTGAAGGATTAATTTGAAGACGCTCTTCAGATTCACCGTTTGCCTTTCTCAAGGACCAAAGCAACTAGCAGTACCCCCCCACCCCTCCCAAGTGGCGAAAAGCAAAGCTACGAAGGAAAATGATAATGATAAAATTAGCTAACAGTGGCCAGTTTCCTGTGCTACTGCCTTGGGGAGTGGCTGGCTCGTTTTAGCTATGGTTTGAATTAGACCAAGCAGGACGGATTCGGATATTGAACCATGATGGGGTTGATTTACTTTAGTGCTATGGATAAATCCAACCCTTATGTCATATAAACTAGGGAGGGATTAAAAACAAGAAATATTTGCTTTCTGTAGCGAAAGCTAAGAAGATTATGGAGGGACACCAGGCCCAAATTTTGGGCTTTTCTTGAAAGCCGTTCCTGGCCATTCAAAGATCTGTCTCTGTCTTTGGATCTATCATAAAATGCCAAAATACAAGGTGGAAACTCTTGCTGAGGGCAGGATTCAAGTGGCAGAGACTTTTGAGAGGATTCCTATAAAAGTTGGGACAGCGATGCCACCTATAGCCTGCAGTGAATATTACACTGCTCTAGGAATTGACCGGATTAAAAACCTGGTCCTTTCTATCAAAAGTAGGATGAAGAGATCTAGCAAATTGGGGTCTACACAACTATAACCAAATATAAAGCAGATTAAATTATACTTTAGTTTTTTTAGAAAGAGTCAATTCCCTTCTTGCCTCTTATGCAAGAATTAGATCAGTCTAGATGTTTGTCAAAAACGTATAATTTATATTAAAAAAAGACTACTTTTTGCACCATTAGAACTCATCCTTTCCCTTTTTTTTAGTTTATAAGGTTTTTCAGTCAGGACAATGGTTTGATTACCAAGGCCAATGATCTGGATGAGAGACACAGTTAAATCTTCGTTTTTCTGCTGAAAGAGGGTCTCTATGGTTAATCCAATCACACTCAACAACGAAAGGATGGTGACACAGAAGTAGATCTTGACAGGGGATGATAATTCGGACCATCGTTTGATCTGGAACGATAAAAAGTACAAGCAATGTTAAAAAAAAAAAATTCTCCAAGTTGGACTTCAGCTCCCTTGTTTAGTCCCCAATCCTGAGATTTCCTAGTTAAGTTCCATCTAGTAATTTGCTTTCTGAAGTTGGTTAAGGGAGGTGCCCTCAGCTGCTACATGCCATGTTTGTAAAATTAAGCCAGAAAGGAGTTGATGGCAGTGCCTCAACGTACCTCAGATCAGAATTACATCTGTTTTTTTCTCTCCAGATATTACACACACAAGGTCCAATAGCTTCAACCACTTTAATTGAAATTAACAAGATTGGTGAAGTTCAGATACTTACAGGGCCACACGGCGTGGCAATCAGCTCTTGATGTCTTGGTATTAGGTTTGGCAATGGAGAATTTATGCTTTCGTTTGGCAAAGGAGAGGCCAGTGCTTCTTCTGACTGGGAAAGGAGAACCCTAGATGGATTGAAAAAAAGAGGAAAAAGAGATTGAAAAAAAGAGAGGAAAAATATAAGTCGAGGTTCAGGTAAATATATGTGGAAACGCGCCGGTCCATCATGGATGCAGAACTATCCATTTTCAATTTTTATAAAAAAAAAATGAAGTCAAGATTTAGCTGGAGGATCTAAGATATTAGATGCTTAGAGGTGGAGCTCTCGCCTCACAATTGGGAGGCTGTGAGTTCAATCCTAGTTAGAGGTAGATATTTCTCTCTCTGGGCACAATGAGAATTTATCTGCTGAATAAAACTCCACACTGGCGACCGGGAAGGGTATCCGGCCAGTAAACACTCAGCTCATTCAGTTGCCCAAGACTCCATCCTGCAAGGGATTATCAAGTCATTAAAAGATGATGATCTAAGACAGATGTTGGGAGGAAAATGTTATTTCGAAGCCATTCATGGAGAGCAGCCCTTGAATCATTTGCAAAATTGCACAACTGGAACATTTCAAGTGAGGTGGATGTGTGTAGGAGGCAGCACTGAAATGTTGGTTCGCGTTGGCAGTTTCCTGGTACAAGGGTCAGGAAAAACACCAGGGCCATCAGCTACCCAGCTGCCCAAGGTTAACATAAAAAGCTAAGTTTCTAGTCCTCCTGAGGTGGGGGAGTCCATGCTGAGGTTTATTTTGCATGGCGCATGGAATTACCAAGCTGGCCCAATGATGATGATTAGCCCCAACTACTGTGCCAAACCGGATTAGGATTCACGCTAATCCCAGAAACTCAGTTGGGCTGATTGAATAAATCATGATTCCCAAATAGATCACGATTCCAGGTCCTAGCGGATCCTGGCATCTCCCAGATGCACTGAAACCCCAGCTTCCATTATCCCCTGGACTGGAGTGATGGGGACTGTAGTCCCACATTTCCAACCCCTCCCCTCCATTTTCAAGTGAAAGCCCACCCTCCCATCAGAGGGCCGTGACGTCAGAGGGATGGTGACGTCACGCCGCGGCCAGGGAGATGGAGCTGTAACGGAAAGATCGGTCGGCTTTCCTCCCCCACCCCACCCCCGACCCCCAACCGTCGTCTACGGATCCCCGCAAGGCGCAGTGAGCGGCTGCTACCTCGTCCCGGGCGTCTCCATAGCGACGGCGACCGTTACATGCCCCAGGCGACCGATGAAGCGGGCGCTCCCGAATACGGGAAGTGCTTTAGGGCGGTGGCCATAGAGAAAGGAAGGGCCCCATCAGACCAACTTCCGGCCGAGGCGGAAACGCGCCATTTTCAAGTCCTGCGCCCGCCCTCCGGGGAGGGGTTCGAAGCCAAGGTGCCATAGAGAGAGAGACATCTAGACTTAACCTCCTGCTCTAATTGTCTCTAGTCAACGGTAGTATTTTTCTCATTTATGTGCTAACTTGTGACGTCACTTCCTGCTCTCAAATAACTAGCCAAACCTAAGCTGAGAACGTCATAATTTAAGCTGCTTTAGAAGGCATTAAAACCGTTTTTCCCCCATTATCAGATATCCTGACATAAATATTCCCTTCCTTGCTGATCTGGATAAAAGAAAGCAGAAGAAATCTGAGTGACCCTTGAGTGCTGCCTCAAGAGGACTAGAAACTTGAGTATACATGTAAATGGGAGCATGGTAGAAAGCAAGGCTTCCACTTTCAGTATCCTCAACCACCATTTCAGTTTGGTTTTAGTTCTAAATGTAGACACTGGTATCTCATTAACTGTGAAGACTTGGTGTCTAGTATCTCAAACAGGACTAGAAACCTGTTTGGCTTTAATTAGGAATGGTTTGAAGCTCACTTCAGGGAATTCTCAATATCTCACTGGCTTGGATGAGCAATTTTTGAATTTACTTGTAAACTGTCCCTAGTCATTTAGATAGTGAGATGGGCGATGTATACATTGGACAAATTAAATAGAGTAAAATTAATAAAACTAAAAGGCCAAGGAATGTTTCTCTTGTTCCTTCCCAATTTTTAGAGTCCAATGGTAAGTTGTCTTTGGATTAATCCCTGCATGACTTGTTTTTTTTTAATTCCTGCATCCTCAGCAAGAGAAATATCGTCCCTCTTCAATTCAGAAAACCCAGCTCTTTCTTAAAACATAACAGAATAATAACACAATAACAGAATTGGAAGGGACTTTGGAGATCTTCTAGTCCTGCCCTCCCCTTTCCCCTTCCCCCAAGCAGGAAACCCTGTAACATTTCAGACAAATAGTTGTCAATTTCTTCTTTAAAATCTCCAGTAATGGAGTATCCACAACTTCTGGTGGCAAGTAGTTCCACTGGTTAATTGTTCTCGCGGTCACGAAATTCCACCTTAGTTCTAGGTTGCTTCTCTCCTAGATGAATTTCCATCCTTTGCTTCTTGCCCTGCCTTCAGGGGCTTTGGAGAATAAGTTGACCCTCCTATTTGGCGCAGCCCCTCAAGTATTGGAAGACTGCCACCATATCACTTCTAGTCCTTCGTTTATTTATTTATTTTGTCAATTTGTCAATTGCTTACAAGATAATAGGTATAAGTAAAAACATAGTTATGAATACATGGATACATATAAGAAAAAAATAAAAAAATAAAAGAAACCATAGGACAGGGACGGTAGGCACGTTGGTGCGCTTATGCAGGCCCCCTACAGACCTCTTAGGAAAACGGTGAGGTCAATAGTAGACAGTCTAAGGTTAAAGTTTTTGGGGTTTGGGGAAGAAACCACATAGTCATTTCGAATGTTCCAGACATTGACCACTCTGTTGCTGAAGTCATATTTCCTGCAATCAAGTTTGGTGCGATTAACCTTGACTTTGTATCTATTGTGTGCTCTTGTATTGTTATGGTTGAAGCTGAAGTATTCATTGACAGGTAAGACGTTGCAATGTATGATTTTATATACTATATTTAGATCGGACCGAAGGCGGCATAGTTCTAGCTTTTCTAGGTCTAGAATTTCGAGTCTGGTGGCATAAGGTATTCTGCAACGAGTAGATTAAATTAGACATAATTAGACATACTCCATTCCTGCCATGGTCTCTTAAGAAAAAAAAAATGTAAGAGATTACTCCAGTCCCTTCTTCCCTTAGGGGGCATTTCTCAAAAAGAAAATTGTATTTTGGGAATTACTGAGATTTGTTCTTTTTCCCCAACAGGGAAATTTGAGTCTGAAAACCAAGAGGCATTTTAAGCATGCTCAGAGAATCCTAATCACACGCAAGTTAAATCTGACCTATGCATCGTGGCTCTTGGTAATTTCTCTCTCTTTTGTCATTTTTTTCCTCCTCCCGCTTCTGGTTTGCTCCGCCCTGCCAAAGGAGGAGCAGATTGTATAGCAGGCAGCCCACCTCCCTGTCTGATGGAGGTAGCCCCGGTAATGGCTGCGGAAGAAGAGGACAGGATCTGCCAAGGAACAGAGGCAGGTGTGTGTTTGTGTGCAGGACAGCCTGGGCACAATTGTGTTGCACTGCATTTACAAGTAGGGGCATAATTTGCTTGGGGTTCGAAAGGGCTGTTCGAGAGACATTTTGACACACCGACCTTTTCTGACTCCACAAAAGGAAATCGATTTAGAACCAAGGACGCTTTTGGATATTGTTTATTGCTGGTGTGGGCTGTGTTGCAGTTATTTGTTCATGAAAATCTATACCTTTGACAAAGAGGCTTTGTGGGCACAGCTGTTGAGAAAAGTGAGCGGTATGCCTGAATTACAATCAAGAGCTAGACAGAAGGTAGTTTGGAAATTATCTGAACGGATCCTTTTTTAGAATGGTTTTCCAATAGGAATTTAATGTGAGTCACTATGGCATAAACCTTCGTCGTCTGCTAAAGCTAAGCCCAGTGAGATTCAAGAGGAACCTTGAAAATCGAATTAATTGCCCAAACTTTTCATTGTTTATGAATAAACCCGTGTTGTATCTTTAACGTATCTTTGGCAAGAGTTTTATGGTAAGGGAGGGAGCGATAAAATATAGTTTGTATATCATTATGGCTAGGTTACCGTACAGTATTCAAAATATTATGAGAGCCATATGCAATTGTATTTTTGTTTATTTTTTGTATTCCAGTCTATGTGCACATTTGATTTCTGTAACAGGACTATACTATGAATAGTGTTTATGTACACATGCCAAAATATAACATTTCCACTGTTATTGACAGTTGTACATGAAGCTTAAATGAATTCATAGTAACTGAGGAAGGTTGTTACCATCTCATCTTTAACGATATTAAGTAACAAGAAGAAGTCTTCCATTATCACAGCTCTGGCCTAAAAAAGTTCATTCTTGATCGATTTGCTTTTGATGTTTTCAGGGTTTGGAAATTGCCAAGAAAACAAAGGCTCTGTCAGCACATGTGTTCAATTTTTTTTCAAGGGCAGAGCTATCTGCACAAAGGATCTTCATTTGGCATGTACTTTTGTACACCTGGACATAAGGAAAAATAATGCACAGGGGAAAAAGCACCATCTCAAACCAGAGAATCAAAATGCTGCTGGTTTTTAATTTCTGGTGACTTTGATGTTGAAGGATGTGGTCCCATGTCTTGAAACAGGCAGTTTTCAAAATTAGCAAAAAGTTCCCTATGTTGAGGGGGTCCTTAGTGGTCTCTGAGATTGGTTGTTTTCTTGCACGCATTTCATTGCCCAACTAGGATACATCATCAGTGTTAGAAGGGAGCAGGTTTGCTATCCGGTTATATACTGTTCAATCCAGTCCAAGGACTTTACACTGGATTGGACTGGATTGAACTGTATATAACCGGAAAGCAAACCTTGCTCCCTGCTGGTGTAACCTAGTTGGGTAATGAAATGTCTGCCAGGAAACAACCAAGCTCATAGAACACCAAGAACCCCTCATTTCAAATATTCTCCTTTATTAGTTCCCTGTGTTGCCAAATGTTGTATATATAATTACTGGTATCATAAATTTGAAGTTTCCTGGTTTTTGGGTTTTGTTTTCCCCAACAGTCAGGTGAATGAATCCAGTGTGGTGAGTTATGCTCACCTTGTTTTTAATTTCATTTTTTTCCAACGGACTGTTAATTTTCATTGGGGACTGAGCGTGCCTGCCTTTCAAACTCTTTTTTTCTGTTAAACTTTGAACTTGGCTTATTAATCTGCCCTCTGCCCAGGGAGACGTTGGCGTTAGGCATACCTAATTTTATTGATGAGACAGTGCCCTTATCTTACTTTCTCACCTATTTTGTTACTCTCTGCTTGTTTACTTCTCAAGAGCCTCTCTCTGAGGGAGGGAGGGAGAATAAAAACAAAACATCTCGTTGAAGTTCACTGCAACTGTACCACCAGTATTATATCTTTAGGTGCGATATTCTGTCTCACCGAGTCCAACTGGATGGAGGTGGCCTGCTTTTGATGGAAATCTGTTTTGGCAATCACAAAACTGCTCCCTTTTTTTGATGAACTTAGAACTTAGAACTTGCGTTGGAAATGTTTTTTTTTGTGTGTGTGTGTGGTTTATTTCTTTTGGCAGGGATGGGCTTTGAAAGACGTGGCATCAGATCACAGCTTGGTTTCTTGTTTTTCGTTTAAATAGCTCTCCCTCCTAAACCATTTGACTCCCAGCCAGGCTTGTTAAGGCAGCTGTTTTCTTGGCTCTGTTTTGGGTGGTTCTTTTTGTCTGAAGAAACCAGGCTACTTCAGGGTTGAATACCTACCGCTCTACAAATCCATTTTATTGGAAGCTGCAGGAGGGGGTTTGGGGAAATTTAGAAACAGGATTGCTGCAGACGGCGGCAAAGGGGTGAGGTGGATTGGGTAAGAAAGTCTGGTCTAATAGGTCTCTTGACAAGCGGCTCTTGTTTGAAGGAGAATTCAGGGCTTCATGTGGCAGCTTGTTCCACTGGCTGACAGTTGGAAGGTTCTTCCTGATGTTTAGCCAAACTCTCTTCTTTTTTTTTTTTTTTGGTTCAGGGTTTGGTTAAGCCCTTTGAGAATAAATGCCCTCCTTCTGTATGATGACACCTCTCTTCTTTCTCAAAAGCCCTCCCACCCAAAGTTCAACAGACAGAACTCCACAGGGAATGCCAATTTGGTGAACCTCAGAAGTCAGTTTACTTTGTTATGCTCTGATGTCCAAACTTCTCTCTTTCTCTTTCCTTCCTTCCTTTTCTTTCTTTTTCCTTCTTTCCTCACTCTCTCCTTTCCTCTTCCCTTCCCTTCCCTCCCTCCTTTCCTTCCTTCCTCCTTTCCTCTCCTTTCCTCTCCTCTCCTTCCCTTCCCTTCCCTTCCCTCTCCTCCCTCCTTCCTTCCTCCCTCCATCATTCCCTCCTCCTTTTCTTTCATTCCTCCCTCCTTTCCTCCCTCCCTTCCTCCCTCCCACCTCCTTCCCTTCCCTCCCTCCTTTCCTCCCTCCTTTCCTCCCCTTTCCTTCCCTCTCCTTCCTTCCTCCTTCCCTTTCCTCCCTCTCTCCTTTCCTCCCTCCCTCCCTCCTCCTTTCCTCTGTCCCTTCTTTCCTCCCTCCCTCTTTTCCTTCCTCCCTCCCTCCTCCTTTCCTTTCCTCTCCTCTCCTCTCCTTTCCTTCCCTCCTCTTCCCTCCCCTTCCCTTCCCTTCCCTCCCCTCCTCTCCCTCCTTCCCTTCCTTCCTTCCTCCCTCCTTTCCTCCCTCCCTCCTTCCCTCCTCCTTTCCTTCCCTCCCTCCCTCCCTACTTTCCTTCCCTTCCCTCCCTCCCTTCTCTTCCTCCCTCCCTCCCTCCCTCATTCTTTCCTTTCTTTCTTCATTCCAGACAACGGAGCAACGTGTGACCAAATGCACCTGAAGCTCTTCACAAGCCAAGGGAATTTGGAGGGCCCCCCTGCTCAAGTTGGAGGGCTCCGCTTTGGCAGTTGAGTGTCTGGGGGGGCCCCACTTCCAAACATGGCCACCCTAACCAGCAGCTCCCCTTTGGACCCGGCCGACTCCGGCTCTTCCACCTCCCTCGCTTTGCCTCTGTTGGATGACAAGCCCAAAGCGAAAAACCTCTTCCAGGTCAGCTCCCTCTTCCCTAGCCGGAGTGAACGCTTCGTCATCGCCCGGAGCGACAGCATGCCGGAAGAGAACGTCCTGAAAATCACCATCACGGAGACCACAGTTATTGAGTCGGACCTGGGCATCTGGAGTTCTTACGCCCTTACCTACCTCACTCTCTGGTTCTTCTTCAGCTTCTGCACTCTTTTCCTGAATAAGTACATCCTGTCATTGCTGGAAGGAGAACCAAGTATGTTAGGTAAGTAACCTGAACGCCATCACTCTGCTAAACAAATAATACCCTCAACACTATCCAACTATTTACTTGATGATTCTTGACTCTTGACGAATGTATCTTTTCTTTTATGGACACTGAGAATATTTGCAGCAAGACAAATTCCTTGTATATCCAATCACACTTGGCCAATAAAGAATTCTATTCTATTCTATTCTATTCTATTCTCTGATTCTCCTCCTTTTCTCTTTTTCTTTCTCCTTCTCCTTCCTTCTATTCTATTCTATTCTATTCTATTCTATTCTGTGTACACTGAGAGCATTTGCACCAAGACAAATTCCTTGTGTGTCCAATCACACTTGGCCAATAAAGAATTCTATTCTATTCTATTCTATTCCATTTACACTGAGAGCATTTGCACCAAGACAAATACTTTGTGTGTCTAATCACAGTTGGCCAATAAAGAATTCTCTTCTCTTCTCTTCTCTTCTCTTCTCTTCTCTTCTCTTCTCTTCTCTTCTCTTCTCTTCTCTTCTCTTCTCTTCTCTTCTCTTCTCTTCTCTTCTCTTCTCTTCTCTTCTCTTCTCTTCTCTTCTCTTCTCTTCTCTTCTCTTCACACTGAGAGAATTTGCACCAAGACAAATTCCTTGTGTGTCCAATCACAGTTGGCCAGTAAAAGAATTCTAAAATCTCACATTCGCTTTGGCCGGCGTAGGGAGTTTTGGCAGTTGATGTCTTAAAGTTGCCCACTTGAGAAGCCCCAATCGCTTGGCGTGCCAAAAAAATCAGCGCCGGGAATCTCTCCGTTCTTGAGATTGCAAACTCCCTAGGTCTTTTCCTTGATCTAAGCCTAAATTAGATTTCACGCAGAAGCCTAAACACGTCGAAAAAACTTTTCCTGCCGGTGCCTTTCCCGCCGACCGCAGCTGAAATGGGCTTTTTGCCATCGGACAAATAACCTGACCCTGGTGGTTGTAAAAACCTTGCAATCGAATTCTACAGAATAACAGAGTTGGAAGGGACCTTGGAGGTCTTCTAGTCCCACCCTCCCCCCGCTCAGGCAGGAAGCCCTATATAATTTCAGACAAATGGTTGTCCAATCTTTACTTTAAAATCTCCACCATTGAGGCACTGACAATTTTTGGCAGCAAATTAATCCATTGATTAATTGTTCTGACTGTTAGGAAATTTCTTCTTGAAAGTGAAGTTGAAATTAGTTATATTAAGAAGCCATTCTAGTGATTTTAGGGGGGGGTGATATTTTAAAATATACATGTTTTAAAATATACAGTTGATTATTTAATGTTTATATGTTTAAAGTTGGGGAATTAATTATTAAATGAGATAGATTGAGGTAGGCCAGGCTGAGAGATTTGGTTTGACCCAAAGCTATTCAGTGAAGTCCCATAGCCAGAATCTGAACTTGAATCTCAGCGCCTTCGCCATTATGCCACATGGGCCCAGAACCCAGGTTAATCCAATCACCAGATGACGACCCATTGTCAGGACTCCAACAAATCCACCCCCATTCAAATCATAAAGCCTCTAGCTGCATCTCAGAAAAAAAGAAAATTGATTTATTAGAAGTGGCCATGTTGGTGTTAGCGGGATGCAGCCGATACTAAATTACATCATTCATTTCCCCCTTGACCCTGGTCTTCCCGACTCCACCCCCTGGATGCATATTCTCCAATGGGACACATCCATAGCCAAGAGCCATCAATCATGCTCTCCAGTAATAATCTTGTGCGCCAACAGCTTTGGCTGCCTAGCAATTATCTGAAGTATTTAAGGAATGCACTGTTTCTCCACCCCCCCACTCCTTTTTTCTGGCAGCTAAAAAGACCAAAGGAGTATCTTTTTAGTTGACACCCATGTTTTAACTTCTGACAAACTGACTCTGTCCATATCGTAGTTTGTCCTCTGGCTGGAAGGGGAAACCTCAGTCCACTTTTCGTTCTGGGTCTCCTAATTTTAGGCATCCTCTGTTCCTTCCAGGCGCTGTTCAGATGCTTTCTACCACCTTCATTGGCTGCATCAAAATGTTTGTCCCCTGCTGTCTTTATCAGCACAAGAGCCGTCTCTCCTACCCCCCGAATTTCATCATGATTATGCTCTTCGTTGGCCTGATGCGGTAAGGCCTGGGCACATTTGGGGAAACCGAGTCACTTCTTCATTGGGGGATGCCTGTCTTTCTTGCTTCACCCCCCCCCGCCCCCCCAAAAAATCCAGATCTGTGTTGTGTTCCCCCTTGGAGAAAACTAAATTCATTTGTTTAAATGTTAGCATTTTTTGAAGGAATCCTCTGAGGCAAACACTGGAGAATTTCCTTTTTTTAAAAAAAAAAAAATTATCAATCTGCTCTTGCATTGGCTTTTTTAAAAAGCCAGATTTCTCCACCTCTGAGCTTTTCAGATTGTTCTGAAACTTTGTTCCAAGAAAACAAACACCAAACAGAGATAAAAAGCAAAACCTTTTAATGATTCTCAACGCATTCCGTTCCTTCTTGGTTAAAGGGCTATTTGAAACTAATTATCTCTGATAAGAACGAGCCTTGCCAAGGCTGTGCAAGGCTGCCAAGAACACTAGATAAAGTTGCCAAGAAATATTCCAAACACAAAAAGTCTTCAAACACAAACCAAGAGAGTCCGAACCCTCCACAAGGCTTGAGTGCAAAAAAGTCTTTGCTTCCTGCAAAGAACTCCGATTTCTCAGCTGGCTTTTAATCCCTTAAGGGAGGGGCCATTACCTTGCAGCCTTACTCCCGAGTCGCCCGTGCTGCTGCAGCTGCTCCTTCCTTCGAGTAGCCCTGCGTGCGCACACACTGGGCACAGGCTCCTCGGGGGCCTCTTCATTGTTGCTGCCAGTCTCCACAATCTCTGAAGGCAGCCTTCCACTCCCTGATGGTCCTGGCCCCATCCCTGCATCCCATGCAGGCCCCACATCTGAGTCCTCACTCTCTGAGACCTCAGCTGCCCACACCTGTTGCCGGCAATATTTCTGGACTATATCTCTATAATTAGCTATATAGATCAACCGGGGGCGGGGGGGGGGGGAAATACACCAGATTTATAGATTTAACTACTGGATAAAACTAAAACCTTCCATTGCTGAGAGCTTTGTTTTTCTTCTTCAAAGAAGAAAATATTTTTTGCTGGGTGTGTTTGGGCTGCTGCAAAGTTAAACTGCCTTTTCCTCCTTTTGCTGCTTCTCAGGTTTGCAACTGTGGTTTTGGGGCTTGTCAGCTTGAAGAACGTGGCCGTTTCCTTTGCCGAAACCGTGAAGAGCTCAGCGCCAATTTTTACCGTTATTATGTCGCGTATGATTTTAGGAGAATACACCGGTATGTTTCGCTGAAATCAATGTCCCTCAAACGTGAAACTGAGCGTAGGGATTGTAGGTGATGTTTTGATATTCCAACCTTTGGGGCTATTTTTATTAATGTTCAGGAAAAGCTTCCTACGCAGCCTTAACACCTGGTTGCTACAGGCAATCAGAAATTCAGCCCAGGTGAGTTTTTGAGCTGATAGTCACTCCGTTATTTGCCAACCCTTCAAGGTAGGCTACGAGAAAACAGATTCCTCAAGGGGGTTTTAAATTTTGGGATTTTAAATTCGGGGTTTTTATTGTTAATTTATTGGGGTTGGCAGCCTTAGGATATTTAGTGGCAGCCTTAGGATATTTAATCTTCTTTTAACTTTTGTAATGTGGAATGTTTTATAGTTAGCTGTACACCACCCTGAATCCTTTGGGAGAAGGGCGGTATATAAATGTATAAATAAATACATACATACATGCATACATACATACTAGAACTTTATCGAAACAGACAAATAGTTTTTGGCTCTTGGAAGCTTGGCTGCGTCTTCCCTCCCTTTTAGCCCCCAAGAATTTAAAAGAGTGCCAATTTGAGTTTCTAATGTTTTTTTTTTTCTTCTTTCTTGGGAAATTGTCATCTCATTTCCACTGGCCTGTTAGATGTTTGTGTCATCCTATAAGGAACATTTCTTGCACCAGCACTCTAAAAAAAATGCAAGATCTCTCCATGTCCAGAGGTGGGATTCAAAATTTTTAACAACCGGTTTTATGGGTGTGGCTTAGGTGGTGGGCGTGGCTTGGTGGTCATGTGACTGGCTGGCATGGCCAACTCAACGTCACTCACATCGAGGCATGCATCTCCTCGCCTGGCTTCTTGTGACTGTGGGGATGCGGCAAGAGTCGTAAGTGTGAAAAATGGTCATAAGTCCATTTAAGGGGACTCATAAGGGATGGGATTCTATCGCTTCGCACCTATTCGCTAGAACCGGTTCTTAACATTCTAAGCAGTTCGGAGAACCGGTTGTTAGAAGAAATTCCTGGCCTAATCCTGTAAGGAAGGCAGGAAGGAAACATTTTGGGGTTGCTTACAGAAACTGCCTCTCCGTTAACCCTTATTACATTCTTGGCAGGACTAGACTTCCTGTCTCAGGAACGTCTCTGGAGTTTTTTCCCCCTCCTTTGCTGGTACTTTGCTTGTGTGGAGTGACCATTCAAAGTTACAACGGCACTGGAGAAAAGTGACTTATGACCATTTTTCATACTTACGACTATTGCAGCATCCCCACAGTCACGAGAGGCCAGGCGAGGAGACGCGTGCTTCGATGTGAGTGATGTTGAGTTGGCCACATCCACCCAATAACATGACCACCAAGCCACGCCCACCACCTATGCCACGCCCACAGAACCCATTGTTAAAAAATTTGAATCCCACCCCTGGAGAGGAGGAATATATGTTGGATATATTCGTAGCTTCGGGTTGTTCCTAAAACTAGTAAAGAACAGAAAAGAATAAAATCCATTTATTCAGCCCTTCGGAGACCATTTTTCAACCTTCCCGGACCCCGACCACAAGTCAAATGGGCCAGAAATCTTTCACCGGCTACGTTTCCGTTCCTTCGTCTTCTCCTGATTTCTCCTCCTGTGTCCCCAATTGTCCCAGGGCTGTTTGTAAATCTCTCCCTGGTTCCCGTGATGGGCGGGCTGGCTTTGTGCACCGCGACCGAACTGAGTTTCAACATCCTCGGCTTCTCGGCAGCCTTGTCGACGAATATTATGGACTGGTAGGCACTTCGACAGCTCAGAATGGGGAGGCAGGCAAAGGGGGGTGGGGGGGGTGAGGGGTTGGATTTGCATCAAGGGTTCTCAGCTGACAAACAGCTTCTGGCCTGGCCTTATCTAGACAGCGGGAAACATCTGCAACAGGTTGTTGTTTTTTTTCCCCACCCAACCTTTGAAATGAATGTGGCTTCCTTCTCCTTTTTTTTTTCGTTTTTGCAGTTTGCAGAACGTTTTCTCCAAAAAGCTACTGAGCGGGGACAAATACCGTTTCTCGTAAGTATCCGGTCATTCACCCTTTGCACGGTGGAACTTTTGGGAAGGGGTGCGACGGCCTACGAGGTGCAGCATCTCTCGCCTCCCCATCGGGAGGCTGTGAGTTTCATCCTCGGGCAGATATTTCTCACTTTGGGCTACAAATGAGAAGATATCTGCCGAAGAAAAACTCCGCCCTGGTGACGGGAAGGGCATCCGGCCAGTAAAACACTCTCCTAGCTCCGTTCAGTTGCCCGGATTCCGCCCCGCGAGGGATTATGGGGGGGGGGGGGGGGTTCGTTAAAAGAAGATGATGATGATTTAACAGAAGCTTTGCTTCTCCGCTCCGAGGGGACCTACGTTAATTTCTTTGGGTGACCCTTCAAGTCCCCAGATCTCGTTTTTTTCTTTTGCAGAGCTCCTGAGCTTCAGTTCTACACCAGCGCAGCTGCTGTGATCATGCTTATTCCGGCTTGGGTCTTTTTCATGGTGAGATGTCTCACACACCCACACACACACCCACACATACAGAGAGAGAGAGAGGTGGGGGGTGTAGGGATTGAGGTGGCACATTGCTGTTTGCATCAAACAGGTCACAACTGAGATTCTGTCTTGTTGGGGAATGTTGTGAACGGTTGCAAGCTAGAAGCTGACATTTGGCAGGTGGGGCCCAAACTGAGTGGAACAGTCATTTTTCTCTTTTCTGACTGGTTTTTTTTTTTCTTTTGCTTATGCCTTCTTTCCTTCCTTCCTTCCACCCTCCCTCCATCTCTCCCTTCCTTCCTTCCTTCCCCCTTTTTCCTGTTCTCATCTTCCTTCCTTCCTTCCTTCCTTCCTTCCCATCTCTTCCTTCCTTCCTCCTTTTCTTGTTCTCATTTTCCTTCCTTCCTTCTTTCCTTCTTTCCCATCTCTTCCTTCCTTCCTCCTTTTCTTGTTCTCATTTTCCTTCCTTCCTTCTTTCCTTCCTTTCTTCCTTCCCCCTTTTTGCTGTTCTCATCTTCCTTCCTTCCTTCCTTCCTTCCTTCCTTCCTCCTTCCTTCCTTCCTTCCCATCTCTTCCTTCCTTCCCCCTTTTTCCTGTTCTCACCTTCCTTCCTTCCTCTTCCTTCCTTCCTTCCTTCCTTCCTTCCTTCCTTCCTTCCTTCCTTCCTTCCTTCATCTCTTCCCTCCTTCCCCCTTTTTCCTGTTCTCATCTTCCTTCCTTCCTTCCTTCCTTCCTTCCCATCTCTTCCCTCCTTCCCCCTTTTTCCTGTTCTCACCTTCCTTCCTTCCTTCCTTCCTTCCTTCCTTCCTTCCTTCCTTCCTTCCTTCCTTCCTTCCTTCCTTCCCATCTCTTCCTTCCTTCCCCCTTTTTCCCGTTCTCAGCTTCCTCCCTTCCTTCCCTCCCTCTCTACCTCTCTCCATCCTCCGTTCCTACATTCATTCTTGCACCCTTATTTAATCTCTTCCATCTCTTTCTCTTCATTTCTTTCCCTTCCTTTCTCCCTCTGTTGCCTTTTTTTTCTTTTCTCCTTTCTGCCCCTTCCAGCCACCTGCTGGGAAGAGAGGGGAGCATCCCTTGATCAACATATCTACTGTGCTTGAAAACGACGTAACGCTTAGCTTTGGGTTGCCAGTCCCAGGTCGATAAAGGGCTGTTTCGTTCAGCACTCCCACGGCCTTTCGTGCCACACGTGCCACAAATTGGGAGAAAACAGGGGCAGGGCTGAGTTCCTGGCGCTCCCTCCCTTTTAACCTCCTGCCCTCTCCTTCTCTTCCGTTTCATTCCTTCTCTTCCCGCCTGAAAGGATATGCCGGTGATTGGGAAAAGCGGGCGGAGATTCCAGTACAACCAGGACATTGTGGTGTTGCTCCTGATGGACGGAGTGCTCTTCCACCTCCAAAGTGTGACCGCTTACGCCTTGATGGGCAAGATTTCCCCCGTAACCTTCAGGTAAAACTGAAAAACCCCAGAAATTCCCTAGGGCCATCATCCAATGAGAAGCAAGCAGAAGCGGTGCGGTGGCTCCAGAGGTGGAGCTCTCGCCTCACGATGAGTTCGATCCCAGGTAGAGGCAGGCATGTTTCTCTCTCTCTGGGCACCATGAGAATAGATCTGCCGAACAAAACTCCTCATTGGCGACAGGGAAGGGCATCCGGCCATTCAACATTCTGCTAGTTCCATTCAGTGGCCCAGACTCCACCCCGCAAGGGATTATGGGGTCGTTAAATGATAATGATCATCCGATAAGAAGCTATTTCAGGGGTAGAGTTACAAGGAAGCCATGGGGTGGGGAAAAGGTTCCTAGCTCCCAATTAGCATGGCCTTCCCAATCCCGAGACCCTCTGGCGCAGCTGGACTACAGCACCCATCATCCCTAGTCATACGGCAAGGGCTGTAATCTTGTCTTGTTTTGGTAGTGCTGCTCACAATCATGCAGAGCTGGGGAGTAACAGCCAAAGAGATGTCTCTCTTTTCATATATTTATACTAGCTCGATACCCGTGCTTCGCTACGAAACTATGAGGTTGGGCTTAGTTTTTGGGGGAGGAAAAATAAGGGGAAAAAATTCTTCCTCTGCCTACCAGCATCCATTGGTATTCACCTGGCTAGCGTCCCAGTCAGTGTGTGAGAGAGAGTTGAGGGGCTGTTTGGAAAGTGAAACAGTATTTGCTGTGTGAGCAAGAAGGAGACAGCAAGGAGCCGGGGCGTGGCTTAGCTCAGCTGTTCTGTACTAAAGCTGCTTGGTGCTGTGAAATTGAAACTGAAACTCCTCTCAAAAGAAATTTGAGATTTCTTTTCAGTTGGGGAGGGAGAGTAGAACTCCTTAGCATCAGAGCGTGTATAATAATAATAATATAGGAAATACTAAATGCTCTGTTGGTCATTTTGAAAAATCCTTTCTTAGTGAACCCCCAGAAGTCAAGAGGAACCTACGTGCCAAATTTCAAGTTTGTAGGCTTTACGATTCTGGAGGTTTTTGTGATGACGCTTGAGTGGCATTTCTCTTTTATATAGAGAGATTTGCAGTAGGTTTCCTGAGGTTATCTAATTGGGCCTTGATCCAACCCGAATCTCCTCCTATTCCTACCCTATTATACACAGGCGCCTCCTGAGGATGTGATTTTCCTCCTGTTTTCCTGTCCTCCTCCCCCCTTCCCCCCCTCCCCCCCCCAGTGTGGCCAGCACGGCGAAGCACGCTCTGTCCATCTGGCTCAGCATTATTGTCTTCGGGAACAAGATCACAAGTCTCTCGGCCATCGGGACAGTGCTGGTGATCATCGGCGTCATGCTGTATAACAGAGCCAAGCAGCACCAGCAGGAAACCTTCCAGAATCTGGTGAGAACAGCCTCAGCCTTCCCACCGTCTCCGGCGACCAACGAAGACGCCCAGCCTCTCCTGTCCAAAGACCCCCGTCCGTTCGAATGAGACCACCGCCTTAATTTTGCTACGTGGAAATTTAGGAGAACAATAATTTTTTTTTTCCTTCTCTTGAAGCCCTTGGTTATTCCTCACCCCCCTCCATTCCCCCCCCCCCCCAAGGCCCACCACACTCGCAAGCCGGGGCCTTCTATGATAAGAAAAACGGTTGCAGAGACCAGGCGAGAACCACAAGCATTCGAATGCTTCCTAAGACTTTGCCCTCTGAAAGTCACTTTGGGTCCATCATCCGCCAGACCGACGTGAAATCCAGTTTGCTATTGTCGAAGGTTGCACAATAAGGGGGGGGGGACAAAACCCAGCTGGATCCACCTGTTGGCCCAAACTCCCCAAAGCTGGGAAAGAATCCCTCTTCCAAAAGTTTCCAAATTGCCAAATCTCCTTGCTGGGAACAGTGTGGTTGCGTGTCCAGCGTGCAACTGGTCTTCCCTCCTAGGACCTCCTTTGCTAGGCCTGCCTTCCAGGCGCCACTCTTGGGATGGAACCCTTTCTGAGGATGTTCTGCTGAGAAGTCATTCGCAATTCTGACCTGCTGCAGCCTCTCTCTCGCCTCCCATGCTGACCAAGCTAAAAATTTCAGCTTCCTCCCCACTCAACCTCCCAGAACGGACCAACGTTGGCTGCTTTGTGGGGGCGGGGAAGAGCTGAGAGGGCAAAGGAGAGAACGGCTTCGTGGGTTTGTTTTTTTATTAGGATTAATTTTGTTTCCGTCCCGTGGAGGGCTTTTGCAATAAACCCAGCCAATCTTCCAAATCTGGAAGCCCTGCTAATAGCAATCAAGAAGTGATTTTAGGGGGAGTGGGGGAAAAAAAAGGCACACACTAGAAACTCCCTCTTTCTAGCTTCTCCTGAGTTTGAAAACCGGATGCCTTCGGGGTTGTAAAAAAACGAGGAGAAAATTGGGCGCCACGTAATTGCTGGGTCCTGTGGTGTGATGATGCCTCTTAGCAAATCAAATGACCTCCCCCCCCCCCCAAAAAAAAAAAAAAAAAACTGCTGGAGAAGGAAATGAGGTTTCAAAGAGTCAGACTTTTAAAACTCGACGCATTCGGGACTGTAAAAAATACGAGGAGAAAATTGGGCGTTGCGTCATTGTCTCCTGGATCATGTGGTGTAAATAATGCCTCTTAACAATCAGGATAACCAAAAAGCCTCCAGAGAGGGAAATGAGACTTCACAGGACAAAACCCTCTCAAAATACTGTTTGGAAATCCCATTAGGGGTTTGGGAAGCTGCCTTTTATGTCTAGTTTTGCTACTCTGGGACCATTGAAGTACTTCCCTCCCAGGTAACAACGAATCCATCCACGTCCTTGTGGCTTTGGTATTGATAGCTCAGGACTGAATTCTGTTTTGTGGGCTGTTAGCAACTTCCTGGGAAGTTAAAAAAAAAAAACCACTGAGCTGGGGAGATTCCCGTGCATTGAGCAGCTTGAAGCTCTCAGCCTGTATATTGATTGTCTGTGCTTCAGTCGGTCTGCACTGAACGTGGTCAGATATTCATCGTAGGGAACCAATAACGTTTACCCTCAGCCCGTTAATATGTTTTTAATTTTGGAGTGGGGGGGGGGAAAGAGAGCATCCCACGTTTTCTGATTTGTCAGGAATTGGCTGCCCCACTCCAAATGTTTTACTCTGTTCCTTCTCAGTTTTGTAGTCTTTGTGCGAAAAGGGTAACGCAGGCCATTGCTTTCTGTTAAAAGAGAATATGAGGAGAGCTTGAAGTTGGGATGCAAGGATAGGCTCCTCGCTGTTTGACCCTCCAAAATGCCGAAATTATTTTCTCTTGTCCTGGGCATACTTGAAAGGCAAACATATATATAATTTTTTGGACAGGTGCTTGTGTGTTTGGGGCCAAATCGTCCTTATCTCGGATGCCAAGATAACACTGCAAAGAATTTGCAGACTGATTTAAGAACAGGTGTGCTCTTGCTTATAAGCAACTTGGCATCCTTCTGATGACCACTTTAAAACCTTGACTAGAGACCAGTCCTGTGGATAACATTTCATGACCTGTGTAAAGCACAAATCATTTCGGATTTGCTTGATGTAGGGAGTTTCCCCCTTAATCCCCCCCAAAAAAGAAACTTCACCAGTGAGGTGTAATCCTGTATCTGTTTTCTTCTCAGAAGTCTGCATCAAAACATTAAAACATCCCTGAAGGGGTATCTGTTTCTCTTTGGTTTATGATCATCAACCCGTGGTGGGTTTTTTTTATAGTCAAGTCGTACAGCATTGAATTAAGAATGGAATAGAATTCTTTATTGTCCAAGTGTGATTGGACACACAAGGAATTTGTCTTTGGTGCAAATGCTCTCAGTGTACATAGAACAGAACTGAACAGAATAAAGAATTAGAATAGAATAGAATTCTTTATTAGCCAAGTGTGATTGGACACACAAGGAATTTATCTTTGGTGCAAATGCTCTCAGTGTACATAGGATAGGATAGGAATAGAATAGAATAGAATTCTTTATTAGCCAAGTGTGATTGAACACACAAGGAATTTGTCTTTGGTGCATATGCTCTCAGTGTACATAGGATAGAATAAAAAATAGAATAGAATAGAATTCTTTATTGGGCAAGTGTGATTGACACACAAGGAATTAGTCTTTGGTGCAAATGATCTCAGTGTCCATAAAGAAAAAAATAAAATACATTCATCAAGAATCATAAGATACAACACTTAGGGATAGTCATAGGATACTAATAAGCAATCAAATCATACTAGGGAACAAATAAAACAATATAAATTGTAGAGATATAAGCAACACGGTTATAGTCATAAGTGGGAAGAGATTTATTTATTTATTTATTTATTATTAAAACTTTTATACCGCCCCCTTTTCCAAATAGGGACTCGGGGCGGTGAACAGCCATCATAAAATACAATCGATATAAATTTTAAAATGAGTTAAAAGAGAATTAAATAAACGGCTGAAATTAAAAAGTAAGACCAATAAAACCCTGTTAAAAATGAAAATTTAAAAATTAATTAAAACCCTACTAATGGGACTAGGCCAGACCGGCCTGCTGAAAAAGGTGGGTCTTCAGTGTGTGCCGGAAGGCCCATAGGTCAGTGATGGCCCATATCTCTGTAGAAAGCTCATTCCAGAGGGAGGGTGCTCCCGCCAGGAATAGGAAGGATGAGAAGAATAATTAAGAGGGAATTAAGAGGAAAGGTATGGAGCAGATGAGTCAACCACCCTGGATATGCGGCCTGTCGAAATTAAAACGGAAGCTGTGAGGCCCCTTTTTGCTCAGAAAGCCATTTGAAAACACACAATATTTCTAGCTTGCTGCCCACGTGTGGAGGGGCAAAAACTGCTTTTTCGGCTGCCTGGTTATAGGCAGTCCTTGACATTCAACAGTTCATTTAGTGACCAAGTCACAATGGCATGGAAAAAAGTGATTTATGACTGTTTTTTTTAACGCTTATGACCGTTGCAGTATCAAAATTCGGACACATAGAAACTGACTCATATTTATGACGGTTGCCTAGGGAGTCACCTGATCCCCTTTTGCGATCTTCTGATCAGCACTTAACAACAGTGGCCAGGAAGGTCATAAAATGAGGCAAAACTCACTTAACACCTGTCTCAGCTACAGAAAATTTGTTCACAATTACCATTGTAAGTCGAGGATTATATCTGTATAATGCTTTTTAGGCTCTAGTGTTGGTCGGCTGTGGCAATCTTAAAATGTGTGGACTGGCCGCTGAGGAATTCTGGGAATTTGAAGTCCACATATCTTTTAAGTTGTCAGGTTATTTTAATTTTTTTGGATTGTAAATGTTTTATTTTGGAGGGTATTTAAAAAATAAAATAAAAATAAGATTCTTTCTTTGACTAAGTAGCCTAAGGACAACTCCTGAATTTCTCCATTGAAGTTTATTGCACAGTCCTTGGGAAGGCAAATCAGACACATTTTAAATCTTCAGAATAAAGTTTATATAAGTTCTTTTTTTTTTTTCTACTTGGGGTTTATGAGCAACCATGATAGGAGAAAAGACAGTTGACTAGCTCGGAAGTGCATGGCAAACGATGCCACTCTACTTTTGAAAGGTCTATGAATCGTCGAGCTTGAAATGCCTTTGGGGCGGAGGGAGGGGGTGGGGGAAAAAAAAAAATCACTCGTGTAACGTCATCAACCCGCGCCGGATGTGAAGCGCAGACCCGACGCCCAACTTCCGGGCACTCCATCCTCCGGCGAGTGGGGCGCGTTAAAGCAGCGGTGGCGGTGGCAGGGCCGTGAGGGAAGGTGAGGTCGATGTCCGGCTGGGCCCCGCTCCTTTTCTCGCAGCTTTCACAGCCCGGCGAAGCGGCTCAGAGAGCGGCAGAGGGGCGGAAGGGACCTCGGTGGGTCGGAAGGCGGCCGCTGAGGAGAGTGGCCTACCTCGGAGGGCTGGTGTTTTGGCGGGCTTCTGTGGAGAAATGTCTTTCGAGGTGGGGGGACAGTTTCTATGAAGAATTGGGCCTTTGACGTACCCTTTTCAAATTTCTGGGGATTTTGCTTATTATATCTTTTAAGGATAGTTAATTTATTTGGAATAATGGCTTTGGGGGGAGAGTTTCTTGGACACTTTTCAGCTTAAAAAAAAACAAAAATTGGGCTTTTTTTTCAATTATTCCCCTGGGTTTCTGACTCTTTTATGGTAAAAAATGGATATTTCATGAGGAGAAACCAAGTTGAGATCAACCCTCAAAAACTCTGGGCGACTTTGGGCTGACGGGGTTCCCTCAGCCCGGCCTTCCTCACCGTGTTGTTGTGGGGAAAACACACCTTGAGGTGATTTCAGTTTCTGGCAATACAGGTAGTCCTCGACTTACGACCACACTTGAGCCCTGTTGCTAAGGAAATTGCCGTTGTTGAGGGAGTTTTGCTCCATTTTACGACCGTCCTTGCCTCAGTTGTTAAACGAATCAAACTGCAGGTGTTAAGTTAGTAACACGGTTGCTAAGTGACTCTGGCTTCCCCGTTGCTTGTCAGAAGGTCACAAAAGGGGGAATCACGTGACCTTGGGACCCTGCGACCGCCATAAATATGAGTCACTTGCCAAGTGTCTGGATTTTGATCCCGTGACAATGAGGATGGCTGCGAGGGGTCATAAGTATGAAAAACGGTCATAAATCACTTTTTTTCAGCATCATAACTTTGGATGGTCCTTAAACGAAAGGGAGCAAGTTACAGACTACTTGTACATCTAATATATAAATTTATTTTGCATTAATATGGCAAATACATGGACTTATAGCAATGTCCAGTCCAGCCAGCCATTCAAGGACAGAGTGGTCTATGTTGAAAAAAAATCAGACTGTGGTGACCCGGGGCATGGCACTAAAATCACCAAAGTAGATAAATTCCTTTTAATGCCTCCAACTAGGCTCACAATGTCCAGTTGTCCTCGGTGGGAGATCAAATTCTTCCAAAAACAGTCTACAAAGGGGAAAAAATGCAGTCCGAACCCAAAATACAGATAAAGTAGAAATAAAAAACCCAAGACAAACCATGCTGAAGTAATTAACATGACAGACCAGGATAATAATTTGCAGACTTCCAAAAGATTACGAGGCACCCATAGTTGGGAGGATGCCAAAACCCAGATAAGCCTCGATAAAGATAATGCATGCTTTGCTTCCAGCAACTTTGCCATGCTCAGTTTTCCCAGCTGCAGCCCATGAAGGGGATCAGGACCCTTTCCTCCCCCGTAAACCACATTGCTCTCTTATCCGTTCATCCCTGCGTGTCCTAGGATGAGGAGGGGGTTGGCCTGGGTCTTCCTCTGAAAGCCCAGCTGACCTGTGCCCTTCCCCAGTTTCCTCCACAGCCACACACCCATTCTCTGTCAGCTGTTCCACCTCTCCCTCTGAATCAGATTCCAACTGGGGCATGGCACAGACATTGAGCTGATGGTGTAAGCTCTTGATGGACATTTGGACACAATGTGATGGATATTTTGTCGAGGAGCACCCCCGTCACACTGAGGGGTAGAGACAAGACCCCACTTAAACAAGGAGTCCTGGCAGATACATAAATAAGTCTAACATATAAATAAAAATACAGCCCCAAATAACTTGCAGGAGAATCTTTTTGTCCGACACAAAAAATGGATTGAAATTTCCTGTCCAGTGAACAATAGACTGGCCCAGAACAATGAACAACCCTAAAGACACCCATAGATGCTCAGAAGAAATCAGCTGATAAATTGTGGGTTAGTTTTAGATTTTTGGATTTTCTGGAGGCCAAGGAAACGTTTCCCTCACTGTGGATGTAGATTCCAGCGACTGATAATGCCATTCACCGCATGATTGTGTTTTTGTCTTTTTTTCTTCTAGTGCCTTTTGTAACACAAATGGGTGATGAAAAGGAATCGTGGAAGGTAAAAACGTTAGATGAGATTCTTCAGGAGAAGAAACGCCGGAAGGAGCAGGAGGAAAAAGCAGATACCAAGCGCCTCAAAAATGTGAGTTTTGGCATTTTGTATCGGGAAGATTTTAAAAACAATCTGCTATTCTTTTTGATGATAATAATGGAGTTCAGCTCTTTTGAAAAAAAAAAGAAATATGCATATCGTGTGTGTTCTTTTCAATCGTATGATAATTCTCAGCCCTTTTCACTCTCTCTGTTTAAGTTGATGAGGGCACTTTCCCGAAAGCCAAAATGAATCTTTTCTTCCTAACTCACCCTAGTCTGATGACCGGGACTCAAAGCGGGATTCCCTTGAAGAGGGGGAGTTAAGAGATCACCGTATGGAGATCACTATTAGAAATTCACCTTACAGGAGAGAAGACTCTATGGACGACAGGTGAGGAAGCTGCTATTGGTAATCCTTGACTTACGACCAGCAATTGAGCCCAAAGTTTCTGCTGCTCAGTGAGACAAATGTGAAGTCAGTTTTGCCCCCATTTTACAACTTTTCTTGCTACAGTTGTTAAGTGAATCACTGCAGTTTAGGTTGTTAAGTGAATCTGGCTTCCCCATTGCTTTTCAGAAGGTTACAAAAGAGATCACATGACCCTAGAGGACATTGCAACCGTCATAAATATGAGTCACTTGCCAAGCATCTGAATTTTAATCACATGGGGATGCTGCAACGGTTGTAATTGTGAAAAATGGTCATAAGTCACTTATAACTTTAAACAGTCACTAAATGAACTGTTGACAGTCAGTGACTATCTGAACTGTAATGCAAGAGAAAATTAATGCTTAGTAGAGCTGTTCAGGTTTTCTCATTTGAAGGACTTTTCGCTCCCTGACTTTCGAACTTCCCAGAGTGCCTTTGCAAAAAAACCAAAATCCCTCTCAGGATGAGCTAGCATGTTTGAGGAGAGAAGCCACAAATTATTGGATCTCTCCAGGAGCAACATGAACTGTTCCGCTGCTGTTATAATCTACTGAAATTGCTGCTCTAGAGATTGAACTTAATAGAGGTTTTTTTTGGCCTAGCTAATGAAATGGCCCTGCTTTCTTAGCTGGTTTTGAAGCAATTTGGATTTGGATGGATTTTGGAGCAACTCTTATGAGCATTTGGGGTAAATGGCAGCATAAGAATAGTTTTAAGTCATATATAAAGCACCGGTGAGAATCATGACCCTTGTTGTTTGCAGCCTTAGAGATATAAGAGGGGGAAAAAAAGAGGGTTGGAAGGAGGAAAGCAAAATAACTTGTCACTTAGAATCGCTTAGGTGAGATGGTCATTGTAGCTTTGTCCAAACTCACATTTCTTCTTTGTTTCTCAAATGGTGTGCTCCATAGGGGAGAGGAAGACGATTCCCTGGCCATCAAACCGCCCCAGCAAATGTCACGCAAGGAGAAAGCCCACCACAGAAAAGACGAGAAGCGGAAAGAAAAACGACGGCATCGCAGTCACTCAGCAGAAGGTTCTGTTCTTCTCATTTGGGGAGCCCTTGGTTGCTTTTGATAAAAACTTTCCATACGGTCACAGCCTAAGGGCCAAAACTACAAAGTTTGGAAGTAGTGAAGGTTCTCAGGTCAGCAGATCCGTCTAGGAATCATTTCTTTGTGGCACCGCCTATTCAGGAAAGGTTTTAAGCTTGTGGAAGCTTAGAAGTATGAAGGTAGCTTTTTCAGCATTTAGTCTAGCTCCCTACTAATACAAGAGCTTCTCATGTAGACATCGTTTATGAGCTGTGGTGGTGCAGTGCTTAGAATGCAGTATTGCAAGATAACTCTGCTCACAGTCTGGAGTTTGATCCTGACCGATTCAAGGTTGTTAACTCAGCTTTCCATCCTTCCGAGGTTGCTAAAATGAGGACCCAGATTGTTGGGGGCAATATGCTGACTCTGTAAACTGCTTAGGGAGGGCTCTAAAGCAGCGTGAAGCGGTATATCAGTCTTAAGTGCTATTTGCTGTAACCACAGAGATCGCTAGCTAGAACAGTTGCAGGAAGTGCCTGAGCCAAGGCTAAACCAACCAGCCATCTTTTCTTCTGTTTTCTTTGCTCTAGTAAGTTTCCAAATGCCGTTTGTGAAGGAGGGTAACCAACTCCTCCTTTTCTTTGTATCTTTATTACTAGGGAAACATGCTAGGGTGAAAGAGAAAGAGCGCGAGCATGAACGTAGAAAAAGGCACCGTGAAGAGCAGGATAAGGCCCGTCGCGAATGGGAGAGGCAGAAAAGGAGAGAATTGGCTAGGGAACACTCGCGGAGAGAGAGGTAATTTTTTTTTACCAGGCCCAAATGCAACATTTCTTCCTTAGATATCTCCTTGAGGCAATCAGATCTGGATACTTGGTTATGTTTCTTATGGTTTTTTTTTCCCCCCATTGCTGAGAGGGAATCGACGTGATCCTGTGAACAATGTCATTTATTTTTATTTAATTCATGTAATTTGTACCCCACCTTTAAATTTTTTTTGCAAATAACTCAAGGCAGCAAACATATCCAACACAATTTCCTCCTCCTATCTCAGCCCTGTGAGGTGGGTTGGGCCGAGAGAGTGATTGGCCCAAAGTCACCCAGCCTTCTTTCATGGCTAAGGTGTGACTAGAACTCACCATCTCCTGATGATTGGCCCAGTGTCACCCAGCTGGCTTTCAAAGCTAAGGCAGGACTTGAGCAGATCTCTCCTGCTTTCCACCTTGATCCCTTAACCACCAGACCTGACTGGCTCATTCTCACTTTGTGATATAAACCAGCATTTCAGTATCAGCAACAGTTATAGATTTGCTCCAGTTTCTGTGAAGAATAAGCCTTTTTACCTACCAAGTTCGAATTCCTGGAAATTTTGCTTATTACATCTTATTTATTTTGCTTATTACATCGTTTAAGTATGATTGGCTTGCTTGGAATGGCTGTGGGTACTTGGAAAGCATGTGGGTCAGCTGAAAAATTTTAAAAGTTGCAGGCAATAGAATTAGGGTCAGGTTCAGAAAAATCTAATGTGGTGTCCCTTCCCAGCTCCTTGTAGCTATCTAAACTAAAGGTATTTTGATTTGATTGGCATTGGTAGTACATTTTGGTTTTGAAATGGGAGCATATTAATAAGTTCTAGTAAGAGAACGGTACAATTTCACATTTGTGGCATTCTACCAGTTATGCTTTGTTCCCAAATACTCTGCTGAGCATCTGGTTCTATTAAATCTGAGCAATTAAATATTGAGGTTGTATCTGTATTTGAGGTTACACTCTTGTTAACTGCTTGAGGCTTATGTATATATAGTTGAAATACTAATAATATATAAGTAAATCCAGGAACCAGTTTAGATCAGTTCAGTTTTTCTGTTGCGTCTGCCCTTCCTGAAGATTTAGTAACTATGTAAAGCTTAGAAGAAGAAGCAGTATCTAAATCACAGTCCTTAGATCTAAGTGCTACACAAACAGGATTGCAAATATATTTTTGGTTGCTTAACTAGATTTTGGAAGCAAACACGTATCAGACTGGGAAATCAACATGTTTCACTAGTAAAGAAAAGAGTAATCTGGCAACTTTACTTAAATAATAATGTTAGATTTCTCTCTTTCAAAGAAAGCATTAATACTGAATTATCAGTCACAGGACAGTTGCTTTAAATTACATAACAAAGTGGTTGATCGACGAATCTTTGATAGGTGGCCTTGAATACATCAGCTGTTTTTAAAAATACTTAATTCTGGGGCGGCTTTATTTTCTACCTAGATGAATTGTCTGCTTGAATGAATAGATAAGGTCCATATTTCTTTTTTTTTTAACATATATTTAATATATCTCAACAAGTCTTAACTATGATAGATGGTGGTAATCCCTTGATGATTCCCCTTAAAATTGGTGTATGCTCTTTCCTGGTGCCTGGCAGTTTCCCTTCTATCTCTGAACTAAATATGTTGTTATATTAAGCTAAGACTTGAGTGCCTGTGTCAAAGCGAAAAAATTCAGCTTCATAAATTAGAGGGGCTGAACCGTGTTTTTCTTTTGCCAGCATACTTTTTATTACACATAACTAGGAAGAACAAAAGAAAAGCAGTACAATATCTTAAGAGGTACAGAAAAGAAAGTAAAGTAAAACTCCTCCCCTGTAGACATGCGCAGTAAATCAAACATCACAAGACACTCATGTCTTGGTTACAATAGAAACACGATAACAATTCTGGACGCTTGGCAGACAAATCAAAACAACGTAGTGACAGCCTGAACATAATATGATTTTAAAAGTTTTGAGGCTGAAGAGCTGTGAGATTTTTGCCTCAAGTAGTATCCAATCCTTCCTGCCATTGTTAGTCTCTCATTCTTTCAACCATCAAAAGGCAAAACGATTGCATTGGCCTCACTCAAATTCTGACGTGCGCTGAACCTTTCCTACTGCAGAACGTTGGTTTTTCACTCCCGTGTTATGTGAACCGTCCTGGGTAGGAAAACAATCAATAAGGCTCCTTCTTCTTCTTCTGAAAGAGAACATGAAAGAAACTCAACGGAGCGTAATTCAGTCGCACGCTGAACTAATAAAATTAATGTGGATATACCTGCAAACTCTCTGTAGAGACCGCTTGGAGCAACTGGAGCGAAAACGAGAACGGGAAAGGAAATTAAGGGAACAGCAGAAGGAGCAGCGAGAGTTGAAAGAACGGGAGAGGCGAGCGGAAGAAAGGAGGAAAGAACGGGAAGCCAGACGGGAGAGTAAGTAGTCCAGGGAGCAAAATGCGGGGTGGGCTGTGTGCAAGCAACGACTAATGTGGGAACAAGCGTATGGTGCTCCTTGCATAGGAGCTACAAGCAAATACCAGTAAAGGAGAATAATTTGTAGCTCAGGGTTGAAATGAGAGGTCCTTAGTGCTCCCATAGCTTTGTTTCTTGCAGACGTTTCATTACCCAACTAGGTAACATCATCAGTGCTAGTGATTATGTTACTAGCACTGTTGCTACCAGCGCTAATGATGTTACTTAGTTTGGGTAATGAAAGGTCTGCAAGGAAACAAGCCTCAGAGAGCACCAAGGACCCCTTACGGGCAAGTTGAAGTTGAAAGGAGGCTCAGAAGTTTGCAGAACTTAAAGCCAACCTCGAAGGGCAAACCGCTAGCAACAGAATTTCATTTTTAACGTGGGCCAGTGTGCTCACAGTAAAAAATGACAATAAAGTGGGGCTATACAGCCCAGGTAGATTCTGAATATCTGGAAGGGCTCATCTTCAGGTGGTCTGGATACAGTCAGGTGCCTGGCCGGAGTGGGTCTCATTTTGGGAGAATTGTAAAGATTGTATAAGAAATATCACCCTAGGGGAAAAAAAATGACAACAGATTCCCTTGTCTCTGTTAGTCTCAGGGCATCATAGGACAATGAGGGAAGACTACGGAGAGAAAGTAAGAATTTGGAGCCGAAGTCCCCTGCGGCAACAGAGAGAAAAACTTGAACCGTCAGAAATCAGGAAGCCAGGTAGCTTTTAAATTCATCAACCGGACTTGTGGGTATCTTGATTGAAACCACCAAGATGGGAATGGCTGAAAGTACATTGCAGGTTTTATTGATAATCAAACTTTATCTTAAACCATGTGATTTAAGTATCGCCCTGCATGCAGGGTGATTGAAACACTGTTCCGTATTATCCCATCAAGACTTCTTCTGTGCCACAGAGGAAGCGGATAATTGTATCCTGTTTTTTATATTACTTGAAAACAAGGGAAAAGTTACGATGTCGCATAATATAAAACCTTCAATCTCCTGCACTCTTCCCTTTAGGGAAAAAAAATGGCTGACCTAGAAAAGATTCTTGAGGGAGAATGAAATTGACAGTGGAAATTGAACGGCTATTTTAAATTTCCCAGATTGCTTTAGCCTGGGAAGTTTTAAAAATGCATCTTGTCAATTTATAGTAATGTATTTCTCTAGCACTCGTAGAACTGAAGCACAGGTTCTACGTAACTTAGTTATAGACCACTAAAGAAAATAGAATTATTGTGTTCTGCGTAAACATAAAATTACTGTGACCAGTGTAAACTTATAAAATACCATTTTTCCTCCTTTTTTTCCAATGGTCCCAAATAATTTCAGCGTTTTCATGAGGGAAACGTTGCTGTTCAATTGGGTTGACAGTCATCTAATGAATGTCAGGCAGGGCCTGCTTTCCAGATGGAGCCTATGGAAGGGGGGGGGGGTGGTCTCTCCCCAACCGGATATCTTCCAGATGTACATGTTTCAAATTGTCAGCAGTGGTCTTGATGGCTGAGAATTCCCCGATGTCTTCGTGAAAGCCATCCCCGCTCTTAAGAAAGGAGATTTTAAAACAGTCAGTTTGTAATCAACGTACAGTGAAGTTCCTTTGTCACCTGGGGGTCGGCCCCTTTTGTTTCTTTATTCTCCCCCTGCAGTGAGAGAGGAGAAACCAGAAGGAAAGGACCCCTTATCAGATCTCCAAGATATCAGTGACAGCGAACGAAAAACCAGTTCGGCCGAAACGTCGTCAGGTAGCTTTCAAGTGGGTGCCGATTCAGTGCAGTAGCCAGCCATGCTTGGGCCCACTAGAGATTGCCAATTCTTTTTTTTTTTTTCCCCTCTTCCCCAGGGGAATCGGGATCAGCTTCAGAAGAAGAGGAGGAGGAAGAGGAAGAGGAGGAAGAAGAATCCAGCAGCGAAGAATCTGAAGAGGAGGAAGAGGAGGAGGAGGAGGAAGAGGAGGAGACAGGAAGCAATTCGGAGGAAGTATCTGAACAGTCAGCTGGTTAGTAGTAGAAAACAACCACCTTTTCAGTGTGCTGTATTACAATAATCCTCACTTAACGGCCCTAATTGGGACTGGGATTTCTGTCACTAAGCAAAATGGTCATCAATGAAACCTCAGGTGGACTGCATCGTTTAGCAACGGCAATTCTGGCAGTCCCAGTTGCGGCTGTTGTGCAAGGACCGAATTTTGATCATGTGTCAGGGAACACTACGATAGTCATAAGTGCGAGGAACAGTCATAAGGCCATTTTTCAGCATTGCCACAATTCCTAACGGTTGCTAAACAAATTATTGTCTATTATGGTCTCTGTTAACTGCTGTCGAAGCTCGGCAGAACCTAAATACAGATTTATCGCTCCATCTTTGACTTCTTGGGATCAAGCAATCATCCATCCTCTTCCTGCTGTTCTAGATTGTAACACCCAGAACGTTTGGGCTGTTTGTGTGTGTGTGTGTTTCAGTTTAGCCATTCCAGATTTTTTTTTAAACCACCACCGTGCTATGAATCTGAATTCTGTTCTCCCTTTTGGCGTGGAGTGCAAAACGGCTGTTTCCCGGCTCCTGTAGCATATCTTTTATCTGTCTTGCAGAAGAGGTGAGCGAAGATGAAATGAGTGAAGAAGAGGAACGGGAAAATGGAGACCACCTTCCAGTTGGTAAGGAATCAGATGGAGGAGTGGGCTTTCAGTTGTGTCCTAGTCCCTTCTACAGGCCTTCTAGGATAAGTCAAAAACTCAAATTATTTTCCCTAGGCTGATTCACTTTCATTCGGCAAAGGTAAACTGAAGACATCAATGTTTTAAAAAACTTGCCTGCTGTGTCCTCTTTTCTAAGGATAAATGCTTCTATTCCCTGCTATTCAGGACTTAACAATTGCACTTAGACACACACACAGCTTCACAGTGCTTCACAGCCCTCTCTAAGTGGTTTACAGGGTCAGCCTCTTGCCCCTCATTTTACCAAACCTCGGAAGGACAGAAGGCTGAGTCAGCCTTGAGCCGGTCAGGATCGAACTCCTGGCAGTCAGCAGAATTAGCCTGCAATCCTGAATTCTAACACTGCGCTACCACGGCTCCATATAGTTACAAATGGGAAGTGCCTCACCTGAATTTTGAGTCTGTATTACTGCTTGGTCTGCCTAGCCGTGTTTCCCCAATACCTTAAGACTGCCCAGATGGCACAGTTATAGGAAAGGGGAAACGTTTCCAGATGGCATAGTTACAGGAAAACCTTAAGCCTGCCCATGTAGCACATTTAAAGGAAAAGGGAGCTTATCCAAACTGCATGCTCAGGGGTCTCAAGACCTCTTGAACCTTTGGGCACCTCAAGCATCACACTTACTATGGTGAGCTTCAGCTGATTCTGTCAAAACTTCACCCTTGTTACTAGGTAGAGTACTCAGTAACCTGGGCTCAACAATCAGCCCGCCCTTTCTATGACATCAGAACTGCCAACCAATGTCCGTAGGGGATGGTCCTATGACAGCAACCCAACCCAACCAATCCCACTACAGTTAGAAAGACTCAAAAGGATAAATCCCCTTTTTTGCTTATTAAGAGCCACAAGCTATGGATGGCTTCGAAAAGTAGGTTCCACAGCTTGGCTAGCTAAGATGTATGGCAACCAATCACCCAGCTGTCGGAAATGCTTGAAAGCAAAGGATACTTACTACCATGTATGGTGGCCCTGCCAAAAAACTCAGGAGTTTTAGTACAAAATATGGTTATAGTTAAAAGAAATGACGGGGTTAAAAATTAGTTATACACCAGAGATGTTTCTATTAGGAATAATGGAAGAGAATTTCAACAAAGCTGATACCTATCCAATCACACACTTAATCATGGCAGTTAAAATAGTATTCAACCAAAATTGGAAAGCAAATGAAATATCCAGTGAAGATGTTATAATTGATAAGATAATACAATGCGCCAGAATGAACAGATTGACACTAGAATTGAAGGAACAAGATAAATTAGAATTACTAAAAAATATGGAATAAATTTTACTATTGGAGAGGTATGAAAGGGAGTTCACAAAATTTGAAATAAGATGAAATAGGGAAGAGGTGAGACATCTCTTATTTGAAAAATAAAAAAAAGAAAAGCTCAAATGTATGTATGTATGTATATATATATATATATATGTATATGTATATGTATATATATGTGTATAAATATACAGTATATAACCTTTGAAAGTCTCTAAATGCAAAATATTTTGACAGAAATGTATGTCAAAGACGACCACCATGTTCACTGTTTTTTAACGTTTATATTCAATGAAAAATTATTCTAAAAATAAATAGGTTCCAGAGAGTTTAGGAGAAGAAGATACACCTTCAGAATTGGCATTAGGCGTTTAGAAGCCCTTGTGTTTCTCAAACACTAAATATATATAGCAACAAGGGCCGTTTTGGATGGGAGGCCAAGCTGCCCCGATTGGAAAACCGATTTCCTTGAGTTGATTCTACCATTTAAAGTTACAGAGTCGAGATTCGACCAGGATTCTGTGGGAAGCGAAGCTGAGGAAGATGACATCGCTGAAGGGAGCCCGCAGTCCAATGTTATGACAGAAGGCGAATATCTTCCTGATTCCCCAATCTCCTCACCCATAGAGCTGAAACGGGAGCTGCCCAAATATCTCCCAGCCCTTCAGGTGAGACGCACCTCGTACAGGTAGCCCTCGGCTTAACAACAGCTCATTTAATGACTGCTCAAAGCTACGGCAGCACTGAAACAAGGGACTTGATCCTTTTCCACACTGACTCAGCGTCCCTACAGTTGTCCCTGGAATCAGAATTCAGGCACTTGGCCACTGACTCATTGTTACAACGGTCACAGGGTCCCCGGTCACGTGATCTGCCTTGTCAGATTCAATTAAGTGCAGATTCAGTTAAGTGCAGTGATTTACTTAACTGGGGCAAAGACGGTCGTAAAATGAGGCAAAGCTCACTTAACAACTTTCTCGCTTAGCAACAGAAATTTTGGGCGGTTTTGTCGAGGACTACTTATGCATACAGCACAGAGTGCATTTGTCCCGCTTCTGGGCTGAGCTGAGGTATATAAGAGACAGCTCTTCCTAATCTGGGAAGTAGCAAACTTCTCATCTTTTTATAAGCTACCTATAACCCGTTGTTACACCCCTAGATCTCCTCAGAGGAAATAAAAAAGACAGCCAACTAAAATAACCATTTAAGTAAGGAGTTTAGCTTCCTTTGCTTCCTAGCTACAAATCTTCAAAGCGAGATTTTTCTTTTTTTCAAAATGATTTCTTAGAAATTGGGAACCTTTGCTTCATTCATCCTTCCTGTATAGGGCTGCCGTAGCGTGGAAGAATTCCAGTGTTTGAACCGGATCGAAGAAGGTACTTACGGCGTGGTGTACAGAGCAAAAGACAAAAAAACAGGTAGGATTTTGGGGGGAATTACGGCGGGTATTAAACCTGAGCACAATGTAGGGACATTCTCTCATGTTTGACTTCCACTTTAAAGAAAAATTGGTCAAAAGCTGGCTGAGACACCGAGGTTCTAATGTACCAATAGACCCAGCAGCTTCCGAGGCCAGTTCCTCTCTGTCAGTCCAGCCTACCTCACAAGGTTATTGTGAAGAAAAGGACAAAGGCATGTTCTCTACGCCCACTTGAGCTTCTGAACGAAGGACAGGATAAATACATCATCCCAAGGACCCAATTTTGCACTTCTCACAAATCCTTCCCCTGACCACCCTGTTTTCCAAAACCTGGTGGTCGAATCATTTTTAATTCAATTCATTAAAAAGTAATCACCGTCATTCATTTTTGGAGCCTCGGCCTTCAATATTTTTGAAAATTCTTTCATCAGGTAGGCTGAGGTTCAGAGACTGACAGTTTGCAAACTGGTTTCCTGGACTCAGGCTGTGAACCTGAATTTTTTAAAAAATTCCTTCGTGTGGCTCCACGCCCCATTGAATGGACTGGTGGGGAAGAGATCTAATCTGCTTGCGGTGAAATTGTGATCCTCTTTTATTTATTTATTTATTTATTTATTTGTTTATTTGTTTGTTTATTTATTTTTCCAGATGAAATTGTGGCTTTGAAGCGATTAAAAATGGAGAAGGAAAAAGAAGGTTTTCCTATCACGTCCTTAAGAGAGATCAACACCATCCTCAAAGCTCAGCACCCAAATATTGTCACTGTTAGGGTAAGCACATTTTTTGGGTTGCTAGGGATTCTCGTGATTTCACCCTGCTGGAATGGACCCCTGAATTTTTTTAGTCCCTTGCTAGAAGATTCAAAAAGGAGGCAAGCATTTCACGACGGGCCGAATTCATCGCTATAATCTTTTTTTTTCCTTGGGAATCTAGGAGATTGTCGTGGGTAGCAACATGGACAAGATCTACATTGTGATGAACTACGTTGAACACGACCTCAAAAGTTTGATGGAAACCATGAAACAGCCTTTTCTGCCAGGTGAGACCCACGTGCTCCCCTTCTCCGGCGTGCGAGAGACCTTGGGGCTTTCCCCTTCCTTTCTTTACACCTCCAATCCTTATATTCCAGGAGAAGTGAAAACTTTGATGATTCAATTGCTCCGGGGGGTAAAACACCTTCATGACAACTGGATTTTGCACCGAGACTTGAAAACAGTCTAACCTGCTCTTGAGTCACGCTGGGATTTTGAAAGTAAGCCATTCAGATTTGCCTTCCCGGGCCCTGAAATTTGCTGGTCCTCCTGCAAACCCACTTAAAATACAGAAACGGGAATAAGGAACAGCGGAAATTTAGCCCTGCTTATTTCTAATGAGCGTTCTGGAGGGACCTCACTAGACCAATCAAGCACTCTTAGTGGTTAGTACATGTTTCCCAACAAGCCCTCCTACTCTCATCTCTCTTTAGGTTGGAGACTTTGGACTGGCCCGAGAATACGGTTCTCCCTTAAAGCCGTACACCCCGGTTGTCGTGACGTTGTGGTACCGAGCACCCGAGCTCTTACTCGGAGCCAAGGTTTGTGATATGGGGGGGAGCTTCTGGTTTAAGTTTTTTAAATGGCAGCTCTTTTTTTTTTTTCAATGCTTCGTTTCCCTTAGATCAGTATCCTGGATTCCAGTCACAATCCTCTTTTTCTGGAGGCTGTCACAACTTCGGACCTTATTAAAAGAATGGTCGCAAGTTGAGGACTATCTGTACAAGCAGTATTTGTACCAGGTCGTCCTTGACTTGGGACCACAATTGAGCCCAAAATTCATGTTGCTAAGCGAGAAATTTGATAAGTGATTTCCCCCCCCCCCCCATTGTATGACCTTTTTTGGTCACAGTTGTTATGTGAATCACTGCAGCTGTTAAATTAGTCACCCGGTCGTTAAGTGAATCTGGCTTTCCCATCGACGTCGCTTGTCAGAAGGTCGCAGATCACGGGATCCCCTGGGGACACTGCCACCGTCGTAAATATGAAGCAGTTGTCAAGCATCCAAATGTAAATCACGTGGCCCTGGGGTTGCTAACAACAGTCGTAGGTCTGAAAAATGGTCATAAGTCCCTCTTTTTCAGTGCCATTGTAACTTCGAACGGTCATTAAGCGGAATGTTGTATGTGGAGGACAACCTGTGCTTGTGGGGCTTTTTGGGCCAATCAGAGATACAGAACATCATTCCTAGTTTCCAGTACTTCCATCTCAAACTGGGCTGATCCAGTCTTAAGGAAAGTACCCCAAAATATTTGACACACTGATATTCCCCCCCACCCCCTTCTTTTCCAGGAATATTCCACAGCCATCGACATGTGGTCCGTGGGTTGCATCTTTGGAGAGCTGTTAACCCAGAAGCCGCTTTTCCCAGGGAAATCCGAAATCGACCAAATTAACAAAGTTTTTAAAGTAAGTCAACCGCGCTGCTTACTCCCTGCCTCGACTTAAAGGCTGGTTGCAGGGCTGTCTGACAGAAGCCAAGATAATTGTCACTTGGGTTAACCATTCACACCTATCCGCCACTGAAGCTTGCAATTTGCAATTGTCGGTTTTACGATGGGAAAAGAGGGGTCTGGACATTTGATCGCACCGCTGTCAGATATGACGGGCTGTGCCTTCTTTGCGGTTTTAGCCAGGTTGCGTTACTTTGAAAACAAACAGTAAAGGTGTTGAGATTCTAGAAAAAGTGCAGAGAAGAGCAACTGGTGCTAGAGAAGACTCCTGCGAGTCCCATCCGACTGGTCGGTCCTAGAGGAGCTCAACCCTGACTGCTCTTGAGAAGGCCAGATCCTGAAGATGAAGTTCAAAGACTTTGTGAAACCAGGGTCAATAGCAGTAATTGTGAGAAGGATCTTGGAGTCTTAGTGGACAACCAGCTAAATAGGAGCCAGCAGTGTACAGCAGCAGCCAAAAAAGCCAATGCAATCCTAACTTGCATTAACACAGGCATACAATCGAGATCAAGGGAGGGACTAATACCAAACTATAAAGCCTTAGTAAGACCCACCTAGAGTACTGCATCCAATTGTGGTCACCACATTATAAAAAAGATGCTGAGACTCTAGAAAAAGTACAGAGGAGCAACTAGGATGATTAGGGGACTGGAGACTAAAACATACAACGAACGGTTCCAGGAACTGGGCCTGGCTAGTCTAGTGAAGAGAAGGACCACGGGAGACAGGGAGAGCAGCCTTCCAATATTTATGGGGCTGCCACAGAGAGGAGGAGGGGGTCAAGCTATTGTCCAAAGCACCCGAAGGCCAGACAAGGAATAATGAATGGAAACTGAACAAGGAGAGACTCAACCTGAAATAAGGAGAAACTTTCTGGCAGTGAGAACAATCAACCCCTGGAACAGAAGTTGCCTTTGGAAGTTGTGGGAGCTTCATCACTGGAGGCTTTCAAGAAGAGATTGGACTCCCATCTGCCAGAAATGGTGTAGGGCCTCCTGCTTGGGCAGGGGGTGGACTAGATGACCTACAAGGTCCCTTCCAAATCTGTTAAAATGAAGACTCATCCAGGTCAAAAGCATCGGAAAAGGTGAAATTAAAAGTGTTAAGGTTTACATTTGCAATACATTTTGGGGAGAAACCCCTGCAGTAGTTATGGCAAGAGTACATTCCAACAACTCTCTGACTCTCTGCCTAACTTAAAATTTTCATTTTGACTGAAGAAGTTATTTGAATGAGAAATGAAACTTCTCAGTTTAATAAATTTTGGTGCAGTTCCCATGATTTAACCTTTTTAGATGATTTGATAACATATGTAACCGTGACATGGACTGGATTTACTTGCAGGGTGGTGGCAAAGGCAGACAGATTTATTCAGTAAATCTTTTGTAAAATTGGCTACCGAGAAGGGAAATAGGATTCATTCATTCTACCTGTTGTAATTATGGCTGCCTTTTTGCAATTGACTGACAGGGATTTAGTCAATGCCGATGGTGTCCAGGTTTTATTATTTATGAAAGATCGTTTTCAAAAGGCAGCCATTTCTCAAGTTAGCTTCCTTAATCTTTGCTTTCTTCCTTTAAAGGACTTGGGAACTCCAAGTGAAAAAATTTGGCCCAATTATAACGAGCTGCCAGCGGTCAAAAAAATGACCTTCACAGAGTATCCATACAACAATCTTCGCAAGCGGTTCGGTGCCCTCCTCTCGGATCAAGGATTCGATCTCATGAATAAGTAAGTCGGGTGCTCCTTTCGAGAAAGCAAGCAATTATATTTTTGCTGGGATCAAAATCTGACTCGAATCCATCCCAGGATTAGCTAAGGAGAGAGGTAGCTGTCGTTCCCTGGGGAATTTTGACAGTTGACCCCAAGGGACAGATAGAAGGCTTGTCTTTATTTATTTTATATTTGGACAAAATCCAGTTTTTTCCACGCTAGCCCGCTGATCTGCCCTCCACACCAAGAGAAAATATTGTAATCACCCACAACGCTGTTCCTACAATTTTACTCCAGGGTATTGTGGGGAATCCCAAGTCGATTGTGATCGCCCAGTAGGAGGCAGCACTTGACTGATCTTGGCTGTGCCTGGTCGGGCACAGAACCTGAAGATTAGGATGAGAAATTGAAAAATTTTTTCCTGGAGATGGCTGTGAAAAAAACAGCGTTGTTGTTCTGAAAATTGAGACACCTCGACTAAAATCTTTATTATTATTGTTTTAATCTCTTGCTTAGAACCAATATAGTCCTATCAGGTCGGTTCAGATACAGCAGCCTAGCTGGGAAGATTAATCGGTGTCTTCTAATACCTATTCAGTATCCATTGAAGTAACCCTTGGGGTATATGCACGCATCGGCACTTCATTTCTCCAGTATAGGAAATTATATTCTGCGAATAATGACAGATAATCCTCGGCTTACAACAATCTTTTTAGTGATCATTCGAAATTACGACGACACTAAAAAAGGGACTTGAGACCATTTTCCACCCTTAAGACCACTGCTGCATCCCCGTGGTCACGTGATCGAAATTCAGACGCTTGGCAACTGATTCATATTTATGACGGTCGCCGTGTCCCTTTTGCGACTTTCAGACAAGCAAAGTCAAGGGGGGAAGCCAGATTTACTTAACAAACACGGCAAGAAGAGTTGTAAAATGCGGCAAAATTCACTTAACGAATGTCTCAGTTTTTCAACATAAATTGTGGGCTCCATTGTGATCCTAAGTGGAGGACTGCCTTGGCTTATGACCGTTCATTTAACAAAGTTAAAAATGTAAAAAAAAGGGACGTGGATTCCGTTTTCTTCAGTTCACATATTGTGTGTTTCTGCTTTTCCAGATTTTTGACCTACTACCCCGGAAGAAGGATCACTGCCGAAGACGGCTTAAAGCACGAATATTTCCGTGAGACTCCACAACCCATTGACCCCTCCATGTTTCCAACGTGGCCGGCCAAAAGCGAACAACAGCGAGTGAAACGGGGCACAAGCCCGCGCCCCCCAGAAGGAGGACTGGGATACAGTCAGCTGGTAAGTTCATCCAAGGAGTGTCGTCGTAATACAGCCAGAAACCTTCCATTAGTAGTGTTTCTATACAGCGAAGGAGTATTTAGAGACTGCTAAGAATTGAACAATAATAGCCAGTTTGGTGTAGTGGGCTAGAAACCAGGAGCCGGGAGTTCTTGTCCCACCCTGGGCACAGAGCCAGCTGGGTGACTTTGGGCCAATTTTCAGAGGATAATGAGTTCTAGTCCTGCCTTAGGCATGAAAGCTGCTTGGGTGAGTTTGGGCCAATCACCAGGAGACTGGGAGTTCTAGTCCTGCTTTAGGCATGAAAGCCGCCCGGGTGACTGGGCCAATCACCAGGAAATGGTGAGTTCTAGTCCTGTCTTAGGCAAGAAATCTGGCTAGGACTAGGTGATTTTGGGCCAATCACCAGGAGATGATGAGTTCTAGTCCTGCCTTAGGCATGAAAGCTGCCTGGGTGACTTTGGGCCAATCACCAGGAGATCGTGAGTTCTAGTCCTGCCTTAGGCATGAAAGCCGCCTGGGTGACTTGGGGCCAATCACCAGGAGATGGTGAGTTCTAGTCTTGCCTTAGGGTTAAAGTTAGACTCATATTTATGACGATTGCAGCGCCCTGGGGTCATTTGTGATCGTCTTTTGTGTCCTCCTGACAAGCCACATCAACGGGGAAGCCAGATTCCCTTAACAAACCCATTACTAACTTAACACCAGTGATCCATGTTAACAACTGGGGCAAGGAAGGTCGTAAAATGGGGCAGAATTCTCTTAACCGTGGACTCCCTCAGCCACAGAAATTATGGGGCTCAATTGTGGTCGTGAGTCGACGTGGTATTGACACCCCTGGGGGTATGTGTGTCCTTTTTTCTCTGCAGGGCGACGACGACATAAAAGATACCGGTTTCCATCTGACGACCACGAATCAAGGCGCCTCAGCCGCGGGGCCCGGATTCAGCCTGAAGTTTTAAAACGGAGGGGCCGAAGGTTGCGCGATCTTGCGAGAGGAACCAGAAGGAAAGGGAATTTTGTGTTCTCTGGGGGAACGGAAAAAAACATCAGGCTACGCCGATTTCTTTTTTCTTTTTGGCAGAATATTCTCTGCACTTGGGACCAGCTTCTGGATCAAAGTAGAGAAAGTTGGATTCCTTTTTAAGGATTGGAATTAATCCCCAAAAAACCAAGGACCCTTTTGAGGGGGAGGGGGAAAAAAACCACCACGACCATCGCCATCATGAGAACAAAATCCCAGCTAACTTCAGGAACTATTTTTTTTTTAAAAGAAAACACTTCTTGTTTCTATTTATGTTTTTCCCATTCTGATTAGTTTTTTTTTCCTTCTTGTTTGTACATATGTAGAATAAAAAAGAAAATGATTTTTAATTGTTTACTTGGTATACAAATTACCTTGTTTTCTTTGCTCCCTTCAATCTTGAGTAGGGTTGTATTTTAACACATTGGTGCATTTTTCCTTCTAGCTTTGCAAACCGTTCACGTGTTGTGGCTTTGTGACAGGAAGAAGAAAAGAGGTGTAAAAAAGAAAAATATGGAGAGCTGCCTGTTATGTTTTACTGCTCTCAGGCCTGGGGGGAAAATATGCAGGGAAACCTGACAAAGATGAACACCACTTCCCTTTAAAATAAAATAGAAAGTGAAGTCTTTAGCCTTCTCTTCAGGGCCTTAGAAAGAATGGGCCACTTGCTGAGTTGGGCTGGCTGACTTGAAAATGTGCTGATATCTTACTTTAATCCAATTGCAGACATTTTGCATCAGATGCTGTGGGAGAGAGGGAGAGAGAAAGAGGAGAGAAAGAAAAAGCAGATTGTGATAGCATAGCTTGAGATGACTTTGATCTAGTTGTTAGCTTCCAAGCATTTGATCAGGTAAGTTGACTGCTTTCAAGATTTGTGTTTCAAATGCACCTTCCTGCCGGCTTTCCTCACCATAAACCGTTCAGGCCGATGTTAGACAAAATATACTTTCAAGGGCCAGCTGAAGTTCCCAATTCCCCAAAAGCAAATACCTGTCTTTTTTAAAAAAAGTTTCCAAAAAGGGATCATTCATGTATTGAAGAGAATGGATTGAAATTTGCAAAGCTGTCTGAATGCAGCAGGATTGATCTTGGTTTTTATGAACGCCTCCTTTCTCTGAGGAGGGATAACGGTAGCCCCGAAACAGCCTAAAGTGAACATAAAATGAGTCTCCTGCATTACACAATGCAGTTGCTTTAGGGCCATGAGGGCGAACCTGTAGCACGCAGAGCCATTTGTGCCGGCACGCGAGCTGCAGGCAAACTTACTTCATCACACATGTGCACGCCTCACTGCTGATTTTTTTCAGGTTTGAGGCCTTTTTTTGGCCTCCCAGAGGCTTGAGGAAGGCTTCTTCAGGCTTTTCAGGCTGAAAACTAGGCCTGATTCATCACTTCCTGTTTTCCGGAAATACCGGAAGTGATGAAACAGGCCTAGTTTTTGGCTTGCAGAAGCCTTCCTCGAGCCTCTGGGAGGCCGAAAAAGACTGCAAACCCACCGAAAATCAGCTGTGAGGTGCAGTGCAGGTAAGGGGGCTACAGGGATGGGTGGATAGGGGTAGCACATGCATGCATAGGGGGCGTGTGGGGGCGTGCACATTGCCTTCTGGGTGCTGTCATGGGAGCGTGCAAGCGCACACAATTTTTGGCACAGGAGCCCAAAAAGGTTAGCCACCATTGCTTTAGGGCGTGAAACCTCATGAATTTCTAACCTGAAAATGAATAAACATGGCATCCTTTAGCGGTGAGTTCTCAGGGTTAAACTTCCCCTTGTGCCTTACTCGTATTCTCAAAGCCTGTTGTTTTATATGTATCTGCAGGGAATCCTCAACTTGCAACCATTGGCTTAGTGAATGAAGTTACAACGGTACTGAAAAAAGTGACTTACGGTCATTTTTCACACTTAACGGCCATTGCTGCACCCCCACAGTCACTGGATCAAAATTAGGGCACTTGACAGCTGCCGAATTTATGACAGTTGCTCTGTCCCAGGATTAATCAGTGGGGGGGGGGAAGCCCGGTTCACTTAACAACGGCAGTGATTCTTAACTGGCAAAAAGGTTATCTGCCTCGCTTAGCCACGGGAATCTGGGGGTCAGTTGTTGTAAGTCAAGGGTTACCTGTATTTTAGGCTGACTGCTGTTGAAAATGGTTTTTTTCCCTCCCTTCTTTTGTACTTCAGGAAAAGAACAGGATGTTGCGCAGAGAGAGCTTTCTTTTATCAGATTGGAAAAAATTGATAAAAAGGAACTTTTCTTTTAAAGTGTAACAAAGCGTTTTCCCCTGCGTTGCAAATGGCAGCAGTATATACGTATTTTTTATTCATCTTAACGGCCACCTTGCAAATCCTGAAAAAGGTAAGAAAACTGCTCTTGCTGGCAGCCTCCTCTGTTTCCTCTGATACACACTCAGGTTGTTTTTACACTTAGTATCTGTATAATAGTAACGATAGGTAGTCCTTGACTTCCGAGCACAACTGGGGCTGGGATTTCCGTTGCTAAGTAAGGTGGTTGTTAAAAATCGTGCCGATTTTTTGGGGCCTTTTTTTTGGCCACACTTAAGCAAATCATTGTGGTTGTTCAGTGAATCACATTGTCATTAAGCAAATCTAGCAAATGTCATCTTGGAGATGCTGCAATAGTAGTAAATGCAAATTGGTTATAAGTCATCTTTTTTTTTTCAGTGTTGTAACTTTGAACAGTTGGTAAATTGAATGCTCGTAAGTCAAGGACTACCTATAACGTGTTTTCAGTGTGCTGCAGTGTGTTGTCTGTATCTGCATGACCAAAACCTCCCCCACAAAGTAATAAATCTTATGTGTGTTTTCTTCTGTCTTTATTGTTTCTGCTCCTTGCCTAGGGTGGAGCCCAAAAATTGAAGTAATCAGATAAACCATGATTCAGTTTACCAAGGATTAGAGTGACTGTGAACACAGTCTCTATGCCTCTCTGTGGAGCCTTGTTAATTTGCATGAGGAATGCCTGACATTTTCTAATGGGGCTGATTAACGTTGTTTGCCCAATAATGTCTTTAACGCTTCAAATGTGGCTTACGAATGTTGTTTGTTGCCCAGGAATGTCTAGGCTTTCTTTGTGTCTGACAAATTGAACTGAGTCAGCGGTGTCATGAACCCATAACTCAGTATTATTTCTCAAACTTGGCAATTTTTAAGAAGCGTAGAAATTTCCCAGCCGGCTAAATTTCATTGCTGGGAAAACTAATAAAGCCTCAAACACATGTCCCTGCGTGTTCTAATTATACAATCATGTCTCAGGGTAATAGAGCAAGCGTAAAGTGTTTTCAAGCAACAATAAATATCAGCATGGAAGTGCTTTATTTGAGCCGAAGATCGAAAAAGGTAAATTTCTGGTGAAATTCCTTAAGGATCAGCTGTCCTGTGCCTTTCCAGAAACTATATACCTGAGTTGGCAAAATTCTTTCCAAGGCTGTTGACCCAAGTTTTTTAAAAAAATGCCTAACAGATGCAAAGGTTTAAACGAAGGAATTCTTCTTTTGATCCTTCCTTTCTTGCTCCCTAAACCTACCTAGCTTGTGATTTGGAGGAGTATATGATCTCTAATCTTAGGTAGTACGTGAAATTGCAAACTTGTTTTGGGTAAGGTCTGCTTAGCGGAAATAACTCAGCCCAGGAATTTCATTATGTGCTGGGATCTTTTACTAAATTGTAGAACGCTGAAATTTTCATTGAACTTCTTATTTTGAAGAGACCCCAGGTCTCCTATCCTACAGGATGTTTATTTGGGGGTGGGTGGGCAGGAATTGGAGGAGGGATGTTATTATATATGCCGCCTTGAACAGCTCCGGGAAAGAGGAAAAGACAAATTTAATATCTCCTTGACAGCACCATGCTCCAGATTGTAGCAGAACGTAGGTAAGTGTAAAAGTGTATAAGTGTAAAATGGTTCCCAAAAATATTAGCAACTTAAAAAAAGAAAAGCTGATCTTTTAGCTCATGTTGTAGCCTATTTCTCCTCCCTTTGGACCCCTTTGTGACTTCAACTACCCATCCTATCATCCTCAGCAGGCTTGGCCAAGAATAAAAATGATGAAAAACACAGGGGGGAGGGGGCGGGGAACAGTATTTTTGCAGTCTCCTTCTGGAAGGGATCATCTGGGAAAGCTGGTTTTCGTGAGTGCAGATCGGCTGTTGAAAGTGCAATATGGCAACAGAGGTAAGGAAGTGGGCCCACCTAGAGTGACTTGGGGGTCTGTAAGTCCTTGCCCACAGTCCACATTAATGCTTCAGCCTGACTCTCCAAGAATACGTGGTCAAGACTTTGGACTTTTTCTTCACGATGCAAGTATACGTTCCTTCGTTGATGGCATTGGCTATGATGCTCATGTGGTCGCCATTCAGAAACAGGTAGCCAGGATAGGAATATTCTAGCAATTCCTTCTCCTTATACCAACTGCATGGAAAAAGGGAAGGAAGGAAGGAAGGAAGGAAAATCAGGAAAGAAGGAAAAACAGGAAGGAGAGAGAAAGAAACAGGAAAGAAGGAAGAAACAGGAAGGAAGGGAAAATACAGGAAGGAATGGAAGGAAAGAAATAGGAAGGAAAAAAAACAGGAAGAAAGAAACAAGGAAGAAGGAAAGGAAGGGAAAAGAAAGAAACAGGAAGGAAGGAAAAGAAAAGTAGGAAGGAAAACAGGAAGGAAGGGAAGGAAGGAGAGAAAGAAATAGGAAAGGAAGGAAAAAGAAAGGAAGGAAGAGAAAGAAACAGAAGGAAGAAGGAAAGGAAGGGAAAAGAAAAATGGGAAGGAAAAAAAAGGAAAGAAAAAGTAAAAACAGGATGGAAGGAAAAAAGAAAGAAAAAGAACAATCAGTTTGATCAACTACAAGGTTTAGCCCATATAACATGCTTAATAAAAAAGAGCCCACATGGAGATCTTTTTTAGTCCGTAGGTTTGGCAGCTACGAAACAATGCCAATCCTTTTTAAAAAAGGACATTTTAGCCGTAAAAACTTCCTCTCTTGTATTCATCTCAGGGTCCCAAAAAAATCAGATGCAAGTAACTTACTAAACTTTCCCCTTTTTGTGAATGATTTTCTGGCCACATCGGAAAGTAACGTTCCGGCCTTCGGGGACGAGCCTGGTCTTCATTCTTGGCGGCGGCGGAGTGGGTATCACTGTCGGAAAAGGGAACTCTGCCGTCGGAGTAAGGGAAAGTGAGAACAACAGACACATCAGCTCAGAATTAAAACAAGGGAACTAACGTGGCTCTCCCTCACCAAAAATAAAAAAGCGATGTGTGACCCAGAATAGCGATCTTTTTAGGAAACACCCCGACTTGCATTTGATCTATTCAATCTGCTAAATTCCTAAATTTCTTTTCTCAGTTTTCGTTGCCGATTGATTTCACTCTGCAAATAGTTTGTCGTCCGTCTTTGGAATTGTTTCATATCATGGCCCGCCCTGGGCAGATGTGGAGCAAAATGATGATGTTTTGCTGGGACTGGGACAGATTGTTGTCGCTTCCCTCCTCTCCCAAATCCATTTGGAAAACAAATGTGGGGTTTTGAATTTCCCAAAGACGGTTGGTTGATGCAGAGAGATTCCTGAACTCTTGGGAAAATATTATACCAGCAGTATAATATTAAACCATTGTTTTATAGCAGTGTTTCCCAATCTTAACAACTTTAAGAGGGGCTGGATTTCAATTCCCAGAATGCCCCAGCCAGCTGCTGGGGAATTCTGAGAATTGAAATCCAGCCCCTCTTAAAGTTGCTAAGATTGGGAAATACTTGCGTAAAGAATCAGTTGCCCTTTTTACTACACAATGGACCACCAAAGCCAGATGTGAGAGTTACCCAAGCAGAAATCACAGCTGTAGGGGCAGTGCTTTTTCATAAACCGTTGGCGTGTTTGGCAGTACCCTTTCCGACTCCATGACGGACATATAAACAGTCGGTCTTTGCAGCCTGGAAAAAAAAATTAAAAAAATACTTTTTAAAAAAACAGGATTTCACTTTAAAATACCCAAGAAGAAAAAAGGTAAAAATGCCACCGCTCGTTCATTTTGTGACTGAACAGATTTGACCCTACTCTTAACACAAAAGCAAGGTTTTGGTGGTGTGATGACCCAGGGTGAGATACAAAGTAAACTCAGTCACAAAAAAACAGGTGAAACCCCTTTTATTCCTTCACTTTGCTTCCAAGCTCCAAATATCCTTGACAGGAGACAAAAAACTCCCCCACAAGCAGTTACAAGAAGGAGGAAATGCCGTTTAAATTATAAAGAGTAAAAAAACAACACAAACCAGGCAAGATAAAGGCTTGAAGACATGCACAGATGTCAGAACACACACTGGGAAGGACGCCAAACTCAGAGAGGAACAATAAACTAGAAATATTTCCAGCACTTGACCGTACACATGTCCGTCCTCTTATCCAGTTGTCACAGCTGCAGCCCATGAAGGGGATCAAGGCCCTTTCCTCCCCTGTAGACCATGTCTCTCCCTTATCCTCTCCTCCCTGCATGCCCAAGGATGGAGAGGGGATGGGCCTGGGTCCTCATCTGACTGCCCAGCCGGCCTCTGCCCTTCCCCAGCCTCCGGAGCCACACTTCCACTCCCTGTTGGCTGTTCCTCCTCTTCCTCACAGTCAGTCTCCACTAGGGGCATGACCAGTGGCCAAACTTAACAAAGTGCCCAATAGCAGCAAACCTTGATTCTTCAATCATGGCTACGAGTTCGGATTTAGCTGAAAGGTAACAGGCACCAGTTTACCTTTCTGGAGAAAACTTGAGGATGGAGCTTAATCCCAACATCTCAAAATTTTAGCGCTTTCTCCTACCGCGGCATGTAAAACTGGTATAATGAAACAGCCTTTTTGTATCCTCTAAAGATGGAGCCAAATTAAGAGGGGTGGAAAAATCACTTTTGTTGATGTTTTCACAAGGCCAAACACACATCTCCAATCTGTTCTAATTTGCTGAGGTTTTTCAAAATACTGAGAAACCACCAGCATCGATGCTAGCGAGGAGGAGATACAGTTCATTTCCAGAAAAGAAATATTTAGTATAAAGGCAAAGAGAGGAGGATATTTTCAGTTGATCGGATGGTAGCGAAAATAATTCCACCCATTCTTTTTAAACGGGGCGTGGACTGTACGTTTGGCTTGAAGATCAGCTGGTGACTACTGCCAATCCAAACAGTTTGAAACACAAAATGGTACAATATATATATATATATATATATATATATATATATATATATATATATATATATATATATATATATATATATATATATATATATATATATATATTTTTTTTTTTCATCCCTTCTCCACCGTCTCAGAGGCTGTCCACCACCACAGCTCAATGTTCTCTGTTTCAAGCTGTAAACACCCTTCAGCTGAATTTCAGCGTTGGATTGGAAACCTATCATTTTCTCTGCCCGTCGTGTTCTGACTTTCAGAGGCCCAGAGAAGACAGTCTCTAAAGCCACCGCGGACTGAAGTCCTCGTCCAAGAATTTGGATAGATAATGCTGCCTTCATGAGGGTTAGGATTGACCTTAAACAATTTCAGTTTTAAAACGCATGCCCTGTGATTTCCCCATGCAGACTCTCTCCTCCTTTTCTTGCTTGCCTTTTTTTTACAAACCTTCACAAGGATTTTAAAAACCTAGTTCTCCAAATCTGGACTGTGTCCTTTGGCACAGTTGCTTTTTCTAAAGTTTTTCTTCGTTTTTCCCTGAAGACGTTTCGCTTCTCATCCAAGACGCCGCTTTGCTTCGGAGTGAATGGTGGAGAACGAAAAGGTTTATATTCCACCTGGTCATTAGCCCTCTCTCTAACCTAATCTTCAAGGAAAACCAATCCAGTTGCCTTTTGTAAAAGCATCTTTGGGACAGCTGTGCAAATGGACTAAGACTTGGGGAAGTGGATTTTTAAAAATCCTGTGTAGGTCTGCAAAAAAAGGCAAAAAGCAAGAAAACCTGAATCTCAGTACTGACATTTTGCACAGTTGTTACCTCTGCTCAGGCCTAACTGCACGAGGCAGCTACCAGCACTCTTTATCAAGAAAACTGTCAAAGGAGATGATTAATCGTTCCCCAACCTCCTTCCTTTCCTCCTGGCAACCGACAGCAACCGCTTACCATAAAGCCGGTAAATTCCCCACATCTCGTCCTGCGAGATCGTGTTCTTCCCTGTCAGGGTGGCATTCACATGCATCAAGGCGTTGGGATCCAGAGAGTGCATAAGGCCTAACGCGTGGCCAATTTCGTGGGCAGCCACATGAACCAGATCTGTCAGCCAGACGACTTTTTTTAAAAAAAGTAAAATAAAATAGGAACCTAATTAACCGGTTGCATTGCAAGGAAGAAATAAAATAAAACATAATTGTAATCCTCGACTTACAATAGTTCATTTAGCGACCGTTCGAATTTACGACAGCACTGAAAAAAAGCAACCTACGACCGTTTTTTTCAAAGTTACGACCTTTGCTGCATCACCATGATCACAGGATCAACATTCAGGCGCTTGGCAACCGGCTTGTATTTACGACGGTCGCTGCGTCACGTGGTCCCCTTTTGCGACCTGACAAGGGGATGCCAGGTTCCCTTAACCGTGTTCCTTGTTCAACAACTGCAGCGATCCACTTAACGAATGTGGCAAGAAAGGTCGTAAGAGGGAGCTAAGCTCCCTTAGCAACTCGCTCAGAGTCAAAATTTTGGGCTCAATTGTGGTCGTAAGCCAAGGACTACGTGCGCTTTTGATATAACGTTGCTGCACGTAGGGCAGGATTCCCAAATGGTGGGACAATTCTCTTCCCAAGCGGCTAAAAACTAGGGAAGGAGGAGCACAGCTGTTTCTTCTTGAAACACAAGATGCCAGAGGTTAAAAAATTATTTCCTTCAAGCCCCAAGCAAACCTCCCAACCCCTTTCCTTAATTTAAAACAGAAGCAGCGGTAGCAATAAAGTTGATTCAGCTGCACTTGAATTGTATTACTCCATGTCCTGGATTAAAGTCCCTTTCTCATCTAGCCCAAAGGATTATACTTTTCATTTAAAAGTAAATAAAAAAAGACTGAAGTATCGAAATACAACCCTGCCCTGGTTCAAGCTGCAGCTGTCTTGAAATTTTTCAGTGCAAAAATTCTCATTTGTCTTCCCTAAATAAGGAAATGCTCGCAAACTTGTCTCGAGGAGTTAATTCTTGGGTGTTTGGGGTACAAAAAAGGAAATAACAGATTTTCCTTGTCTTGGAGACAGCGCATCTGCCGCCAGGGATTTCGCTGTTGTAAAAATTTCCGTTTCCTGATGAGAATAAGCCCCAATGTCCCTTTGCAAAGCTTTGAGATTAGCTTTATTGAGCGAATAATTTTGTCTCCTGTTTTCAGTCTAGAGGAACAGGCCGTGTGAGGGTTATAATGCTTTAGAGAGATTGTTAAAAAACAGCACAGTTGCAAAAATAATATTCCACATTGTTGAATAGAACTTTTCGACAAAGTCCTGATAAATCAAAACGTTTGATTTACCCCTATTCTCTGTTTGATGGGCAGATGAACCATTCAAATTCAAATTTTCTTTCTTATTTTGAATAAGCTCTGGGCGCTCTTGCAGCTTGAAATAAATTTTCGTCCTATATTCTCCCCAAATGGAGCATCACATAAGCCAAGTCACAAACTTCAAGATGCTAGAACCCTCAACACAGTGGGGTTCGCTGTTGTCTCTCTGCATGGTGCATCTTGCTGGGTTTCCCAATAACTCTCCTTGGTTGAGTGAGGATCTTTTATACCCATGATGGCGAACCTATGCCACAGGTGGCACGCAAAGCCATTTATGCGGGCACAGGAGCCCTAGGCAAACTTACCTCACTGCCCATGGGCGCGCCTCCCAGCTGATTTTCGGCCCCTTTGAGGCCTTTTTTGGCCTCCCAGAGGCTCGAGGGAAGCCTTTGCAGCCTTTGTAGGCCGAAAACCAGGCCCGTTTCGTCACTTCCTGTATTTCCAGAAATACCGGATGTGACGAAACGGGCCAATTTTTCGGCCTACAAAGGCTGCAGAGGCTTCCCTCGAGCCTCTGGGAGGCCGAAAAAGGTCTCAAAGGGGCCGAAAATCAGCTGGGAGGTGCAATGCAGGTAAGGGAGCGGGGGGAGGAAGCCACTTGCATTGACTTCTGGGTGCTGACAGGTGCAATTTTTGGCACAGGAGCCCCAAAAGGTTAGCCTCCACTGATTTATACCATCATGGATCATTCAGGAACTCTTTTATTTGCTATTTCCAATCTCTCTCTTTGCAGAGAGAGGCCCAGAACAGGGATTCGTATAGAGACATGTCGGACAGACTCTAAGGGAAGGGAAAACCATTTAATGGGAAAAGGCTCATCTCGATTGAAGGATCATCTGTTTAGCATTTTATGGAACTCTTTTTTAAAAAATAAATAAATAACAGTGGCCGCTGAACTCCCGCAAAGTCTGCAGAAAAAAGGAAAAAAAGCCATTACCCAGATGGAGAAAAAATGTAAACAGCCTTTTGTTTTTCTGATGAGAAAGAGAGCATGACAAAGCCTCCATAACACTCGGTGCTTTTGGGTCTTGGCCAGCAGCAACCCAGTTAAGCCAAAAGCTTCAGTTCAGCGGGGTGGAATATTTTCATCAGCGACGTTCCAGGAGGCAAAGCCTTATTTGAAAGGCATGGGATGGCGAAATCTTGACAGGCCGGAAAAGCAGGCGAGAAAACACCGCCTAATTTCGTAGAATTCCATTCAGCAACTTGAGTTTGTGGGTCTTTAGGACGCAAGAGCTTTTTGAAGCCAATTTCCACCTGTTTTAATAACAGCCCTACTTTATGGCCAAAAAAAAAAAAAAGTTAGATACTCATGGACGTACAATATTTCATGGGCGTGGTCTGCTCTCATTAGAGTCCCGTAGGAAAGACTGCAAAACTTTCCAAGGAATAAAAGTTAGGAAAAGCAGAAAAAGAAAATAATAACCCTCCTGAAGCTAGTTGGAGACGTTCACAGATGTGGAATTAATCTGACTTCCTTAAGGACTAGAAGCTTGGTTTAGCAAAACAAAGTAACTGCCCTGTGTGGTGATGTAAGATCTTCCTTGCACCGAGTTCAACTCTCGACGCCTTGGTAGATGAATAGGTAGCCCTTGACTTACAACAGTTCGTTTAGTAACCATTTTTTTCAATTAGCAACATAAATCCTGGACTGTTTTCTTGGTAATAACCCAACCATGATTTGGAGAAAGTTCTTTTTCTTAGTCAACCCATTTTACAGCCTGGGACTATATATCTAAAGCCAAGTTAGTCTTTATTCCTTCTTTCATCTCTCAGACATCAGAGTCTTTATTTTTTGTGGATGATTTAAGGGTGTCAAATCCAATACTTTTAAAATTTGCAACATGTTTGCTGAGTTCCTTTCATCCGGTTCCAGGATCTCTAATTACTGTTGGATTTATAGCTGATTTCCACCCTCCCCTTCTACAGACTGTCTACTTCAAATAACAAATGCCAGGATGTTGTTCCTTGCTCCATTCATTTTTTCCCTCCATCCCACTGTTCCCCTAGTCTTTTTCTACCAACGAACCTCATTTTATCCTTTTCGGCTCAATGTTCCTTCCCAGCTGTAAATTATTATTTTTTTCTTACAATTAAGGCCCCGGGGATCCTGGCATCCACCACTACTTACCTTTTTTCCAGCTGAACCGAGTTTCCCCAACAATCCAGTATTCATGATCGTCAAAATGGATCTCTCCTGTCTGCGGGAAAAAGGCGTGAGCTAACTCGCCCGTGATCCCATCGAAACAGTGGTGGATCTGCGATTCCACGCAATCTGTGTGATTGATGGGGTAGAAGCCTGGAAGGGCAGGGAGAAAGAGGGGTTTAAAAAAAAAAATTGAGATCATGTTTACAAACCAGGATTATCCTGGCTAGTTTTTAACTTCTGGGCATCCTCAAGTGTTGCTTTTGATGCAAAGTTTCTTCACCTTGGTAACCTGAAGATGGGTGGACTTCAACTCCCAGAATTCCCATGCTGGCTGGGGAATTCTGGGAGTTGAAGTCCACCCATCTTGAAGTTACCAAGGTGGAGAAACACTGCATTAATTTAACACATCTGCAAAACCCAACTTGTCCACCAGGCTAAACACACATCCTGTACCATCCCTTAGAAACTGGGGGAAATACCTGTGACCTCCCAACGCTATGGGGCACATTCCCCAAACATCGCCAGCTTTGAATGCCAAGAGTCTTAACTTGCAGCATAACCCAGCAAGGAGAAATTCTCACGTGCATTCCTGTTGTGGCTGTATTTAATTGGACTTAAAAGCATGCAAAATATCATTTTTTTAAAGTCCTGGCCCGCCCTATAATTCGATTTTTAGAACGTGATCTTCGCCCTACTTCTTGCTGCAAAGTTGAGCTCAAAGCAGCCATTTTGGAAACCTTTCCTCCACCCCCCGCTCATTTCCACATAGCACCCGGCCAGCTTCAAGACCTCAAAAGTGATATCTTTGCAACTCCCTCTGGATTCCTTCGCTCCCAGCCAGACTAATGTTCTGTTTTCAATTTAGTGGCATGCACAGATATAACGGCATGATCTGGTGAGGCTAAGATATTCCTCCCGCCCCAAATCTGGAAGAACGTATAAAATCTTGCTTCGGCCATCCGATGACCTCGTGCTTGCCAGATGTTGCAGTGTGGCCCTCTGATTTGAGGATGGAAACAAACAGGAAAAAAAAAATGGTTGTGAAAGGGCATTTCTGCTTTAGTCATCTCCACAATTGACAGTCAAGTAGCCAAGCTTGCCAAGAGGATGAAGTTTCGATAAAATGTGGGACTCATTAGGGAACCGAGTCTTAAGATAAGACCTTAGAAATAAGTCCTTTTTTAAAATGTTTTTATTTATACATTTTTCTTTAACATATCTAAGTGCTTAATGAGCAGTGCATTGTCTGAGTCAATTTGCAAATACATAATAACATTCTTGGTTGTGTATAACGGTATTTTTCTAATTTCTACCTTTATTATCTAACCATTGGTAAAACAAATCCCAAGTTAAAAATATTCGGTATCTTCTTTGTCCTTTATTTACCCATTTCCGCACAGTCTTAAAATATTCCTAATTCTATTTTCATCTGTAGGAATTTCCTCATTTTCCCAATGTTGTGCCAATACAATTCTCACTGCTGTCAAAACATGTAATATTAAATATACATTCCCTTTGTCATATTTTTCTGGGAGTATACCTAACAAAAATATTTCTGGTTTTAAATCTATATCAGTGTTTCTCAACCTTGGCAATTTTAAGAGGAGTAGACTTCAACTGGAATTGAAGTCCACTCCTCTTAAAATTGCCAAGGTTGAGAAACACTGATCTATTACTTTTATAAGTGGGGTCTTTTTCAGGCGTTTCAATCAGCCATTCTTGGTTTCCTGCTTCCCATCTCCATCCTGCACCCTTAATCTTTCTTACTCCTTGTCACCTAGTATTACAGGCAGTCCTTCACTTATGACCACAGTTGAGCCCCAAATTTCTGTTGATAAGCAAGACAGTTGTAAAGCGAGCTTTCCCCCATTTTATGACCTACCACAACACAATTGCTAAATGAATCCCTGCAGTTCCTAAGTTAGTCACATTGTTGTTAAGTGAATCTGGCTTCCCTGTTGACTTTGCTTGTCGGAAGGTCCCAAAAGGGGATCATATGGCGCTGCGACTGTTGTAAATACGAACCAGGTGCCTAAATTGATCTGAACTTTGATCTCGTGGCTGTGGGGATGCTGCAATGGTCATAAGTGTGAAAAATGCTCCAGTCATGCCCCTGTCGGAATCTGATTCAGAGGGCGAGGCAGAGCAGCTGACAGGGAGTGGGAGTGTGGCTCCAGTGGCTGGGCAGAGCAGGGGAGAGGGAGTTCAGAGGAAGACCCAGGCCCACCCCCCCTCTTCATCTTAGGGGACACAGGGAGGAACGGAGAAGGGAGCAACGTGGGTTGCATGGCTTACAGGGGAGGAAAGGGCCCTGATTCCCTTCCTTAGCTGTAGCTGGGAACACAGTGTTTTAAAAGGGGAGCTGCGCACAGCAAAGTTGTTGGGAGCAAATTGTGAATTTATGTGGTATCGTTGAAGCTTATGTGGGTTTCTGGCGTCTTCCCAATTGTGTGAGTTTTGCTGGCCTTTCAAGCCTGCAATACCTTCTCCTGCCCTGACCAGTTAATTGCTGCAGCGTGGTTTGTGTGGATTTTTATTTACAGTTTATATGTACTTTGGTTTTGGACTGAATTTCCTCCACTTAAAGACTGTTCCTAGGAGAGTTTTTTTCTCCAACCGAAGAAAACCTGGACATTGGGTGCAAAGTTGGAGGTACTAAAGGGATTCTTCTTACTTATGTGACTGTGCTGCCTTTGTGCCACGCCCCTTTGGGTCATCACAGTCTCTCTTTTCACTGCCCTTATAACTTCAGTCACTAAACGAATGGCCATAAGTCAAGGACTACCTGTATACAGTACGGTACTTTTCAGGATGCTTCTGTCGGAAGCGACAATCGGCGGCTTGCAGGTACCTACCGATGGTGAGGTCGCTGGAGGCGCTCACTGGCACTTCGCGAAAGGTGAAGGGGGAGACGTCGCTCCACATACGGAAAGCTGCGGTCAGCCCTTTCCTGGTCTGGCTTTTGCCAATCAAATTTTTGGGGAAAGACAGAATTCTGCAGGGGAAGACAACAATAAACGAAGAGATCAGCTCACAGACAGATTCCCGGGGTTGACTTCGGCCGAGGACCAACCACGAATTTGGGGCTAGGCCGTGAAAAGTTAACACTAGGATAGGAAAAGGACAAGAACTCTCTTTGGATCTATTTAATAAGGAATCAGGATAGCAGAATGGGAAGGGACCTTGGAGGTCTTATAGTCCAACCCCCTGGTCAAGAAAGAGAATCCATACCATCCCAGACAAATTCCAGTCCCTCATCCCATCACTCTGCTGAACACCGAATTCCCACAGTACCATCTAATGCCTGTGTATGGCATTATTATTATTATTATTATTATTATTATTTTCTCTCTCTCTCTCTCTGTGTCTCTCTCTCTCTCCCTCCCTCTCTGTCTCTCTGTCTGTCTCTCTTCTCTCTCTCTCTCCCTCCCTCCCTCTCTTCTCTCTCTCTGTCTCTCTTTCTCTCTCTTCTCTGTCTCTCTGTCTCCCTCTTTCTCTGTGTCTCCCTCCTTCCCTCTCTCTCTTCTCTGTCTCTCTCTCTCTGTCTCTCTCTCTGTCTCTCTCTCTCTGTCTGTCCACCCAACAACTGAAGCAGAGAAAGAACAAAGTCTACAAATAGCATCTTTCTCCGATTAAGTCTTGGTATAAAGATACAGGTATTTGTCTATTTGTTTGTAAAGCGAAACATATCAAACTTCAGAGAGTTGTTGTTGTTTTTCTCAGCCAAATATGAGCTAAAGCCTTTTGAAGAAACACACAAGCTTGGTGTGCATGAGGTTTGCTGTGGCCAACATGGCCTCATCTGCCAATCTTGACTTTGGCATGGCTTAGCCTGGCACGGCCCAAAAACCCCTTCTTTCTTTCTTTTTTTTGCTTGGCAGTTTCCTGCCAGCCATCACAAAAGAGACAATGTTGTCACAGTTGTTCCTGGAGCTTAAAAAGACAGAAATGCCAACAATTATATTGCCTGAAGCCATTTCTGCACCGGCTAAAAGTTGTTGCTTTGTTCCAAGCATGGAGAGAGGAAAAAAAAGGAACAAATTTCTTTTTCATTCCAATCCTTCCAGAGGTTGGATTACATTTCCTGAGTTTCCAATTCTCAAGTGGGCAAGCATAATTTTTTTTTTTAAAAAAAGGAAAAACGATTCCAACGTCCATCAAATCTTAGCCCATTATAATTTCAACCAGGAATTACTTTTCCCTTTGAATCTGTGTTCTCTTCTCTCCATGCAAAAGAAGCTTTGCCCTTCCAGGGATTGGAAGGGAGGGAAAAATGGCGTTGGGTCCAAATTTTTATCCAAACATTTCCTTCTTGGCATCTCCCAAAGCAAAATTCATTTTTCAGAGTTGTGCAATGCCATTTGCAGTTTCATTCTTTTTTTAATTTCAAAAAAGGACACAAATGCAGAGTTTTGAGGGTTGAATGTACAGAGTAAAATGCATATTATTAAGGGAAAGGCACAAAGGCCATTTAAGTGGGATTCAGGTGTTGTGTTTATTTATTTTATAAAGTGTAGAAAAAAAGTACCATTAATTATTATTATTTTTTGTAGTCTGATGTATAAATGCAAAAAAATAAGAGATGAATTGAAAGATTTATGAGACATGCATTTCATGGCGTCATATGGACAATTCAAAATAATTTTTTTAAACAAATCCAGACTTTTGGAGACTTAGCCGCTCAATTGGGGTGTCTGCATAAGATTTCTCTCATGAAAACCGTGGTCTGATTTACAACCCTTTGCTTAATGAACAGATATAATGTGCATTAATTTCTGATTTGGAAATTCGACCCTAAAAATGAAGTATAATTCTGAATGTGAGGAGCGGAAAAAATATGAAATCCATGGGTAATGATTGTCTTAGCTTAGGTTGTATTGATTTGAATGAAGCTGAAATCTAATTTTTTTTTTCATCCTGACCCCACCAATTCTCTTCAGTGGGTCTGTTCATTTTTGCAAGAGGGGGGGGGGCATCATTGTACCCCAGAACAACCTAAAGAAAATTACACATCCTTGGTTTTAATTTGGGTGACTGCCATAGTAGTGCTCTTGACTCAGGGTGGAAAAAAACTCTAAAATTTTAATTCTGGTAGCTTCCTTCTCACTATCCTTGATTGGCATTGGCTTTTCCTGGAAATTCTTTCCCCATCTTAGCATGAATAGAAACCAACTCTGGTAACCGAACAACCTCGGATCGTGTCAAAGTTAGCACTCAGGGAAAGAAAAAATATGTATTTATTTTGTCAAGCGATTGTAAGATTACAGGTATAAGTATAAACATAGTTATGAATACATGAAATGGATACATATAAGAAAAATAAAAGAAACAATAGGACAGGGACGGTAGGCACGCTGATGCGCTTATGCACGCCCCCTACAGACCTCTTAGGAAAGGGGTGAGGTCAACAGGAGACAGTCTAAGGTTAAAGTTTTTGGGGCTTGGGGGAGAAACCACAGAGTTAGGTAGACTATTCCAGACATTGACCACTCTGTTGCTGAAGTCGTATTTCCTGCTATCAATTTTGGTGTGGTAAACCGCACCAGACTTGATGATTCTTATATTGTTACTTGTATATTCTTTATTCTTACTTGTAGGTTAAGTTGAAATGATCCCACTTGAGGCGTCCTGGTGTCAACGTGTAACGTTTTTTCCGGAGATGAGGAGGTGGAGGTGGGAAGGGCAGCTTTTGAAGACCCAAGTTAACTTCATGGGTTGGATCAGATATGGCCGTGTCTCCCTTAAACAAAGAGGAACAAGTCAGAACCTTAATACAGAGAGCATCTTCAAACAGTTCCCAGACCAAGTCAGTTTCTCAGCATTTTCCCACCCTATTTCACAGCAGCCCTTCCCCCCCCTCCCCCCCGCAAAAAGTCATTTTCTGTCTTGGCTCTCCCTCTAAACTGATTTAAATCAATCGATTGTAGGTCAACGCCCTTCAGATATGATGGATTTTAGCTTCCTTCCATCAGCCTGTTTATGCCAGCGGTGGTGGATGTCATCAGATTGTCTACTTTAATCTTACTAAATCAGACAGGAGCCTGGAAACCTAGGATATTTTCCAGAGGGGAAAAAAAAATAAACCCAAGCTTTTCCAAGTTACTAGCCCCTGGGGTTTATTTCTCGGAATTCAGTTGCCACTGAATGTGGTGTTTCCATTTAGCAATTATAGGTATTAGCTGTTTATTGTCTTTCCAAGATTCACCCAGCCTCCTTATTTAAAGACAACCAAGCTGGTAGCCTCCCTTAGATTTTTGGAAGGTGATTTTTTTTTTAAATTAGGCATCCGTTGTATAATGAAGCATTTTTGCACTTTTTCTAAACTCATTTGTGCAAAAAAGGAGTTTTCTGCTTTGTGCAAAAATATGCGGTTTTGGGGGGAATGGAGCCAACATCAGGAAAAGGCAAGGAAAGATGAGACAAAATGTACAAAATAAGTCCAAAAAAACCCTCCCTCTAGAAATGGAATGAAAGCCACAGCTGATCAGCTCACTCACTTCTGCTCTGAAGGCGAAGCGAAGGAGGAATTAGTAAAAATTAATTTCAGCCATATGAATTTCGGAGTCGCAAGAACTACCCCCAAGATGTCTCTTTACTGAAAAGCTGTTGGTTTATTTTTATTTTATTTTTTTAGAGCTGAAACCAGAACAAATATTGGCCTAGCTGGTGTATGACATTTAAAAGGTCTTTTATGCGGCTGTTCTTCTCTGTTTCCTGAACCAAATAATGACAAGGGGAGCCTGCCATATTATATCAGCTGTTGAAGGTGAGCCAGTTCTGGCCTTATAGAGTTGGTGGAGAGAAAGGCAGAAGAGAAGAAGAAAAAAATGTGTTCAAGACATCAAAGCTTTTGATTGATGGCTGCTGGTAACCGAGTCTCCAGCTTCACCCCAGCTTTCGTAGCTACAAATGTAAGTGACATAGCTGCCAACATTTAATTGGTGATCTAGGAGTTTTACAGCAATATATATAACTTTTAAACAGATTAACAGAGTTGGAAGGGACCTTGTAGGTCATCTAGTCCAATCCCCCTCCCAAGCAGGAGACCCTACATCATTTCTGACAGATGGCAGTCCAATCTCTTCTTGAAAGCCTCCAGTGATGAAGCTCCCACCACTTCTGAAGGCAACTTCTGTTCCATGGGCTGATGGTTCTCCCTGTCAGAAAGTTTCTCCTTATTTCCAGGTTGAATCTCTCCCTGATCAGTTTCCATCCATTGTTCCTTGTGTGGCCTTCAGGTGCCTTGGAAAATAGATTGACCCCCTCCTCCTCTCTGTGGCAGCCCCTCAAATATTGAAACACTGCTATCCTGTCTCCCCTGGTCCTTCTCTTCCCTAGACTAGCCAGGCCCAGTTCCTACAACCGTTCTTTGGATGTTTTAGCCTACAGTCCTCCAATCATCCTGGTTGCTTTCTCTGCACTTTTTCTAGAGTCTCAGCATCTTTTATAATGTGGTGACCACTCCTAGACCTCTAGTTAAAAGTTTGTTTTAAAAGAAAATTGAGAAATTGGTTTATTTACAGGGCAACTGAAACTCAGTAGGATGAAAATGAGCAGATCTCATTTTCAGTTGAGTTGAAATCTGCAACGTGTTAATCAGAAGGAGGTTTGGTGATATCACATATTTGACAATTCTCCTCCTCCTCCTCCTCCTCCTCCTCCTCCTCCTCCGATGTTCCATTAGGAGAAACCAAGAATCCAAACAATCCAGAACCTCATGTTCTTATCTAGCTTGGAAGAATCATGAAAATTGCATGGCAGCCACCTCCTTTTCCTTGGCAAAACCTTGCTCCAGAAGTATTAAATCCAATTTTTTTGGGCTGGAGAGCTAAAGTTGCTCTCCTCACCCTTCCCAGATCAAACATGGAGGCTTTCAAAGAAAATCTAAGGATTTCTCTCCTGTTGGCAAAGCAAGAGAAAAAGAACCAGTTTTGAGTACTGAAAGGCCTCTCAAACTCCAGCCTTTCAAAGGCAAAATTCCTCGATATTTTCAGTTTTGCTCATCTCAGCAAAAGGAGAGGGGAAAAAAAAACAAAACAGAGCTGGATGAATCATTCAGCTGCTATGCTTAAGAACTGGCTTTCTTGGAAGTCACCCAACTTCTCCCTGGCTTTTATCCATGCCAACTTTTTCTCCTTGGATTTACACTTTTCCTCCAGTTGCGGCAGGACTAGCGTCAGTGCCGTTGGCCTCGAGAAGCATCTTAAATTTTAAGTTTGGAAAAGGCCTACTTGGATAGCTTTTTCGGGCATGTGGAAGTGATTCAGAAGGTCAGGAAGAAGGGAGAATGTAAGAAAAAGATCTACTAGTTCCAGAAGGGGCATCACTGATAGAGATTTAAACATGGGCGATGTCGTTTTAATTGATTCTGGGATCTTTTATCCCACAGCTGCATTGATGAGAGATTGATGATGTATCTTGTAAGCAATTGACAAATCAAATACGAGAAAAAAAATAGGATTAACAAGCACTTTGGAGATTCTCTGAAGAAAATCCCAATTGCTGGTTTGCAAAACAACCACAGAGACTCAAAGAGAGGAATCATTTTGCCTCCAGATGTTGTGAGTTTTGCTAGCATCCCTCAGCGCTGCCTAAGGCCACATCTGCTAAAACTCTTCCCCCAGCTAGAGAAAGAAACATGCTAGCTTGCAAAGCATTGGTGCATTCAGAAAGGAGACCTCAGCCTCAACTTCCCCTCCCACCTCTTTGAACGGACAGTGCCTGACAGAATGCCTGGCCTGGGAAGGAAGGAGGGCTGGGAACTCTAGGATTAGAGCCAAAGAGTTGAGTTAAGAGAGAGAGAGATAGAGAGAGACAGAGACAGAGACAAGAGAGACAGAGAGGCTGGAGGCAACATCAAAAGTTGAGTTTCTTGACGAAAATGGAGCTCCTGATTTCATTGCCATTATTGTTTCACATGGATAGATGATAAAGACAGAGATTATGATGATAAATAGGTAGGTAGATAGAGATGGATGGATGGATAGGTAGATATAGATACTAAATAGATGATAGAATAGATAGATGATAGAGATAAATGAAGATAGATGATAATAGATAGATGATAGAGACAGATGATAGATAGATAGATAGATAGATAGATAGATAGATAGATAGATAGATAGATAGATACATACATACATACATACATACATACATACATACATACATACATACATACATACATACTGTAGATAGAATAGCATAGAATTCTATATTGCCAAATGTGGTTGGACAGACAAGGAATTTGTCTTGGTGCAAATAGATGATAGAGACAGAGAGATATGATAGATAGATGATATGATAAATATAGATAGATAATATAGATTAGAGACAGACAGACAGACATATAGATAGGTACCATTAGCATGCTTGAATGTTTTTTTTAAATTGTGATGTCTTGTTGCTATGATGGAAAGTGTCTTGGGAAACAATTGTAGTCTAAGATGTTGAACTCCTGTTCCCATCCTAACAATAAGAGTCGGAAGGAACTTTGGAAGATCCCCTTGTCCAACCCCTTGTTCATACAGGAAACCCTACACCATTTTAGACAAATGAGATTGGTTGTCCAATCTCTTCTTAAAACCTCTGGGTTTTTTTTTTTTCATCCATGATCCCCATCCAACACCAGGTTTCAAACAGGATGAGGAACACCAACAGTCCATCCAACATGTACAAAGGGAGCATTTGTTCTTGTAGTAGGAAAGAAAACACGGACACGTAGCATTCAAATCTCATCCTGAGGGATTTGAAGCCTTGCTCTACTTTTAAGTCCACCTTGCCAGACTGTTGTGGGGGTATTGCGGGGTGGGTGGGGGGGTGGCTCCCACAAAATCCCTTGGAAGAAGAAGCAGGCGAGATAACAGCGGCTTACCTGGATCTTCTGGGCTTCTCTTGCAAACGAATCTTCCAAAACCACCAGAAGAATTAAAAGCAGAAAAATGCCGGTGGAATTTCCAGGGCTTGGATATTTATGTTTCATTTGCCTGCCAGCAGGCAATAAAAAAGGAGAAACACTCGCAGAAAGACTTTTGAACTGCTCCATGGCTGCATTTAATTAAAACTGAACGCGAAAAGAAGAATTACCCGGGAGGAAATTCAACCCAAATACATCCAGTTTGCAAGGCAGATTGTTCTGAAGTTCTGAAAAGTAGGCTGAGATGGCAAAATTTCCTGGAGTGCTGGAGCAATTTAAAAAAAAAAAGGATGCCAATGCCAAAATTTGAATTAAGACTCTTGACACGCTCCGCCAGGGAATCTCTGCTTGTGGAAGAAGGGAATGGAAAAGGAAAGCAGGAAAACAGCTGGAAAGGAAAAGGAGAGCTAAGCCAGCTGTTTCGGCATCTGGACGAGGGCGGCCCTAGATCCCTGTGCGCACACACACAGACACACACCAGGAGGAGGACAATGATGGACTCCCAATCAGTGGATTCTGAACATACATGCACACGCCCTGAATCTTTTATCGATGGGATCTGTTCCACAGTCAGAGATCCACCCACAAGCAAGACCCAGCTTTGAGAGGATCTGATCTGCAAGAGAGGAATTTTGCATTCGCTGGGGGTCTTTGATTGCCCATCTTGGTTGGCCTTGTTTGCAGTGTTTTAATTTCATTTTGTGTCTGTGTGACTACATTGGTCTCCTTTGGGGAATTTACAGAATGGGGAATTTCACAATTCCCAGTATCATTTTTTTTGAGATGGTGGAAAAGCTTGCCCATGATTTTTCCCTAGGAAGCTCAGCTTAGGAGCCAAAATTCTCTAGAGGCTTGACCTACCTCATAGGGGTGTCGGGAAAGTCAACGAGAGAGAACTTGAATCAGCGGCTAGTGCTTTGTGATGTGAAGTTGGGCAGAGGGCAGGTATGGAAGAAAAAATGTGGGATACAATTTAGAGCAAGGCAATAGAGCAGGGCAAGGGGTGTCCAGCCTTGGCAACTTGAAAACTTGTGAACTTCAACTGGGAGTTGAACTCCACAAGTTTTCAAGTTGCCAAGGTTGGAAACTCCTCATTTAAAGGGTCTTTTTTTTAAAAAAAAAAAAAAAACCTCCAGAGCCACTTTCCAGGTATGGAGGAGAAAAACTACAGCTTGAAAAAGAAGAAAAGTTTTGGGGAAAAAAAATGAAATTTTTTTAATGCCATCAAGCTTAACGAGTTTTTCTCCCAAGGAAAAGCTGAAGACCAACAGGGGGATGTAACAGGAAGTAAAAATGCTTAGCAAATATCTTGTCCTCTTGCTGGACATGTTTAGACAACTGAAACAATTGGGAAGTGATGTGTTAAATTCATGGCAGGCCTTACTGCTGGAACGATAGGGACTAGAACCTTGTATAATGGTGTTTTCTTTTGGCATTATACTGAATTTGCCCCAAAGAAAGCAGGTACTGTACACCTCAAATACACAGTATAATAATTCCTGCCTCAATTCTTTTCTGTAGATTCTCTTTTGCTATTTAAAAAAAAAACACCATCTGCAGTACTTACATGCCTTGACACAAGGCCACAATAAATATTACATAAGCAGCACAAGGAACGATTCTTAATTCTGACCATTTATATTTTTTTTCGTTCTCACATCTGGCTGTTTGATTTGGTCACCTCTCAAAAATCAGTGAATCTGGCTCCATATAATTTTGGACCAGAGCAGAAGGGAAAAAAAAAAATCTTGCTCGCAGCCAGAAGAGTCTTCATGGGCCTTTGTCAAAAGCTTGATGAAAGTTTGTCTTCTCCACCCATCTCGGATGCCACTAAAAAAAACACACACTTGGATAAATTTGAATTGATACTATCAGTTTATATGGCTTTCTTAAAACTTCCTTTGCAGTGGAGTGCTTTTCAAAGCAGGATACGGGGGAGTAAATACAACACACCAAGGAAAAACAATAAAAATGGCCTTTGAAAAGAAAAAAAAATCTGCTTTCCCCCAAAACAGGTATTTTTTCCCCAAAACAGGCATTTTCCATAATAAGCACTGGCCTTGGTAAAGTGTAATAGCCAGTTATGTCCACAGGATGGCAGACTTTGCTATTCCAGTGATTAAAAAGAAGGCAGTCCTTGACTTAGAACAATTTGTGTAGTGACTGTTACCGATTATCTCATTTAGTAACAGAAATTTGGGCCATTGTGTTCATAGCTCAAGAACTACCTATGTTGGATTTTTTTTTTTTGAAATAGGCCCTCTAGTGGTTGTTACACATATGGCATCCAAAGTTTTATATGGTATTTTTGCTATGGAAATGTCGAAGAGAAACTAGACCTATAAATCCACAGGACCGTGATATAGTTCATCAAGGTTTATGCCTTTTAAGAAACTCTGTTCATTGCGACACAACGTAATCTGAGACTAGCATTCTACGATGAATGCAATGTTATTTTACTGAAATACAAAAAAAATAAACCATCTTGGCTTTGCCCAGGGTCTTAAAAGGATGGCTAAATGCATATATAGACCAAAACAGTCCATCATCTGGCTTGGTTTGACTTAACATTTGCTTTCTTCCTTAGAAGAGAGGTTGGCCAAAAATGGCCAGCAGAGGGCACTCTTTTTATGTGCTTGTGCTACACATACATAATCTTAATTCCTTTGAGGCCAAAACACCCGAACCATCAGAGGCTCTCTTTTCGCACTCAGCCCACTATGCCCAAAAGAACCACCAGAGGGCACCATTTGCAGGCCCTGTGCTATATAGAAGATATGGGAAAAGAGTGCCCTCCAGTGGCTAATTTTTAATAATGCAGCTTCTATATTATACACGTTGAAAAACCTGTCCTCCAGTGGTGAATTTGGGAACTGCAGATTCAAACCATTGGGAATGGTCTGTCATCCCAAGGTATATATAATACACAAACACACATTTTTAAATCTGCCATCTAATGGTTGATTTAGAAACTGTTTATGTAATTGTGTAACCTGTTATTTACTTATTGGCAAAATGGCAGGCTATTGTTAATGCAATTTCCCATAGAAAACCGCAGATTTCATTTAATGTGAGGATAATTTCACACTGTTTCCCCCTCTAGAGTGATGGTGGACTCAGAGTAAGATTCCTCATCGGATTTTCGCCAGGTAATCTGATTATTTTTATTTATATTAACTTTTGCGATTTCTTCCCTGCACCTGTCATAACGAAACACCTCCACCAGGTGGCAGGCTGTTATTGCTGGGTAATTTCTGTGCTCCACCTCCATGCGCAAAATGGCCACGAGATGGCAGGCTAATTATTAATGCAATTTCCCATAGGCTTTGAAAACCGCGGTTTTCATGCAATTTGAGGTCTATTTTCACCCCGTTTTCAATTGAGCGTTTTTCCGCGAGGCTGAGAATTTTCCCCGAGTCCCTTCGGCAAAAGCTCCTGCTGAATCTGCCCCTCCCGCTCCTGGCCGCCGTTCCATTTAGAAGGCGAAGGTTGCAATCAAGGCGCGACGTCTCCCTCCCTTAGGCCCCTTGCAATCGCCCTATCTTTTCCAATAGAACCGAATTTAGGCGGCCGGCTAACTGCCTGCAAGGGGGCAACCGGTTGGGGCAGGGAAAATATCCAACTGCCGGGTCCGGGGAGAAGGGGAAGGGAACTCATCATCACACGAGAAAGAAATATGACGTTTGAAAACGGTCCAGCTGAAAATGTATTTGAGCGAGGCAGGCAATCGGATAGACACCTCCCTGCAAGGGGCCTTTATCTCCAGGAACCTAAAGCGTCGAAAAAAATCCTATTAGGAAGAAAGGCAGCAGCTGGGAGGTTGCCTGGTTCCATTAATAATCCACTTTTAAAGCCTAAAAAGAGCATTTTTAGAGGTGAGTCTCTACATTTGCAAAGCAATACTTCTTTTGCTGGAGCCAGAGCAGCTTCTGCCACCCCTGGACCTGTGGCTTTTTTCTTGCAGGTGCCACTATCAAGTCGAAATTGCAATTTTATTTTTTTGAGTGGGGGTTGCAAAGCCGCAATGAACTCGGCCAGAACTCGCTACAATATTCTTCCAGTACTCCGGGACCAAATAGAGGTAAGGTGAACAGCTTGCATTAACATTGCAGTCTTAAAAAAGAGGGGGATAAAAAAAAAACTTCAGAGAAAAGTGGGGCGTGGGGGGGAACCCACAAGGGAGGAAAACCATGATTGACGTCCTTGGGTCATCGAAGAAAGATTAGACCCAGAAGGTTGGAGGCAAGAAATGGAAGTTTTTCATTGCAAGTGCATTAAGTGTCCTTATCCTATTGTGCTCTAGTCTATTCTTATTCCTATATTCTATTCCAATTCCAATTCCTATTCCTATTCCTATTCTATTCTATTCTATTCTATTCTATTCTATTCTATTCTATTCTATTCTATTGGTGTGTGTTAGCCAGAGGGAAACCACCTGGCCCATGTGCCAAGCATGGACTTCTGGGCTCCTCCCCAGGTGTGCTTCTCTTCATCAATTCTATTCTGCTATTGTGTTTCTGAGGAAGAGAATTTTTGCTTAAATTGAAGGAGTCGTACAATTCCCCGCTGGTTGGATTGTACCATCCTCCATTGAGCTAAAAGCTGTCCGTTACATAGTTAACCTGGGTTAAGGGTCTTGTGAACCCACAGCCAACGTGGCTCCGTGCTTGGCCATGCCTGCCATAAATTGCCTCTACTGTGGCCTTAGCAGGCTGGCTGAAAACTAGTTCATCGTGTTTTAGCCCATCCTGGTTTAACTGTCAATGCTTTGTGGAATGCATGGATCCAATCTGGGTTTGCTGCCCAGGTAATAAACCATTTGGGTTTAAACCTTGGTAGGGCCTCCCTTTGTGTCTTAAGACTGAATTTCTGAGGGTGCCACCCCCCAAATCTTCAAAGGCCTGTGCCCTTTGCCCCACAATCCCAATTTCTCCTTGTGTGCTATTAAAACTCATCTGTGCAAGTGCCTTGAGCATGCCAAAAAAGGGCTTCCTGTTTTTTTTTACTTCTTTATTTCTCTTTTTAAATGCTCTGGCTTCCAAATTCTTCCCGCTCCCCGCCCCCCCATCCTTTTGTGTGCCGCCCCCCCCAACAAAACCAGACAGATTCCCTTCCCGGCTTGTTTTAGATCCTGTAAATCTCACAGGATTGCACTGGTTCTTCCTTCTTTCTCTGAATCCGGGTTATTTCCAGCACAAATCGTTCCACGGGGAACCATTGCCCAAATAATCTTTTTATGAGATCCCTCGTAAAGAGCCCAGGCTTGAAGGGGGGGGATAGTAATAAAGCTGCCCTTATCGTTTTAACATAATAAAACAAATGTGTATGATGGGGAGGGGATTGGGTGGGCCAGAGAGCAGGGGGTGTTTTATTTTTGCGTTGGTAAAGAATATTTATTGCTCTGTGCATTTATTGCTCAACCATTTAAAACAGGCCAAAAAATTGCACCATTTGAGGTGCAGGCAGTATCCCATGACCTGGAAGCCCCCCCTTCACCTACAAGCATTGAAGGGTGGCCGTTCCCAAGGCCCCTTCACCTCTTCAGGTATAAGACCCAAGAAGGCACAGCAGGACTCGGAAGGGAACCCAAAATGATGCTTTGGGAGTTTGGGGTGAAGAGCGATGCCTGGGGCCATGTGAGCCTTCCGA